>JAUCBL010000141.1:12500-355646 GCA_033807585.1 Hydrophis major
CTAAGGAGTTATCGCAAGGCATATTTCAAAATGGAAGGTGGAACTCAATTTAGCAGGAATACATAACTTTTGAAGCAGAGCTCGGATTTCAGAATTAAGCTCATTTTCATGTTCTGCAGAGTTGAAAATCCACTTGATTGTTAGATCTCAGCCCTCCCTGAGGAGTTCTCGCAAGGCATATCTCAAAATGGAAGGGAGAACTCAATTTAGCAGGAATACACAACTTTGGAAGCAGAACTCCGATTTCAAAATTAAGCTCATTTTTATGATCTCTGGGGTGGGAAATGTAGAAAATCCACTTGATTTTCGGATTCGTCCTTTCCCTGACCACAGATATATTAACAACTACAAACCAATTTCACTCCTCAACACCAATTATAAAATATTCTCCTCCATTATAGCCAATAGACTAAAACAAGTTTTAAACCCACACATACATGAAGACCAAAATGGATTCCTCCCGACTAGACAGATAAAGAATAATTTAAGAACAGTAATAGATGTCTTAGAATTTTATGAAGCCCACCCTGAGAAACAATTCACACTTATGTTTTTAGATGCAGAAAAAGCATTCGACAACTTAAATTGGCATTTCTTAATTCAAAAAATTTATAATATGAATCTAGGCACTAAATTTGAAAATATCATAACAACAATTTACGACACACAGCAGGCTAATATCTTAATAAATGGGGAACACACAGGTCCAATAAAAATAGAAAAAGGAGTTAGACAGGGCTGCCCTCTCTCACCTCTTCTCTTTATATTTGCTCTAGAAACACTCTTAACACGTATCAGGCAAAATCCCGAAATTAAAGGATTGAAGATTAAAACAGAAGAATACAAATTGCAAGCGTTTGCCGATGATATGGTTTTCTTTTTGGAGGAACCAATAGAACAAGGATACAAACTGTTAAAGGATTAGAACAATTCGGTGCAGTAGCAGGACTTAAAATCAATAGAAAAAAAAACAAAATTAATGACCAAAAACTTAACAGAAGACCAGAAAAAAGAATTAGAGGTAAGTATGGGAATACAGGTAACAAAGAAAGTCAAATATTTAGGAATATGGCTAACACCACAATGTAAGACACTTAAAGAGAATAACTATGACAAATTGTTGCAACAAGTAAAGAAAGATTTAGAATCTTGGAGTAGGTTGCAACTTTCACTATTGGGCAGGATTGCTTCTATCAAAATGAATATTTTACCAAAATTCTTATACCTATTTCAGACGATTCCAATTAAATTGCATAAATTTTTTTTTGAAGAACTAAATAAGGTAACACTCAAATTCATCTGGCAAGGAAAGAAAGCTAGAATTAATGTAAAGGCATTACAGGATCTGAAGAGCAGAGGGGGATTCGCACTTCCAAACTGGGAACTATATTATATGGCAGCTACTTTATTATGGTTAAAAGATTGGGTGAACTTACTTAACAAAAGAACACTATTATTAGAAGGTCACGATTTGCAGAAAGGTTGGCACGCCTTCTTATGGGAAGTGGGGAAACCCAATCAGTCATATTTTCATAGACACCTAATTAGAGATTCACTATTAACCAATTGGAAAAAAGTACAGAAAAAACACTATTTAAAAGTACCGATTTGGCTATTGACAATGGAGGCAATGGTTCATCCCAACAATTTGGACATCATAAAAATGATCAAATACAAAGACTTATTAGATTCACAAGGGAAACTGAAAACACGACAAGAATTACAAGAGTGAGGATTTAAAATTGATCAGTGGGTATATCTCCAAATCCATAGTAGATATAAACAAGGTAATAAAGATTTCGGAATTTATAACAAACTCCAGCACTTAGATAAAATTTTATTAGGATCAAACAAAAAAAATATAACTAAATTTTACAAATACTTACTGGAAGTAGAACTAGAACAAGAGATAGTCAAAGGAAATATGATAGCTTGGAGCAGGAATGTCAGACGGAGTATTACATTAACATAATGGGAAAGGGTTTGGAACAGAAACAACAAGATCACAAAATCGGCAGCTTCTCAAGAAAACACATACAAAATGTTTTACAGATGGCACCTTCCCCCTTTGAGGTTGGCGAAGATGCACCCCAACACGAGTCCAAAATGTTGGAAATGTAAAAGTTTAGACAGAACCTTTTTCCACATGTGGTGGTCATGTAAGGAAACCCAGAAATACTGGCAAAGAGTTAGAAAATGGCTAGAGGAGATAACCAAAGAACAAACTGAATATAAACCAGAGTCCTTCCTATTAGGGATTTTTGACAATTACCCAAAAAGATGAAATATATGATAATACATATCTTAACAGTGCCCAGGCTAGCATTTGCTCAGTGCTGGAAACTACCTCACATACCTACAGAACAGATGATCATCCAGAAAATTTCAGATTGTGCAGAAATGGACAAACTAACCCTAGCCAAAGACAAAGTGTCTTCAATATATTACAACAACTGGAAATCCTGGTACAAATGGTTAGACCAAAGATAGATCGTGTATTATAAGGTATAAAAAAAGAATGGGATAAACTTATTTGAGTGTAATCTAAATATAGATACGGATAAGATGTGTGTATATGATACAATTTAAGAAGAAAAGATCTTACAAACTGTCAAAAAGGAAAATGTTTTTAAATGTTCACCCTCCCTCCCTTCTTTCTTTTTCTTTCTTTTTCCTTTCTTTTCGCATTTCTTTCTCTCTTTCTTGCTTTTTTCTGGTTTTGTTATTTGTGCATATATTGTAGATTTGTTTTTTTTAATTGTAAAATTAATAAAATCTGTTTAAAAAAAAAGAAAATGAAAAAATGGTAATTGGGTGTCGTTTCTCAAACGGCCATAAGATGGAGCCAGAAACCTGGTTTGTCTTAGTCTGAGTCTCAGAAGAGAGTGCATCTCTGTTTCCTTCTGTTGGAAAGTATTGCTGTTCCTCCATTTTTCCTAATTGACTGATATTACTGGATTTGATGTAAGTCTGATACTGAACTGTTTTTGACACTGGACTTTGTTACTGGATTATCCCTGGACTGAAAACTGACCGATTTTACCTGTGAATGACTTTGGACTGCCTATTTTGAACTTTGCTTAAACCTTTATTGAAAGTAAAACCCTACACTTACTGTCCAGTGTATCTGTGTGCTGTGTGTGTATTATTCAAACACTACTCTCAAATACGTTTACCTGTATGCGCTCATTCTCCTAATGGGGGATTACCTCAACAGAGTTAATTAAAGCGGTGGCCAGAGACAGTGAAAAAAAAAATTTTTTTTGACAGCTGAAAGTGGCTTTGAATTTTGAAAGGAGGAAGCCAGAAGATATCTGTTTAAATTGGATAAATATATGATCTTGGCACTAAACAGGCATAGCTAAAGCTGAACTTGAACGTGCCAAAGAAAAAATAAAAATTAGTAATTGATATTTGGACTTATTGGAACTTTGAATCTTAAAAGCCCTAAATAGAGAGAAAAAGCAAGGGGTGGGGTGGGCGGAATTTGGACATAACAGAGAGTGCCATCTAGTGGCAAAATAAATTATTTATGACTTTTTAACCAGGCTCCACTAAAAGTTGGATTTGACACTAAGTAAGTGAAACTTTGTTACAATAAAATAGAAACCCTGGAAAATGAAAGTGGAATATTGAACATTAAAACAAAGAAAGAAGCAGGAAGAAATTAAATTGGGATTGTTTGGTGATTTTGGCATAAAGATAAATTTATGGACATTGGACTATTCGATGAATCTGGGAAAACCTGAAGAGGGATTAATAAAAGCTGATCAGTGGAAATAAACTTTATAGATAACAGATAACCAGAGTTGGAAGGGACCTTGTAGGTCATCTAGTCCAACCCCCCACCCAAGCAGTAGACCCTACACCATTTCTAACAAATGGCAGTCTGTCGTGTCCGTTCGGCAAGGAGACCCGGAGGCAGTGACTATGGTTTCAGCTCTTTATTTAGCCCCCGGAACCGAACTGGCTCCAAGGGAAAACTTGCGGCTTTTTATTCTCAAGCCGCCGCGGCCATGGCCAATGGCACCACTTTGAATCTCCCGTGATTCGTATCCGCCAATCGCGAGAGATTCTTAGCAGGCCAATCAGCACGGCTCGCTAAACCAATCAGATCACCCCACGCTTTGACCAATCAAAACGCGGGGTTTCAAGAATGCAAATGCAGGTACAGAACACCCCTCCCCTCTTGGTTTGGTCCTACGTAACGTAGTCCCGTAAGTAGGCGGGGCTCCGTACTTGCCTACTGGACCTGCGCAGGTCAGTCGTTGGTTGGCTCCCGGCCAGTTCGGTCGGGTTCTCTGGGTCTCTCGGCCTCGTCGATGGAACCACCTGGTAGGCCTTGCCAGGCTGCTTGTCGCAGCTCCCTCCCGGTCTACCCGGGCTGGTTGAGCTGCAGTTTTCACTGCTCCCGCCCGGTCTTTCCGGGCTGGTCGAGCTGGCCTGGCTGCTTCTCCCTGGTGAGGCTTCGAGCTGGCTGCTTGCTGGTGAGTATGGTTGGTTTCCTTCTGGGTTTTGGTTCCCGGGGTATTCCCTCCCCTCTTGGCTTGTGTTAAGGGGATTTTCTGTGTCTGGTTGCGTGTCGGTTGTGTTTCTTGTGGCCGTTCTCGATCTTATTTGATTGATGTGGCGTTTCCACGCTCGCCTGTCAGTTGTTTGCACCCGGTACAAGCGGGGACCTGTCAGTTGGGTTATGGTTGCTGGTACCCATAGTGGGTCTCCAGTTAGATTTTTTGCGTAGACAGCGTCGCCTGGCTCAAAAGACCGGTGCTTGCTGGAGGAGTTTGGGGTGTTTTTCCGGGTTGTATGTGGGGTGTAGTCTGTCGAGTGGGGACCTTATTTTCCTCCCCATTAGTAGCTCTGCCGGGCTTTTGTTCGTTGTTGTGTTTGGGGTTATATGTTGTATAAAAAGCATTTTATTTATTTTGTCTTGGATTTCCCCGTGTTCGATTTTCTGGATGGTTTTTTTCGTGAATTGAACCATCCATTCTGCCCTTCCATTCGCCGCCGGATGTGCCAGAGCTGTCAGTCCGTGTCGTATGCCCCGTTCCGCTAGGAATTTTTCAAATTCCAGCGAGGTGAATTGGGGCCCGTTGTCCGACACGATGACATCCAGGAGGCCGTGGGTTGCGAATAGTTTGCAAAGTTCCTTGGTCACGGCCTCTGTGGTGGTGGATTTCATGTTGCTTACCTCCAGCCAGTTGGAGTTAGTGTCTATGGTTAATAGGAATGTATGCCCCTTGGTAGGCCCGGCAAAGTCTATTTGGACCCTAGACCAAGGTCCCCTGGGGGTTTCCCATTCCAGGATCGGTGCCGTGGAAGGGCTCGGTCTGGTTTCTTGGCAGCGTTGGCACCTTGCCACCCAGGCCTCGATTTGTTTATCCATCCCTGGCCACCAAGCGTAACTCCTGGCCAGGGCTTTCATTCTAACTATGCCCGGGTGCCCCTCGTGTAACAATTCCAATACCTTCCCTTGCAGTTTTTCTGGGATAACCACCCTATCCCCCCACAGTACACACCCTTTTTGCAGCGAGAGTTCCATTTGCCGGTTTCGGAATGTTTTGAATGCTTCGTCATTGTCCTTTTCCGGCCACCCTTTCTCTACCCAATGTAACACCCGCGCCAGATGTTTGTCTTTATTGGTTTCTCGGGCAATGTCTGACGCAGTTATGGGTAGATCGGGCAGAGTCTCTATGCTGAGGGTGCTCGTCATGGGTGCTGGGTCGGTGTCTAGGTCGGGTAGCAGCAAGCGGCTCAAAGCGTCTGCATGTGTGATAGTCTTACAGGGTTGGTGTGTGAGCCAGTAGCTGTAGGTGGCAAGGAATTCGGACCACCTTGTCATCCTGGGAGATAAAATGTTCGAGGTGGCCCAGTTCCCTGCCAGGATGCCCAGCAATGGCTTGTGGTCCATGATGATTGTGAAGTTGCAGCCGTAGAGGTACTCGTGGAACCTCTTCACTGCTGCGACGATGGCTAGGGCCTCCTTGTCCAGCTGGCTATAGTTCCGCTCCGGTTTGGTGAGTGTCCTGGAGAAGAAGGTGATGGGTGCTTCTCTTCCATCTGGGATTGTGTGGCTGAGGACGGCGCCGGCGCCAAAGGGTGAGGCGTCGCATGTGACGGCGAGTGGTAGGGTCTCATTGTATTGGATGAGGACGGCATCTCAGGTGAGCAGGTCCTTGGTTTTCCTGAAGGCGGCTTCCTCGCATTTCCTCCAAGTCAAGGTAGCCACCTTGTCCAAGAGCCTATGCAAAGGCTCCGCCATGGTCGCCTTCTGGGGCAGGAAAACATTGTAAAAATTAAGCAGTCCCAGAAATGCCTGCAGTTCCGTTTTAGTCCTGGGTGTGGGGGCCTCCTTAATGGCTCTGATTTTGGTTTCGGTAGGGTGGATGCTGTGCCGGTCTAGGAGGTACCCCAGGAACTCGACCCGCTCTGTGTAAAGTTGGCACTTTTCCCTCTTCACTTTTAGCCCGGTTTCCTTGAATTTGGTTAACACCTCCCTTAGCCGACCCTCTAGTTCTCGCTGGTTGGTTGCTGACACCAGCACATCATTGAAGTAGGGCACCACCCCCTTGATGCCTTGTAAGAGTCTCTCCATGAGACTCTGGAAAATTCCAGGCGCCACGCTGACTCCAAACTGGAGTTGGTTACATCGGAAAGCTCCCCGGTGGGTGACCATGGTTTGCGCCTCCGCGGTTTCTGCGTCGACCGGCAGCTGTTGGTATGCTTGGGCCAGGTCGAGTTTCGCAAAAACCTTGCCTCCCCCCAGTGAGTGTAGAAGATGCTGCACTACTGGGACGGGGTAGGCGCTTTGTTGTAAGGCACAATTCAGGGTGGCCTTATAGTCCCCGCAGATTCTCACCGACCCATCGGGCTTGACTGGGGTGACTATTGGGCCTCCGACCGGGCATGATCAATTGGTTGTAGGACCCCTTGCTTGATGAGCTTGTTAATTTGCTCATCAATTTTTGGCCGGAGTGCAAAAGATACCCGCCGTGGTTTTAGGCATCTCAGGGGAATGTTAGGGTCAAGGCTGAAGGAGATGGGGGGCCCTCGGTACTTGCTTAGGGTGCCGTCGAACACTTCCTGGAAGTCCCCTGCCAGTTGCTGCTCCCAATCAGTCTCGGCGATGTGGTTGATGCCCGTGACTTCGATGCCGAGCGGCGCGAACCATTGCAGTCCCAAAAGGCTGGGTCGGTCTCAGTCCACGATTGTCAGGGGAAGCTTCGCAGTGCGGCCCTTAAATGTCACTTTGAATTGTCCGGTTCCGACTGCTGGGATGCGGTTTCCCTGGTAGTCTTTGATGATTAGTCTCTGGTTCTCCAGTCCCTTCTTGTGGATGGTAGGCACCAAGCGTTTGATTTCTTGCCAGGCGACCATGGAGAGGTAGGGCCCGGAGTCCACCTCCATTTTGCATGGCTCGCCTTTGATGCTTACCTCCATGTAGACTTTTCAGGCGTCGGTGGTTGATGCGTGGCCGATGATGACCGTCTGGTGGGTTTCCTCCTTCTGCCGGGTCTCGCCACCTCGTCGGGTTCGCCCACTCTGGTCCCATTGGCTGTCGGCTGGGCGATCTCTGGCTCTCGGGGGGGTGTTGTCCCGTCTCCACTCGCTGTGGTCCCGCCGTCTGGGGCTGTAGGCTTTCTTTAATCGGCAGACGTGGGCGATGTGACCCTTTTTGTTACAGTGCCGGCAGACTGCATCGAAGAAACGGCACTCAGACTTTGGGTGGTCGCCTCCGCAACCCGCACACGTGGTCCCTGACTTACAACCCCGCCGATTGCGCTGGTCGCGTCCCACCTGGAGCCGGTGGATTTCCTCCTCCTTGTCCGAGGTGTCGGAGGTGGAGTGGAATTCACCATGGTGGATGGTGGTCTCGCGGTGACTTGCTTCCAGTTGGGCCTCAGTCGCCCGTCCAGAGTCAGTGGTCGCGGTGCGGTCCCCTGCGTCCGATCTCCGCATGCGGTTTGCCGACTTCTGGGTAGCCTTGGCTGCGGTGGCTTCAGCAATGGCATCGGTGAGGGCGATGTCGCCCTTGGCCATCAGCCGACTCTGGAGGACTGGATCCCGAAGTCCGAGCATGACTCGGTCCCGGAGGGCCTCGTCCATGTTGGAGAATCCGCACATGCCTCCTAGGTTCCGCAATTCGGCAACAAAGTCGCTGATGCTTTTGCCCGGTCTCTGGTCCCACCGGTAGAAGTTGTGCTGCCTGATGAGGGTGGGCACGGCGGGGGCGTAGTGGTTGCGGAGCAAAGGTTCGAGGATGTCCCAGTCCATCTCTTTGACGTCAGCGGGTTTCGCGAGGGCGTTCGTCATCTTGAACACTGCAGGCCCGCAGTGTGTCAGGAAGACGGCTCATTTTTTCAGCTCGGTGGCGTCCTTCCTGTTGCCGCATTCGAGGAACATGAGGAATCTATCCGTGTAGGATTCCCAGTCCTCGCTAGCGGGGTTGAAGGGTGCGGGCGGAGCGATGCTGGCCATCTCGTCGGTCTTGCTTCTGTCGGACACGTGCTCGATGGGGTTCCGCCTCGGGATCCCATCCTCACCGCCAGTGTCATGTCCGTTCGGCAAGGAGACCCGGAGGCAGTGACTATGGTTTCAGCTCTTCATTTAGCCCCCAGAACCGAACTGGCTCCAAGGGAAAACTTGTGGCTTTTTATTCTCAAGCCGCGGCGGCCGCGGCCAATGGCACCGCTTTGAATCTCCTGCAATTCGTATCCGCCAATCGCGGGAGATTCTTAGTGGACCAATCAGCACGGCTCGCTAAACCAATCAGATCACCCTGCACTTTGACCAATCAAAACACGGGGTTTCAAGAATGCAAATGCAGGTACAGAACACAGTCCAATCTCTTCTTGAAAGTCTCAAGTGATGGCGCTCCCACAATTGGCTGAATCAAATTACTGGATAATTGTGGACATAAAGAATAAAGATATATATATATATATATATATATATATATATATATATATATATATATATATATATATATATACACATAACAGAAGTGGCAGAACTTTTTTTGGAACTAAAAATGGAACTAAGAAATATGAAAAAAATGCTACAAGAAAGAGGCAAGTCATTTGGTTTTGCCTTACAATTTTTAGAAATGGCGATTTTAGAGCATGAAGAACAACAAGGAGTGCTAGAAGAGGAGGAGCTGGTTAAAGAAGAGGCCATCTTAAATGAACAATTGAAGCAATGAACATTAAAGTGAAGGAGGAGAAGAAGTGATGTGCACAAGAGCTATGGAAGCACAAAGTTGCCTGCAAGCAACCAACAGCAGTAGAAAGGGCCTGATGCCAGCAGTATGGACAATAGTTGTGTTGCTGTCCAAAAGGTAGAGGGTGAAACTAGAGGGACAGCCATACTGGACTTAATTCTAACAAACAGAGAAGAAGCGATAGGAGGAGTTGAAACTGCAGGAACCTTGGGTGAGAGTGACCATGTCATACTAGAATTCAACATAACACAAACACAAGCAACAGAACATAATGACACCAGAGTCTTGGATTTTAAAAGAGCTGATTTCAATAAATTCAGAGAGAACTTGGGAAAGATTCCATGGATGAAAATCCTAAAGGGGAAAACAACTCAAGAATCTTGGGAAACTCTAAAAAGTATGATCATAGAAGCCCAGACCAGCACAATACCACTGAGAAAGGAAAACAAGAAATCCAAGATGAAAACAACATGGCTGCACAAAGATCTCTCTGGCAAATTGAAAGAAAAAAGGACAAGTAGAAAAAATGGAAAGAAGGACACACAACTAAGGCAGAATATCAGCAGATAGCCAGAATCTGCAAAGACGAAGTCAGGATAACAAAGTCTCAGAACGAACAAAGACTTGCAACAAAAGTCAAAGATAATAAAAAAAGTTTTCTTCCAACATATAAATATCAAGAAAAAAAAACAAGGAAACAGTCGGTCCACTAAAGAGGGAAGACGGCAAGGAAGTAACAGGCAACAGAGAGAAAGCAGAACTGCTTAACTCATTCTTTGCATCAGTCTTCATGCAAAAAGAAACTATAGCTCAACCCACCAAAAACATAACTTTAAAAGACAGACCAGAAGTAAAAGTTAAAATAAGCAAAAAAATAGTAAGAGAACACCTGTCTGATCTTGATGAAAACAAATCACCAGGGCCTAATGGATGACATCCCAGAGTTTTAAAGGAGTTGGCAGAGGTCATCTCAGAACCACTGCACCATATCTTTCAAAAATCCTGGAGCACCAGGGAACTACCAGAGGACTGGAAAAGAGCTGATGTGGTTCCCATCTTCAAAAAAGGAAAAAAAAAAAAAAACCAGACCCAGGAAACTATAGACCAATCAGCCAAACATCAATACCTGGGAAGATACTGGAAAAGATAATTAAAAAACAGATCTGCCAACATCTAGAAACAAGTAAAGTAATAACTAGCAGTCAGCATGGGTTTGTTAAAAACAGATCATGCCAAACCAATCTTATTTCATTCTTCAACACAGTGACTAAATTAGTAGACCAGTAAAATACTGTGGACATAATATATTTAGATTTCAGCAAGACATTCAACAAAGTAGACCACAACCTACTTCTTTGTAAGCTAGAAAATAGCACCACCACTAGATGGACTCGCAACTGGCTGGCAAACTGTACTCAACGAGTAGTCCTTAATGAGTCTAAGTCTAAATGGAGGGAAGTAAGCAGTGGGGTGCCACAAGGTTCCATCTTAGGCCCAGTACTCTTCAATATCTTCATTAACGACTTAGATAAGGGAATTGAAGGGGAACTTACCAAATTTGCAGATGATACTAAGCTGGCAGGAATAGCTAACACCCAAGAAGATATGGATCTTGACAGACTAGAACACTGGGCCATATCTAACAAAATGAAATTCAATGTAGAGAAAAGAAAAGTCCTACACTTAGGCAAGAAAAACCAAAAGTACACATATAGACTGGGTGAAACCAGGCTCAATAGCAGTAACTGAGAGGGACTTGGAATCTTAGTGGACAACCAGCTAAATATGAGCCAGCAGTGTGCAGCCACCGCCAAAAAAGCTAATGCAATCCTAAACTGTATTAACAGAGGGATACAATCAAGATCAAGGGAGGTACTAATACCACTCTATAAAGCCTCAGTAAGACCACACCTAGAGTACTGCATCCAGTTTTGTTAATTACATTAGTTTTGTTCATCACATTATAAAAAAGATGTTGAGACTCTAGAAAAAGTACAGAAAAGAGCAACCAGGGAGAAGGCGGAGCTTCGTCACCGCGATACAGCTGCAATCTCGGGGCTCCGAGATTACAGCTGATATCTTCGCCCCTGGTCGGTCCCAACGGACCTAAACCGTCTCGTAGTGACGGTGACAGTAAGGGGCGCGTTCTGTAGATTCCGGGGACATCGCAAGTCCCTGGTCGATCCAGAAGAAGCCCTTTTGCCAACGGTGGAGAGGCAGCCATTAGGCTGCTGAAGCTGGGACAGCTCCGGAAGAACAGGATAGAAAGAAGTGTATCGGCTGGTGAGGATCTTTTTTTTTTGCTTGGGACTCAAGAACACTCTAATATTAGAAGAAATCTGTAAAATTATTGACAGAATTTGATTTAGCAGCGATTTTTTTTTAGTAATGTCAAAGTGAGGCTTGGCTTTTTATTTTTACTTTTTATTTTTTTCTTTACTGAATTTCTATTGCGATCTAGTTAACCAGACTGGCTTTTTTCTTTTACATTTTTATATTTACTTGCTTTCTCTTTGCCTTTCTGATTGTTTATATTTTTTAAAAATAGAGGCCCCTTTTAATATCTTTTTTTAATATACATAAATATACATACATACTTTTTTTTTTCTCTTTTTAGGCTTTTTTCTGGGGGGAAGAAGGGGGAGTGGATTGAAGAAACTTTGTAACACTGCCAACTAGAGGCTTGAAAATATTCTGTTTGAAGTTGAAAAACTTTTGTTTGAAAAACTTTTCTCAAGGCTACTGGAAATGATAAGATAGAGGGAAGAGTACTGGAGGATCTTTATACAGGTGCTCTTTGGAACTTCTATTATTAAATGAATATTTGAAGTTTGGCTTTGAAACTTGTGGAGAAGTCAAATAAGAGCCTTGGATAAATAAAAGGCAGTGTGTGTCTTTTTTTTTTTTTTAACTCATTAATTGTTTCATCCCTCCCCTCCAACCCCACACTATTTTGTAATATTGATATATTTATTTTGTATCTTTTATTATATCTCATTTTTATTTATTCTTTTTTAAAGGGGAAGCCTCAGAATATCCTTTTTTTGCTTTTTTTTGCTTTTGTATAGGGATGACTGTTTTTTGATTTCTATTTTTGACCTATTTTTATGGCTTTTTTCATTTTCTGAGGTTTTTCAATTGGATTAAGGTGGAAAGAATTTGAAGAACTCTTCTTTTCTTTTTTTTCTTTTCCTTTTCCTTTGCTTATTATTTTTTGATATTATTGGGCTTTATTTTGCTTCTTTTTTTCTCTTCATCTTTTAATTTTTACTTTTGAATTATATTTGCATATTTTACAATTGGATTAAGGTCTTGAAGAACCTGAAGAATCTTTTTCTTTTTACTTTTGGGCTTTTTACTTATTACTGTTTTTGTTTTTTGTGGTGTTTTCCTTTTTTTTTAATTGGATTATAATTGGCTACCTCACTAATTGGATTAAAAGACCTGGAAGACCCTGAGTTATTGAAATGAGAAAGAAAATTTTACCTTCGGGCATCTCAACTTCTGCTCCTGTTTCCCCATCATCTGGAGGACGACTCTCAACAATGGTGAAGCAAGACAAAGCGCAAGTGGATTTAACGATGGTTATGCAAGGAATACAAGATCTTAAAATGAGTATGGAACAAAGAATGGAGAGTATTGATGAAAGAATTGGAAAGATGGATGAGAAAATTGAAAATTTTCAACAAATGATGGTGAAACTTGATGAGAGAATCCAAAAAATAGAAGAGAAAGACAAGCAAAGAGATGATACAATTGGGAATATTGATAACAGATTAACAATGGTCGAACAAGAAAAAGGTGGGATGTTGAAGTGGGAGATGGACAGGTCAGAATTTTATCTTAGATTCCAAGATATTGAGGCAGAAAAAGGACAAAACTTGGCAGCAGTAATGATTGAAATTCTGGCTGGAGTCTTGGAAATAACAGAGGAAAAGATGATGGATGGAGTAGATGAGATATATCGAGTCTTCACAAGATATGCGATGAGGAACCAATTACCAAGAGAGGTCCATGTTAGATTCACTAAAAAAACTATTAAAAACCAAATATTACAAGTGGTAAGAGAGAAGGGGTTGAAATATAAAGGCAAAGAGATTCTGGTCTTAAAACAAGTACCTAGAAAAGTGAGAGAGATTAGAAGAGAGTATCGATTTTTGACTAAAATGCTATTGAAAAAAGAGGTGAACTATAGATGGCTGATCCCAGAAGGATTAATGTTTACATGGCAAGAACAGAGACACAGAATTGATTCAATTGCGAAAGCAGAAATGTTTTACAAGGAATTTTTCGAAAGAAGAGAAATGGAGACAGAAAAAGAAAATATTTTAACTGTATTTGAAGAGGACCAAATGGAGATGGAAAAAGAAGAAGGCGCAATAGGTGGACAAATGGAGATCAAAGAACAATGTGAAATAAGATCCACGAGAGCTGTTAGACCTAAATAAAAAGCAAAACAATGGGGGAGAAAAAACTGATTTCCATGATATAAATGGACTGAACTCAGCTATCAAAAGAAGGAAAACTTTTTATAAATTAGAGAAGCTAAAATTTGATATAATTTGTTTACAAGAAGTACACATTAAAAAACAACATGAACAATTATTGATACGACCAAAGTTAGGGAAAATATTTACTTCTCTGACTCATTGTAAGAAAAGAGGAGTGGTTTTGTATGTCAAAGAAACCACTCCAGCTAAGTTGATTTGTACTGATGAAGACGGAAGAGTATTAATAGTTGAAATAGTGGATAATAATATAAAAACTCTCTTGGTTGCAATTTATGCCCCAAATGATAAACAAGAAGAATTTTATAAAAAATTACATATGAAAATAATTGAACTGGACAATGCTAACATACTTATGATGGGGGACTTTAATGGAATTGTAGACAATAAACTGGACTATACATTAAAAAAAACACGACAAAATAGGAAAACTCTCCCTAAATCCTTTTTTAAAATGACTAAAATGAACTAAATTTAAAAGATATAGAGAGAGAAAGAAATGCTAAAACTCAACAATATACTTTTTATTCAAACAGGCATTTATCGTGGTCCAGAATAGATATGATGTGGACATCAACAGAATTATTATCTGATATTCAAGAAATAAATATTGAAACAAGTACATGGGCAGACCATAATCCAATGACAATTAAATGGAAAGGACAAAAAAGAAGATCTAGATGGACATTAAACTATACTATTTTAAAGGGAAAAGATTTTATACAATGGATGGAAAAAGAATTGGCCTTCTTCTTCAATGAAAATAAAAAAGAAGATACTTCAATACAGAATGTTTGGGATACAATGAAGGCATATGCAAGAGGATTAATAATTGACTACACAAAGAAAATGAACATCAGGAAGAGGCAAATGATTAAAGCTCTAGAAGATGACCATAAAAAACTGGAAAAAGAATTACAGAAGATGCCACAGAAAAAAGATATCAAGCTTAAAATGGACATAATTAAACATAAAATGGATCAAGCAGAGAAAGAAGAACTGGTACAAAAAATTAGAAGTGCTAAACAGAATTATTTTGAAGATGCAAATAGGCCAGGTAGAAGGTTAGCATATAAGTTGAGAAAAGAGAAAGAGTCAAGGAAAATATCACAGTTAATAGATGATCATGGTCAAATTTGTTTTGGTAATAAGGAGAAAAAGGCAATCATTCGAGATTTTTATGGACAATTATATAAACAGGAGGATCTTGATGAAGGAAAAATTAAACAGTATTTACAAAATGCTAACCTACCTAAGATACCTGATGAAACTCGGAAAATGTTAGAAAGTGCTACAACAATGATGGAATTAACTGAAGCACTTAACAGACAGAACAATGGAAAAGCACCAGGACCAGATGGTTTCCCGGCAGAATTTTATAAAACATTACAAGAATCGTTGAGCATTCCACTGTTAGAAGTCATGAATGAAGTTATGATAAATAAGAAAATACCTGAAACATGGTCAGAAGCTTATATTACACCTATTCCAAAAGAAGGGGTTGACCCATTACAAATTAAGAACTATAGACCTATTTCTTTATTGAATGCAGACTATAAAATCTTTGCTTCAATCTTGGCAGAAAGGCTTAAAAAATACCTAAATAACTTTATTCACTCTGATCAGAATGTATTTTTACCAAAGAGACAGATTAAAGACAATATTAGGGTAATCCTGGACACATTGGAATTTTATGAGGCGCACTCGGAAAAACAATTGCCTTTGATATTCTTAGACGCCCAAAAGGCATTTGATAATGTGAACTGGAGATTTATGTTATAACTATTGGAACAGATGGGCTTTGCTAGAAAATTTATCCAAGCAATAGAAGCCGTATATTATAAGCAAACGGCAAAAGTAATGATAGATGGAGAATTCACAGACTCTATCAATATTAAAAAAGGTACAAGACAAGGATGGCCATTATCTCCTTTGTTATTTGTATTGACCTTGGAAGTCTTAAATAGAAATATTAGAGAGGATATAAACATAAAAGGAATGAAAGTCAAAAAGGAGGAATTCAAATTGCAAGCCTTTGCGGATGACTTGGTCATTATTTTGGAAGACCCTTTAGAGACAGCTTTAAAACTATTGGAAAAGAGAGAGACATATGGTGAGATGGCTGGTTTAAAAATAAATAAAGACAAAATAAAGATTTTGACAAAGAACATGTTATTAAGGCAAAGAGAAGAGCTGGCAGATTTATTGAAAATTCAAGTTACGAACAAAGTTAAATATTTGGGGATATATTTGACATCAAGATGTACTACACTGAAAGAGAATAACTTTATTAAGCTTAAACAGCAGATAGCATCTGACCTGAAAAAATGGGAAAACCTACAATTGTCATTGATAGGTAGAATTTCAACAATCAAGATGAATATTTTACCCAGAATTTTATATTTGTTTCAAACAATACCAATTAGGTTAAGTAAGGATTACTTTGAAGAATTAAATAAAATTGTGTTGAAGTATATATGGCAAGGCAAGAAAGCGAGAATAAAATTAAAACTTTTACAAGATGCTAGAATTAGAGGAGGATTTGGCCTTCCTAATTGGGAGTTGTATTATCAAGCTGCAAACTTAATGTGGGTTAAAGAATGGATAAGGTTAAGAAAGACTAGATTGTTGACATTAGAAGGTCATGATTTATTATTGGGTTGGCATGCTTTTTTATGGTATAAGGGAACTAAATCACAGGGTTATTTCAGAAGGCATTATATATGGGAATCGTTATGGTTGAATTGGGAGAAAACTAAGAAACAATGTTATTTGAAAATTCCAGTTTGGTTATCAACTATTGAAGCTTTTTCGTATCCTATAACTTATAAGAAGGAACAAACAGTTAGATATGGGGAAATATTGGATGAAAAGGGTGAACTTAAAACGATGCAAAATTTAGAAGAACAAGGTATAAAGATGAATTGGTTTTCATATGCGCAAATACATGCAAGGTATCTTAAAGATTCTAAAATAGAAGGATTTTATGATAAATTGATTGACTTAGATAGGATTTTGACAGGTACTGATGAAAAAGTGATTAAAAAATTATATAGTTATTTGTTGGAAATTAAATTAGAGGGAGAACAAGTTAAAGAAACAATGATTGCTTGGGGGAAGAATTTTAGATATGGGATTGATTTGGAGAAATGGCAAAAACTGTGGTCACAAAATTATAAAATGACAATGTCCACAGCATATAAAGAAAATTTGTATAAGATGTTTTACAGGTGGCACTTTCCCCTGACAAGAATAGCAAGAATGTTCAAGAATAAATTTGAAAAGTGCTGGAAATGTCATCAGATACCTGGCTCATATTACCATATGTGGTGGACTTGTGAGGAGGCCAGGAAATATTGGACTAGAATTCGCATATGGCTGGAAAAAATGATAAAGAAACACATAGATTTGAAACCAGAGATTTTTTTATTGGGAATCGTACCTGATATATATAATAAAAATTTAAAATATCTGATTGTAAATGTATTAACAGCAGCTAAGATTATATTTGCTAAACATTGGAAGAGTGAGAAAATACCAATAGAGGAAGAAATTATTAAGAAAATATTGGAATGTGCTGAAATGAGCAGATTGACATTTGAAATTAGAGAACAAGAAGAGAAACAATTTTATGAAGTTTGGGATCTTTTTATCAATGGTTAGATAATACAATATGACAATAGAATATTTAGAAATTTAGGAAATAATGAATATATAATTTTTCTTGGTTTTGATAATTTTTAAGAATATTTTATTTTGATAGATTTGATATGATTTCATGGTTTGTCATAAAATAATTTAACTTAATTATAGTTATCTCGCTTAAGTATGACTTAGTAAAATTATAATCAAATGATTGTTCAATAATGATATTGGGATATTTTATTGATGATTGATAATGTGAGTTATTATGTAATATAATTATTCTGATGACTATGAAATGGATGCACAAAAGGGAGTGGTAAACCAACCGATACACTGTAAATTTATGAAGAATGTTATAATTTTTTTATTTTTATTTTTTATTTGTTTTATGTCATGTTTTATGTCTTATATGTTTTTTGTCTGTTGTTAAAATCAATAAAACTTTTACAAAAAAAAAACATTTCTGCTTTCTCAATTGAATCAATTCTGTGTCTCTGTTCTTGCCATGTAAACATTAATCCTTCTGGAATCAGCCATCTATAGTTCACCTCTTTTTTCAATAGCATTTTAGTCAAAAATCGATACTCTCTTCTAATCTCTCTCACTTTTCTAGGTACTTGTTTTAAGACCAGAATCTCTTTGCCTTTATATTTCAACCCCTTCTCTCTTACCACTTGTAATATTTGGTTTTTAATAGTTTTTTTAGTGAATCTAACATGAACCTCTCTTGGTAATTGGTTCCTCATCGCATATCTTGTGAAGACTCGATATATCTCATCTACTCCATCCATCATCTTTTCCTCTGTTATTTCCAAGACTCCAGCCAAAATTTCAATCATTACTGCAGCCAAGTTTTGTCCTTTTTCTTCCTCAATATTTTGGAATCTAAGATAAAATTCTGACCTGTCCATCTCCCACTTCAACATCCCACTTTTTTCTTGTTCGACCATTGTTAATCTGTTATCGTTATTTCCAATTGTATCATCTTTTTGCTTGTCTTTCTCTTCTATTTTTTGGATTCTCTCATCAAGTTTCACCATCATTTGTTGAAAATTTTCAAATTTCTCATCCATCTTTCCAATTCTTTGGTCAATACTTTCCATTCTTTGTTCCATACTCATTTTAAGATCTTGTATTCCTTGCATAACCATCGTTAAATCCACTTGCGCTTTGTCTTGCTTCACCATTGTTGAGAGTCGTCCTCCAGATGACGGGGAGACGGGAGCAGAAGTTGAGATGCCCGAAGGTAAAATTTTCTTTCTCATTTCGATAACTCAGGGTCTTCCAGGTCTTTTAATCCAATTAGTGAGGTAGCCAATTATAATCCAATTTAAAAAAAGGAAAACACCACAAAAAATGAAAAACAAAACCAGTAATAAGTAAAAAGCCCAAAATTAAAAAGAAAAAAAAAATTCTTCAGGTTCTTCAAGACCTTAATCCAATTGTAAAATATGCAAATATAATTCAAAAGTAAAAAATAAAAAATAAAGAGAAAAAAAGAAGCAAAATAAAGCCCAATAATATCAAAAAATAAAAAGCAAAGAAAAAGAGAGTTCTTCAAATTCTTCCCACCTTAATCCAATTGAAAAACCTCAGAAAATGAAAAAAAGCCATAAAAATAAGTCAAAAATAGAAATCAAAATGCAGACATCCCCATGAAAAAAAGCAAAAAAGCAAAAAAAGAATATTCTGAGGCTTCCCCTTTAAAAAAAATAAAAATAAAAGATAAAAAAAGATAAAAAATAAATATATCAATATTACAAAATAGTGTGGGGTTGGAGGGGAGGGATGAAACAATTAATAAGGAGTTTAAAAAAAAAGACACACACTGCCTTTTATTTATCCAAGGCTCTTATTTGACTTCTCCACAAATTTCAAAGCCAAACTTCAAATATTCATTTAATAATAGAAGTTCCAAAGAGCACCTGTATAAACATCCTCCAGTACTCTTCCCTCTGTCTTATCATTTCCAGTAGCCTTGAGAAAAGTTTTTCAAACAAAAGTTTTTTAACTTCAAACAGAATATTTTTCAACTTCAAACAGAATATTTTCAAGCCTCTAGTTGGCAGTGTTACAAAGTTTCTTCAATCCACTCCCCCTTCTTCCCCCCTGAAAAAAGCCTAAAAAGAGAAAAAAAAGTATGTATGTGTATTTGTGTATATTAAAAAAAAAAAATTAAAGGGGGCCTCTATTTTAAAAAATATAAACAGTCAGAAAGGCAAAGAGAAAGCAAGTAAATATAAAAATGTAAAAGAAAAAAACCAGTCTGATTTCCTAGATCGCAATAGAAATTCAGTAAAGAAAAAAAAAGTAAAAATAAAAAGCCAAGCCTCACTTTGACATTACTAAAAAAAAAATCGCTGCTAAATCAAATTCTGTCAATAAGTTTACAGATTTCTTCTCATATTAGAGTGTTCTTAAGTCCCAAGCAAAAAAAAAAAGATCCTCACCAGCCGATACACTTCTTTCTATCCCGTTCTTCTGGAGCTGTCCCAGCTTCAGCAGCCTAATGGCTGCCTCTCCGCCGTTGGCAAAGGGGCTTCTTCTGGATCGACCAGGGACCTGCGATGTCCCCGGAATCTACAGAAAGTGCCCCTTACTGTCACCGTCACTACGAGACGGTTTAGGTCCATTGGGACCGACCAGGGGCGAAGATATCAGCTGTGATCTCGAAGCCCCAAGATCGCAGCTGTATCGCGGCGACAAAGCTCCGCCTTCTTCCCACATTAAAATGTCCTTGAGAAGGAGTCTTCTTACAGTTCTCTCCAATTCAAATAAAATATTTTCAAGCCTCTGGTTGGCAGTGTTACAAAGTTTCTTTGTACTGTTCCCCCCCAGCCAGAAAAAAAGGATAATTTATACAAAAAAAAATAGCCAAAGGGAGCCTCTATCCTAAAAGAAAATTAAAAAATCAAAAGGAGCATAAAAATATATGTAAGAGAAAATTCAATCCGGTTATCTATAAAGTCACACTAAAGTCCCCCAAGAAAAGTAAGAAAAAAAAAAATCCAAGCCTCAATTTGACATCACTTTAAAAAATGCCGCTCATACAGTTTTTGTCAAAAAAAAATCTCACAGGTTTCTTCTGTATTCAGGGTGCCCTTTCAAATCTCAGCGAATTTACAACAAAAAAGAAGTTTCTCACCCAGCCGACACACTTTCACTTCCAGCCACTTTCTTTCCGGAGCTGTCCCGACTTCAGCAGCTATGGAGGCTGCCTCTCCGCTGCCAGCAAAAGGGCTTCTCCCAGATCAAACCAGAGATTTTGCGATATCCCTGGGATCCTGGGAATATGCCCTTCATGATCACCATCTCTACAGGACGGTTTAGGTCCGTTTCTATTTCTTGAAGTCGTACTTGTCCGTTCTTTATTGGTTCTTCCGCTATGAATACAAGGTCATCTGCAAATGCTTGGACCTTGTCTTCTTCATTTCTGATTTTGATCCCTTTTATTCTTGAATTTCATCTAATTGTGTCTGGTAGCACTTCTAAGGATAAAATAGACAGCAGAGGTGATAGTGGGCACCCTTGTCTCACTCCTTTGCCAATCTCAAACTCGTCTGTACAGTCTCCATTCAATAACACACTTACTGTTTGTTTTTCATTGGGAGCATAGATTGCTACTAAGAGTATCTTAATGTTATTATCAATTATTTCCACCATTAGTATTCTTCCTTCCTCAACTGTGAAGACCTTCACCCTAGTTTGCCTGGTCAGCAAAACAGGGTGAGAATAACTGTGTTCCCCTCCCCCCCCACCTTTAAAAGCAGTCCAAGGTTGTCAGGAGGGAATGTTTAAGCTCATTTAGCAGAAAAGTTTTGTTTGTTTGTTTTATTTGTTCATTTTATATATGTGTTCTAAATGGGTTTTATCTGTCTATCCTTTTCCTGAAACATGAGGTTTGTCCATCCACAAGAACCGCTCAAGTTTGCTTGTGTAGGGAAATAACCTTTTCTTATTAAGTTACTTTTCTTATCCTATCAGAAAAAAAAAAATTATCCTATCAGTAGTCGGGGGAGGCGGAGCTGACATTGCGGTGATATGGTGGTGGATTAGCAGGGTTCCATGAAATCCAGCTGAATTCTACCTGCCAGGAGGTCCCAGGGGACCAAAAGTCACCCTGGAGAGGTGATGAAGATCGAGGGGACACTCCATAGATTGCGAGGAGGAAAGCAATCCCTCACAGGTCCAGAGGAATGCCTCAAACCAGCAGGAGAAAAAGTCGGCCATTACGGCTAGACCAAGCTGGGACATCCCGACTGAAGAAGGTACTGAGAAAGACTGAGCAGCAGTGTGAGTGATCTGGGTGAGAATTTTTCTAGCCTCTGTGGTGGAACTTTCCCCAAAAGTAACTTATTTGCTGAGAGTGAGACTGAAGAGGGGGAGGTAGGGTGTCTTATTCCCACTCCCCAAAGCTTAGCAGCAACTAAGATTTTGAGCCTTTGACAGATCCAGAAAAAAGTTTGAATTTTTTTTAAAAAAGAGGCACAGTTTAAAGTCTCAGGAAAGCCTGGACTGGTTCTTTTCTTTTACATTTAAAGATATTAGAATTGATTTTATGTTTTTTTGTTTGGATGGACTTTTTAAAAGTTTTCATTTTGACACTTTGGACAGTTTAAAATAAATACTGCAGTAAAAACAGAGAAATTGAGTAAGAGTGACACCTACTGGTTGGAGAGGACATTATAAAAGTGAAAGGAAGAAGATTGTGATGACTGCAACAGTTATTTCTAGAATTGAGTCTAAAAAAACACCTACAAACTGTTTACATTGAATGATTGGAGATACATAGTGAAAACATTGAAACACTCTGAACCTTTGTGGATAACAAATATATTTAGCAAACTGAAACAGAGAAACAGATTGGGTTTGTTTTGAGACTAAATGGATATTTTTTTCTTTTTCCCTTTTCTTTTTTCCTTGACTGGTTAGACATTGCAAAATACTGAATTTTGTTCTTTTTTGTTCAACTCCTTGGGATTATAAGCACACCTAACAGTGAAATTGAGAAATAGCTTGGATTTATTCTGAGACTAAGTGGATAGTTGTTGTTTTTTAAATCTGCCAAACACTGTGAACTATAACATTTTGGGGAATTGGTGGGCCTTGTGGATTACAAATACTAATTATTGAGAGAAGAAGAAAGAAAAACAATAGTTTGCAAAGAAGTGTCTCGCGTTGCTCTGGGATTAACCTATGGACTGACCCTGTGGATTATAAAATTTATAAAACTGTGAAACTGGTTGGGAATTGGAAGGGAAAAGTGTGCTCTCTCCTTGGTTTTCTAACAGATTAAAATAATTGGGTCAGGAGCTGATTAGCGAGTAGGAGAGTATTGTGTATTTTGCTAAATCAAGTTTTGAATTAACTTTATTAATAGACATAAGTAGAAATGGCAAGTAACCCAAATCTAAATAAATTAGGAAAGAAAACAACATCTGCACCATCATCTGGAGCATCAGCATCAAGCCCATCAAGTCAAAGGTCAATTGAAAGTAAATTGCAATCAGAGAAATCAAATACATTCCAAAAATACATGAAGACATGTTTCAATCCTTACAGGAGGCCATAATGAAAAACCACAATGAGGTGAAAAGTGAGTTGGGACAGGTGAAAGAAACAATACAAAATATGGATGAAAGAATAGGGAATTTTCAACAAATGATAGCAAAAAATGAACAAAGGATTTAGATAATAGAAGAGAAATCAGAAGAAACATGAAAAAAATAGAAGAAATGAATCAGAGGCTTACACAGGAAAATAAAGATCTGGAGGAAAATGTGATTTTTTTGCAAATGAAAAAGACCACTTACTTTTTGAGATTTCAAAACACAGAAGAGGAAAAAGGGGATGATCTACCTGAGATAATGACAGAACTGTTGGCAAATGCCTTACAGATTACAAAACAAAAAATGCAGGCAGAAATTGATAAAACATTTAGAATACACATGTCAGGGTTCCGGCAATTGCCCTAATTAAATCATGAGCCTCAAGCCAAGCTTCAAAAGAATCAAAAAGATTTATTAGGAGCAACACGTTGGCATTGACCCATATGAAGCCAACTCTGCCACATGTAATTTACGGTCACCTGTGACCCTGTTTCCCCCCTCCCCCCTTGGTATGTCATAAATCAGATTCTCCAACAAAGTATGTTCACCGGCTGGGCGTCATCAATCACATTCTCCAGTGAAGGATTTTCACAGGCAGAAGATCCAGTAGCCTAGGCTACAATCTTTGTAAGATAAGCGTGGAATGTACTTCTGGTTTTAATTGCTGTACTGCTCCTTCAGGTTTTTCCCCCCACCTGCTTATGGCAACTCAAAAACAGGCATAGGAATGCTTTACGAGTTAACACACAAGTTATGTGAGAAGACATAATCTCCCAAGAGAAGTAGATTTGTTAAGATGATGATAAGAGTTGAAATCAGGAGTGAAATACACATTTTTCTCCTACTGGCTCTGTGGGCATGGCTTCATGGCTGTGGCTTGGTCATGTGACTGGGTGGGTGGGCGTGGCCAAGTCAACATCACTTGCCCTATCTCTCATCTCATCTCATCTCTCAACTCCTCTCTCATTTCTCTCTCTCTCATCTCTCTCTGTCTCCCTCTCTCTCTCATCTCTCTATCTTTCTCCCTTTCTCTCTCTCTGACACTTTTTTGGGGGGGAAGCAAAGGTTTTGCACTAAGCGGCAATCGCTGCTTAACTGGAGAGGAGAGGGGGTGAGTAAGGTCTCTGGCAGGAGGAGGAGAAGCGGTGCCTCCCCCCATCTTTCCCCCTGCCCCCTCCTCAGTACAGTACCAGCACTTGGTGGTTGTGGGGCTGGGAGAAAGTCATGATGAGCAGGGGTTCCTCTGGCACCTTCTCCATCACCAGAGCTCCCAGCTGTTCAGTCAGCTGGGCCAAGCAGTCAAAAGTGGTCCCAATGGGCTGTCTCTCCCTGATTGCCATGGCAACTACCAGCCAGGCTTGCCTCACAGGCCGCAAAGTGCTTGCTGCCCCTCTGGCACCTGCCAAGCCGCCTCCTTCCCACTGGGCGTGCAAATAGTTCTGGTGAGGAGGAAGAGAAGCGTGGTGGGGAGGAGGCTTGGTGGGTGCCAGAGGGGCAGCAAGCGCTTTGTGGCTCCTGGGGGGGTGCGGGATATTGCACCCTCCCCTTGCAGGCCAGGGAACACCTGGGAAGGCCTCCGATGCTGCGATCTCCCACATATCAGTCCACCCGTCAGCAGTATCACCCATGTTGCCGACACTGGTGTGACTGGTCGGGCATGGGCGGGGCCAACCAGGGGCAATTGTTCGGTTCACCAAACAGAACCAAATCATCCCTACTGTTAGGGATAACATTGTTTACCCAAACTGGTTTAGGTAAAATAATAAATATGTTATCATAGTTTGTGAGTTAAAGTGTCTGCAACTTTAACTGTAGGATTGTAATTAAGGGAGTGGTTGTAATAGCACCATAAAAGAAGCAAGGAACATCAGCTTGCTCTCTCTGGCTTGATGATCCCTAATTACTGGATGAAGACTGCATTTTTCCTTACTCGAACGGGAGAGAGAAAGGACTATTGATTTATTGTAAGTGAACTGACATTGGATATTCTACACGGACTTTGCTAACTGAATATCCTTGAATGGACTGACTAAAATGATACATGACTAATGGACTGTTATTTTGACTATGCTATAAACTTTAAATGGAATAAACTATATTTTGATAGCACAAGCGTATCTGTTATTTTTACTGTATGTTAATAAACATACAAGCTTATCTCACTCATTTATCTGTATGCCTATCTGACTAACGCTGCACATTCTGTTTAGCTTGTCTCAACACTGGTTGGGGAACCCAGGCTTAACACCTACCACTTCACATGAGGTGATTGAATTTCACCCTGGTTGAAATCCTTAAAAAAGCAAGAGATGGGGAGGGCAGAGCTGGTGTCGCAGTGGTATGACGCGCAATCTTGGTCCTCCGATATCTCCACTGCTGGATGGTCCTGATGGACCTAAACCATCCCGTAGAAATGGTGATTGATAAAGGCACATCCTGTCTGTCCCAGCGACATCGCAAAGTCCCTGGTTGATCCAGGAAAAGCCCTTTTGCTGGTGGCAGAGAGGCAGCCATCCAAGCTGCTGAAGCAAGGACAGCTCCGGAACAGAAGAGATTGAAAGAAAGTGTGTCAGTTTGGTGAGATGAACTTTTACTTATTATTTCTTGAAGAGAACACCCTGAAAGATTTAAAGTGAAATTAAAAGTGAAGAGAAAAGAGTTTAAGCGGCAAAATTAAGCTAGTTAAAGTTAAGGTTTTTTTTTTCTTCCCTTTTTATTGGAACTTAGAATTTGGCAAGGCTTCTCAATTTTAACTGGACTGGTCTTTTTAAAATTTTCTATTTTTGTTTTTATTTTCTTAATTTTTTGAAATTCTGTTTTGACCAAGACTCTTCTTTCTGATTTGAGATTTATTTCTTTATTTTAAAGAAAGGATTTTAATTTTTTTTCTTTTTGTTCCTGGCATTGGATACATGAGGGGGGAGTGAAAGTGAAGGGAAAAAAAGTAGCACTGCCATCTAGAGGCTTGGACATATTGTTTCTTTTTGCTTCTACTTGTTTATGTATTCGTGTTATACTCAAGGACTCTGAGCTTTGCACTGGAAAAGACAGTGGGATGAGCATGGCAGATTGTTTACGCAGGTTCCCATCTTTGAAACTTTAGATAACCAGAGTCTGGAGTTGAAGTTGAAAGAAAGAAGATTGAAGTGAACTTGAAAATACTGGAACTAGAAATTTTGAGTTGATTTATTAAAGAGCCTTGGATACTCAGTGGCAGTGGCTGGCTTCATATTAGAATTGTTTGTTACTTTTCACTTCATTTTTTTTACTTCCCCTCCAGTTGGATTTTTATATTTGGATTTCAACCTTTCATCCCAGGAACTAGAATATAAATTCTTTTTTTTTTTTTTTTGCTCTCTTCCTTTTTTTTCCTTCTTATTAAGAGAAATAATTGGATTAAGGTATACAAGTGCCTGAAGATTTTTTTTCCCCTTTTTATTTTTTGGAGTGGCAATTGCCTGCCTGTGCTCCTTTTTCCCCCTTTCTTTCTTTTCTCTTTTTTCTCTTTCTCTCTTTACAGATAAGTACTACAAGATGAGCAGAAAGACAACAGCCCCAGCTTCCTCAATACCAATAGCCTCTTCACCATCTGGAGGACAATGGTCAATACAGACAGTTTTACAACAGGAGAAAGAGAAGGAAGTGACATTACAGATGATTATGCAAGGAATTCAGAAGATTGCAAAGAGAATGGAGGATATTGAGCAAAGAACTGAAAAGACAGATGAGAAAGTAGAAAATATTCAACAGATGATGATGAAATATGAAGACAGATTCAAAAAAATTGAAGAAGATACACAAAGAGACAAGAAAATTGGAGATATTGACACTTGATTGGATGAGGTCAAGAAATGCAGGTGCAAAGCATTAGGATGGGAAATTGAAAGATCAGAATTCTACCTAAGATTTCAAAATGTAGAAGAAGAAAAAGGTGAAAATCTTGCTGAAATAATGACAGAAATATTGGCAGAAGGGTTAGAGATAACCAAAGAGAAGATGATGGATGGGATGGATGAAGTGTTCCATGTCTATACAAGATATGCAATGAGAAATAAGTTACCAAGAGAAGTTCACATCAGATTTACTAAGAAAACTATTAAAACACAGATACTGCAGGTGGCAAGAGAGAAAACATTAAAGTACAAAGACAAAGTAATTGTGGTACTGAAACAGGTACCAAGAAGAGTAAGAGAGATGACAAGAGAACATTTATTTTTGACTAAAGAGTTACTTAAAAGAGGAGTAAACTACTGATGGTTAATGCCAGAAGGCTTTTTGTTTACTTGGCAGGAGCAAAGACACAGAATTGACACAGTTGAAAAAGCTGAGCTATTCTACTGAGAATACTTTAGAGGATAGGAGGGAGAAGCAAGAAAGGAAGAGTCATTAATTGAATTCCAAGAGGAATGTATAGCAGTAATTGAAAAAGAAAAAGAAAAAGGTGCAGTAGGTGGTGTACCCAGAGTGCAACAACAATTAAGACATACTAGAGCAAGAAAAACCCCTTATAAAGCTTAACATGGATGAAAGAAAATTGATTACGATTAACATAAATGGACTTAATTTGGCTACTAAAAGAAGGAAAGTATTTCACAAATAAGAGAAATTAAAATTTGATATAATTTGCCTACAAGAAGTACATATTGAAAAACAACATGAATATATATTGAAACAAAAAAAAATAGGGAAATTATTTACCTCACTGGCACAATCTAAAAAAAGGGGTGTGGTATATATTAAAGATACAATTTTGGCAGAACTAATTTACACAGATGATGATGGAAGGATTTTGATGGTGGAAATAATGGAAAATAATGTTAAAACACTTTTAATTGCAATTTATGCAATTATGATAACCAAGAAGAATTTTACAGGAAATTACATATGAAAATAATTGAATTGGACTATGTTAATATTTGTATGATGGGAGATCTTAATGGAATAATTAATGATCGGTTGGACTATAAAACACAGAAATCAACAAAGAAAGCTAGAAAGATACTAGCAAAATATTTCTTTCAAATAACAGAAGAATTTAACTTAAAAGATGCATGGAGAGAGAGAAATGCAGAAAGTAAACAATACACTTTTTTCTCAAACAGACATGCATCATGGTCTAGAATAGACATGATATGGATGCCAGCAGAATTACTGGCTAACATACAAGAGATTGAAATAGAAACAAGCACCTGGGCAGACCATAATCCAGTGACAGTTATTTGGAAAGGATGCAAGAGGAGATCTAGATGGACTTTAAATAACACGATATTAAAAGAAAAAGACTTTAAACAGAAAATAGAGAAAGAACTCATTTTCTTTTTTAAAGAAAATAGAAAAGATTCTTTACAGAATCTCTGGGGCACATTATGAAGGCCTACACAAGAGGCTTGATAATAGACTATACAAGTAAAAGAAATATAAAACAGAAAAAGACTTTCAAAACATTGGAGGATGAATATAAAAGATTGGAAAAAGGTTTACAGAAGTCCCTGCAAAAAAAGACATTAAAAATAAAATGGATATAATTAAACAGAAAATGGGACTAATGGAAAAAGAGGAACTAGCACAAAAAATTAAAAATGCTAAACAGAATGACTTTGAAGATGCAAACAAACCAGGCAGATGGCTAGCCTATAAACTGAGAGATGAAAGAGAATCAAGAAGGATTACTCAACTTATAAATGAAGAAGGATATGTTTGTTTTGGAAATGAGGAGAAGAAAACAATTATACAAGATTACTATAGAAAATTGTATTTTTGGGAGAAGGCGGAGCTTCGTTCCGGCGATACAGCTGCGATCTCGGGGCTCTGAGATCGTAGCCGATATTTTCGCCCCTGGTCGGTCCTAACGGACCTAAACCGTCCCGTAGAGACGGTGATCGTGAAGGGCACTGTTCCAGGATCCCAGAGATATCGCAAAATCTCTGGTTTGATCCGGAAGAAGCCCTTTTGCTGGCGGCGGAGAGGCAGCCTCCATAGCTGCTGAAGTCGGGACAGCTCCGGAAAGAAAGTGATTGGAGTGAAGTGTGTCGGCTGGGTGAGAAAAACTCTTTGGTGTTGTAAATTCGCTGAGGTTGGAAAGTTCATTCTGAAGAGAGAAGAAAGTTGTGAGGTTTTTTTTTGACTGAAATTGTTTGAGCGGCGTTTTTTAAAGTGATGTCAAATTGAGGCTTGGGGTGTTTTTTTTTTTCTCTTTCTATATTTTTTGGGAAAGATTTTACTGTGACTTTGTAGGTAACCGGATTGAATTTTCTCTTATATATATTTTTATGCTCCCTTTGATTTTTTAACTTTCTTTAGGATAGAGGCTCCCTTTGGTTATTTTTTCTTTTTTTTTTTCTGTATATATTATTCCTTTTTTCCGGCTGGGGGGGAGAAAGAGCATTAAGAAACTTTGTAACACTGCCAACTAGAGGCTTGAAAGTATTTTATTTGAATTGGAGAGAATTGCAAAAAGACCTCATCTCAAGGACATTTTAACGTGATAAGATAGAGGGAGAGCACAGCAAAATATTATTGCAGGTGCTTTCCTGGACTGTTATCAACAACACTTGAGGTTTGGCTTTGAAGCTGCTGGAGAAGAGAGTCATAACAAGAGCCTTGGATAAATAACAAAGTGCAGTGTGTTTTCTTTTTTTTGAAACAAATTTTTATTAATTTTAAAGATAAAACAACACATCATTAACCATTAAATACATAAACACATAAAACCTCTTAACATTGTAAATCCTTACAAGTCAAACAAAACATTATTTTTATACAGCATAATTCCAATTTATCCCATCTCCATATGGACACACAAACATCTTTCAGCAAGTTTCTCATTTTTTCTCTTTACTCCTATTCAATTTCATTTCTCTTCCATATTTATCCATTTTATAGTCATCATATTCTTTTCTTTCTGGCTTGTATAAATTATTCTCGTCTAGCATTCCTCCAAGGTTTTATTGATTCTTTCCTTTTTTTTTTTTTATAAAAAACAAATTTTGTTAGTTTTACCATAAGCACAATACACAAACATACAAACACAAAACATAAACAAAACTAAAAGATCTTTTCTGAAGGTTGTCTGTTCCCGGGTTAAAACTCTTTACACAGACACAAATTCAAACATCATATTCAACCCATATCTCCTTCCAAATCTTATTATCATTTTCTTTTTTATATATATATATAAAAACCATTTTTATCAGTTTTATAAAAACAATGCACAAAAAATCAAGGCATAGCAGCTTATAAATTCTTTTCTAAGAAAAAATAATAATAATAGACCAATAAAGCATAACATTTCCAGATTATAATATCAATATTTAATATAATATTAAATTCATATCTTGTCCCTACTTCTCTTTTCCATCCAAATTATTTATTAATTAAAATTTTATTGCCTTTTATCAATATACAAAATCCAAAAAAAAAAAAAGCATATATATCCTTCCATATCTTATTACCATTTTCAACAACATTCTTTGTCTGTTCTATTTCCAATTATCCATTCATCTTTTTTTTTCTTTTACTATACTTCTCCTGTACACCAATTGGAGTAACATCTATAACTCATTACCCTAACTTAGAAATACTACATATAGCAATCTTTCTTGGGATTCTGTTTAAAAAAAATTCTAAAATTACATAATAAATTTTATATTCTAAATATACAAATAAAAACACACTCTTATATACCCTCCAGAATCCCTCTTTTAATCTAAATTAAATTCACCCATTGTCTCTAAATAAACTTTTTTTCCTTAGGTCTTGCTTCCCCCGATTAAGGCTTCTCCTCCCCCCCTTTCTCTCTTGCTTATTCTTCTCCTTGCCCTTTCTACCCCTTTGCTTTTTCTCTTCGCTTTTCTTGCTCCTTTTCCTTTGCTTTCTAACCTTGCCTCCATCTTTTCGCTCATTTTTCTCTCTTTTGGTTGTTTTTATAATTCTTAAAATCCCCTTTTTCTTATCCTTTTTCTCCTCCTCTCCAGAAGGGACCCATTGTTCATCAAAGATGGCTTCTTCTTCCTCTTCTTCCTTTTCCCAGTCCTTCTGCTGCGTAATCAACTTTTCAAAGGAACATAACGCCATTTCTAAAAATTGAAACAAAGCGCCCAAAGTATCTTCTTTTTTATATTTTTGATATTCAATCTCTAGTTCATCCACAGACGATGCCATTATGAAAAGGGAAACTTTTTCCAAAACAACCACAAGAATTTTTAATCAAAGACAATCAAAAGCAATTAAAAAAAAGAAAAAAAGTTCCAAAAGTTAATACTTTTCTTCCTTCTTCTCTTTCTCTTTCTGAATTAATTTTTAATCAAAGAGGTCCAATTACCATATATCTTCTTTTGGGATCCACAAAGACGTTCTAATCAATCTCCTCCTTTTTCAGCTTCTGCTCCAATTTTTTTTTTCTCCCTTCCCACTTGCAATGAGAATTTTAATAATCAAAAATCCATACCTCCAGCAGAGATTTTCCAATTTCTCACATTTTTCAATGTCCAAAAATCCCTTTGTCTCTTATCTTAGCTTTCAAAACAATCCACTTTCAATGTCTAATATATCCAAATATTTCTGCTTTTTCCGTGGGGTGGGAGAGTAAAAAAAAAAAAAAATTCCCTTTAACAGCTTCTCCGCCGCTTTTCGCTCTTCTTAGGGATACAATGTATCCTCCAGCAACAAACAGCTCAATTCCAGGCAATTTAAAAGGTGTTACTTGACCCGGCTCAGACAGAACTTTCACTCTTCACACTTCCTCCAGCACAGTTCTTACCCGGTTGCTGGCTTCTTCGTGGCGGCCATTGCTGACCGCCGCTCCACCGCCTTGGGAAAAAGGGGTTTTCCCGGAGAAAGGGGGGGGTCTGCGATGCCCCCACCTCCCTTTCCGACTCCCCTCTATCTTCAGCTGTCCCTACAGGGCAGCCATATCCCCCTAACCCATCTGGATCGGGGGTACCTCGACGGCTAGCACAGCAGGAATCGCGAGCTGTCGCGAATTCCTGCTGCCCCGAAGCCACGCAAACCGGGAGTTTTCCAGAGTAACTTTTTCTTGTTCTTTGTCTTGCTTTAACATTGTCTGTATTGAATGTTGTCCTCCAGATGGTGGGGAGGCAGAAGTAGTAGTTGAGGAGCCAGAAGTTATGAATTTCCTACTCATTTTAAGCGATTCAAAATCTTCAGGTTCTTCTAAACCTTAATCCAATTGTAATCCAAAGTGAAAAATAAAAATGGTAGAGAGAAAAAAAGCCCAATAATAATAATAATTTTTTTAAAAAAAAGGAGACAAAATTTCTTCAGGTTCTTCAACACCGTAATCCAGGTAGGTGGTGGGGTCTGTCTTTAGGGTTTTGTATGTGGGGTCTTGGAGTAGGTTGGTTAACTTGGATTGGTAGTCAGACCCCACCACCTACCTAGAAAAAACCACCAGATCCAAAATAAAAGCCTCCCCCATCAGTGAAGAAATCCAGCAAAGAATCATACCCAGAGAGAAATCATCCAGATGCCCTAAACTTTATGGTCTCCCCAAGATACACAAAGAAGGAACCCCACTTAGACCAATAGTCAGCTCCATAGACTCACCTCTACAAAACCTAGCCAAATTTCTCGCCAAACAACTACAGCCCTATGCAGAATCCATCAACTCACACGTAAGAAACTCATTCCAGTTCATCGAGATCATAAAGAAACAAAACTTACAACCCAGTGACCTACTAGTGAGCTTCGATGTCATATCCCTCTTCACCCAAGTGCCAATAAAAGAAGCCTTGACAGCCATCCAAAACAAATACAACCCCCCCAAGCACATCCTAGATCTGACCAACCACTGCCTATCCAATACATACTTCACCTACAACGGACAAAAATACAAACAAATAGAAGGAGCACCCATGGGATCACCCCTCTCACCTGTCATCGCTAACCTCTACATGGAACACTTTGAAACACAAGCTCTAGAAAAATATGATCACAAACCCAAACTCTGGCTCAGATACGTAGATGACACCTTCATAATCTGGCCACACGGGAAAGAAAAACTGAACAACTTCCTCACGCACCTCAACAGCCAACACCCCAAAATACAATTCACCATGGAAACAGAAGCTAACAACCAACTTCCCTTCCTAGATGTCTTGGTATACAAAAAATCCAATGGCTCCCTAGGACACACCATCTACCAGAAGAAAACACATACAAACCGCTATCTACACGCACTCTCACACCACCACCCAGCACAGATCAATTCCGTAGCCGAGACACTCATTTCCAGAACAAAATGCTTAGCCGATGAACAACACCTAGAGACCGAACTACACACTCTCACCGGCGTGCTGACAGCCAATGGATTCCAAAGAAAGAAGATCACCCACCTAATCCAAAAAGAAACCCCAGCCAAAATCCAAGACAAAGAACAACAGAATGGCAAAGCCCTCCTCCCATATATAAAAGGCACTACGGACAAAATCAGCAAGATCCTCCAAAAACACAACATTAAGACAGCATTCTGCACAAACAGAAAGATATCCACCATCCTAAGAAACCCTAAGGACAGTATCGAGTTAGAAAATCAAGGAGTATACGAAATCCCTTGCACTGCCTGCCCCACCACATACATTGGACAGACTAACAGAAGAATAGGTGCACGCATTGAAGAACATAAGAACTCAATCAAAAAGGAAGAACCGACCTCTTCCCTGGTCCAACACCTCAAAGCCACAGGACATGAGATTGACTTTAAAAATACCAAAACTATCGCCAAAACCGAACACTTCAGCAGCAGAATCATCAGAGAAGCCATAGAGATAGAAAAACGCCCACACAGCATGAATAAACGAGATGATGCCTCCCGCCTGCCAGCCATTTGGAAACCCGCCCTCATGAACAGACGCGTACCTAACATGAAGAATGACACCAGACCCACACCCCTGAGAGCCACACAAGATGCCACCACCACACTTCCATGTAGAAAGCAGACTCACACCCACACAGAAGATGAAACACGACCACGGACCAGAAGCCGCACCGCAGCTGCATCACTACCCACTTCAAACCCTTCTGAGCCATACATGAAGCGAACTGACCTCCACCATGAAGATGCAGCACGACCACGAACTCGAAGCCAAACAGCAAGATCACAGCTCACCAGCTCAAACCCTCCAGCAACTAAGACTAACCTGAGCACAATCAAGCCCCCACCTGAACAGAACACGCCTCCAGCCAATCAGAACACAGCCAACCCCCCAACCAATCAGAACACAGCCAAACCCCCAACCAATGAGAACACACCCCCACCCAATCAGAACACAGCCAAGCCCCCAGCCAATCAAGTCACACCCCCACTAGCAGTTAAAAGGAAGAAGCAGCTGCAAGCTCACATCACTCTGAGAAGCACAGAGCTGAAGACCAAGCCTGAAGATGATGAATGAGACTTCATCGAAACGTTGCCTAGATACTTCCAATCTTACGCGGGAGAAAACCCGAATAACCAAAGATCCACATACAAATACCCGCGAGAACCTCAGAAAATATATATATATATATATATATATATATATATATATATATATATATATATATATATATATATATATATCTTATATATATATAATAACTAAAATGGGGAAGGTGGAGCTATGTCTCTGCGATACAGCTGCAATGTCGGGGCTCCGAGATCGCAGCTGATATCTTCGCCCCTGGTCGGTCCCAATGGACCTAAACCATCCCGTAGAGACAGTGATAGCAAGGGGTGCATTCTGTTGATCCCAGGGACATCACAAAGTCCCTGGTTGATCCAGGAGAAGCCTTTTTACCATCAGCAGAGAGGCAGCCATTAAGCTGCTGAAGCTGGGACAGCTCCGGAAGGAAGAAACAGAAAGAGAAAGTGTATCGGCTGGTGAGGACGTTTTTTTTTTTTTTTTAATATTTGGGACTTAAGGACACCCTAGAATGAGAAGAAATCTGTAAGACTTTTGACAAAACTTGACAAAATTGACTTAGCGGCGATTTTCTAAAGAGAAACATCAAAGTGAGGCTTGGCTTTTTACTTTTATTTTTTTTTCTTTACTGAACTTCTATTGTGATCTAGTAATTGTAACTAGACTGGTTTTTTCTTATATTTACCTATTCTTTTTTCTCCTTTTTGACTGTTTATATTTTTTAGAACAGAGGCTCCCTTTAGTAATCTTTTTATATATATATATATTCTTAAGTTTTCGCGGGTACTTACATGTCTGGCATTCAGCTTTGTTCGGGTATTTTCCCACGTCAAAGTAGTGGTGCTTTTAAAGTTGTAGCAACGTTTCAGCAGAATCTCATCTGCCATCATCAGGCTTCTGTATGGTGTTTGTCTGTGAGTCAGACTTTTACAGTGGTTTCAGATTTAAATTTGGGGCAGCCGATTGCTGTGTCAGAATGGTTTTTTCTTCCTCCTGATTGGTTGAGAGTCTTGGTCTGTGTTTATTGGTCTTGGAGTTTGCTGTGTTCTGCTACTAATATCTTCTGTCTGTTTTTTTGGGGGGGCTCTTTTTGTATCTTGATTGGCTGGCAACATTGTGTTTCTTTATTGGAGGCCTTTAGTGCAGCTTAGCTTCGGGTAAATGGACGGCTATCATTAGGAAGCTGGGTTTCATCTGGGTGCCTGGTTGGGGTGTGTTTGAGCTGGAGGTATCAGGGGGGATCTGTTTGTGCCCAGGTGTTTGCCTGGCTTGTGGTGTGGAGATTTTTTTGTTTGTGAGTGCAGGCTTCCAAATGATTGACAGCCTGGTGGAATCATCTCTTCTGTTCATGCTTTCTGGTCTTTTTTCAATCTCTATGGCTTCTCTGATGATTCTGTGGCTGGGATTTTCTATGGTGGCTAGGGTTTTGGTGCCATTGAAGTTGATGTTATGACCTGTGGCTTCCATGTGTTGGACGAGTGAGGAAGTGTGTTCCAGCTTTTTGACTGCATTTTTGTGTTCATCCAGGCGGGTGCTTATTCTTCCATTGGTCTGTCCAATGTATGTGGCCGGACATGATGCACAGGGGACTTCATATATGCCTTGGTTTTCCAGGTCAATTTTGTCTTTGGGGTTCCTGAGGATGGCTGCTATTTTTCTGTCTGTTTTGAAGGCAGTCTTGATGTGGTGTCTCTATAGAATCTTACTAATTTTATCTGTAGTGCCTCTTATGTAGGGCAGGACAGCTGTTCCATAGGTCTGTTCATCTTCTGGGTCTCTATTATGTCTCAGTGTGTTTTTGTGGATCAAGTTGGTGATTTTGCTTTTGTGGAAGCCGTTGGCTGTCAATATTTTAGTCAGGGTGCATAGTTCAGTCTTAATGTGTGTCTTGTCTGCCAGGCGTTTGGTTCTAGTAATTAGTGTTTTAGCCACGGAGTTTATCTGTGCTGGGTGGTGGTGGGATTGGGCGTTGAGGTAGCGGTTAGTGTGTGTTTTCTTCTGGTATATGGTGTGTCCTAGTGTGCCATCTGTTTTTTTGTGGATTAGTACATCTAGGAATGGTAGTTGTTTGTTTGTTTCTGTTTCCATGGTGAACTTGATTTTGGGGTGTGCGCTGTTTAGGTGTGTTAGGAAATTGTTTAGGTTTTCTTGTCCATGGGGCCAAATCACAAATGTGTCATCGATATATCTTAACCATAGTTTGGGTTTGAGTATGGCATTAGCCAGGGCTCTGGATTCGAATTCTTCCATGAACAGGTTTGCAATGACAGGTGACAGTGGTGATCCCATGGGGGCTCCTTCAATTTGTTTGTATCTTTGTCCTTTGTATATGAAATATGTGTTGGTTAAGCAGTGTTCTGTTAGTTCTATGAGGTGTTTAGCTGGTTGGTATTTATTTTTGATGATTTCGAGGGTCTCTTTTATCGGGACTTGAGTGAATAGTGATCTACATGTGGAGCAAGAAGATCTGCTTGAAAGTTTTGACGTAGTTTCACTGCAAACCTGTTCATGGAAGAATTCGAATCCAGAGCCCTGGCTAATGCCATACTATTTCACAACAGGATTAAGGTCTAGAAGAACCTGAAGAACTTCCTCCTTTTTCTTTTTAATTTTGGGCTTTTAATTTTTTACTGGCTTTTTCTTATGTTTCCCTTTTTCCTTACTGGATTATAATTGGCCACTCTACTAACTGGATTAAAAGAGCTTGAAGATCCTGAGCTACCCAAATGAGTAAGAAAATCTTATCTTCTGGCATCTCAACTTCTGCTCCTGCCTCCCCATCAGCTGGAGGATGACTTTTAACAATGGAGAAGCAAGATAAAGCACAAGTGGATTTAACGATGGTTATGCAAGGAATTCAAGAACTTAAAACGAGTATTGAACAAAGAACAGAGAGTATTGAACAAAAAATTGGGAAGACTGATGAAAAAATTGAAAATATTCAACAAATGATGGTGAAATATGATGAGAGACTCCAAAAAATTGAAGAGAAAGATAAACAAAGAGACGAGACAATTGGAAATATTGATAGCAGATTAACAATAGTTGAACAAGACAAAAGTGGGATGTTGAAGTGGGAGATGGACAGGTCAGAATTTTATCTCAGATTCCAAAATATAGAGGAAGAAAAAGGACAAAATTTGGCTGCAGTAATGATAGAAATCTTGGCTGGAGCTTTGGAAATAACAGAGGAAAAGATGATGGATGGAGTAGATGAGATATTCCGAGTCTTCGCAAGATATGTGATGAGGAACAACGTACCAAGAGAGGTCCATGTCAGATTAACCAAAAAAACTATTAAAACACAAATATTACAAGTGGCAAGAGAGAAGGCGTTGAAATATAAAGATAAAGAGATTGTGGTATTAAAACAAGTACCCAGAAAAGTGAGAGAGATAAGAAGAGAATATCGATTCCTGACTAAAATGCTAAAATTGAAAAAAGAGGTGAATTACAGATGGCTGATTCCAGAAGGATTAATGTTTACATGGCAAGAACAGAGACAGAATTGACTCAATTGAGAAAGCAGAAATATTTTACAATGAATTTTTCGAAAGAAGAGAAATAGAGACAGAAAAATAGAGCATCTCAACTGAACCTCAAGAGGATCAGACGGGAATGGGAAAAGAAGAAGGTGCAGTAGGTGGACAAGTGGAGACCAAAGAACAACGTGAAGTAAGATCTACAAGAGCTGTTAGACCTAAATACATAATATAATCATGGAGGAAAAAAAATTGATTTCTATGAATATAAATGGACTTAATTCAGCTACTAAAAGAAGAAATTTTTTTCGTAAATTAGAGAAGTTAAAATTTGACATAATTTGCTTACAAGAAGTACACATTAAAAAACAACATCAACAATTATTGGTACAACCAAAATTAGGGAATTTTTTTACTTCTCTGACTCATTGTAAAAAAAGAGGAGTGGTCTTGTACATTAAAGAAACTATTCCAGCAAAATTGATTTATACTGATGAAGACAGAAGAGTATTAATGTTTGAAATAGTGGATAACAATACAAAAACACTCCTGGTTGCAATTTATGCCCCGAACGATAAACAAGAAGAATTTTATAAAAAATTACATATGAAAACAATGGGACTGGACTATATTAACAAAGTTATGATGGGAGATTTTAATGGAATTGTAGATAATAAACTGGACTATACAGCGACAGCATCAAGACAAAATAGAAAGACTCTCCCTAAATCCTTTTTCAAAATGATAGATGAATTAAATTTAAAAAGATATATGGAAAGAAAGAAATGCTAAAACTCATCAATATACTTTCTATTCAAATAGACATTTATCATGGTCCAGAATAGATATGATTTGGATCTCAACAGAATTAATATCTAATACTCAAGAAATAAATATTGAAACAAGTACATGGGCAGACCATAATCCAATGACAATTAAATGGAAAGTGTTAGGGATAACATTGGTTACCTAACTTATTTTGGGTAAAAATAATATATAAACTATGTTAGTGAGTTTTAGTGTAAGTATCACTTTAACTGCAAAACATGTATTTTGGGTGCGGTTGTAAAAATCACCATAAGAGGGAGCAAGAGAGCTCACTGTTTGCTGGCTTTTACTGTAGTAGCTGACAATGTTGGATTGATGGTGATAACTGCGTGTTTTCCCTGCTGTTGCTGAAACGAAGAAAAGGGGTTTGATTTTCTTCATATCTCTGACTGCAAAAGAGATATATTGCTGGACTGATTATTTGTAAGTTTACTGACCTCTATTTTTCAACACTGGACTTTGCAACTGATTAATCCCTGGATGGACTGAACTAGTTTATGACATATGGACTGTTTTGACAATGCTATAACTCTTGCTGGAATAAAAAACTATTTAACTGGCACAGTGTATCTGTCTTACTGAGTGTAAACTACAACAACGTTTATCTCACATCATTTGCCTGCCTGCTAGACTGCCGTTGCATGTTCTGCTAGGGTGTGTATCCCTAACAGAAAGGACAAAAAAGAAGATCTAGATGGACATTAAATAATACTATTCTAAAGGAAAAAGACTTCACACAATGGATGGAAAAAGAATTGGCCTTCTTCTTTAGTGAAAATAAAAAAGAAGATACTTCAATACAGAATGTTTGGGATGCAATGAAGGCATATGCAAGAGGATTAATAATTGACTATACAAAGAAAAAGAACATTAGGAAGAGGCAAACCATCAAAGCTCTGGAAGATGACCACAAAAAACTGGAAAAAGAATGACAGAAAATGCCACAGAAAAAAGATATTAAACTTAAAATGGACATAATTAAACATAAAATGGGTCAGGTAGAGAAAGAAGAACTGGCACAAAAAATTAGAAGTGCTAAACAGAACTATTTTGAAGATGCAAATAGGCCAGGAAGATGGTTAGCATATAAACTGAGAAAGGAGAAAGAATCAAGGAAAATATTACAGTTAAAAGATGATCAAGGCCAAATGTGCTATGGTAATAAGGAGAAAAAGGCAATTATCCAAGACTTTTATGGACAACTATATAAACAGGAGGATCTTGATGAGGAAAAAATTAAACAGTATTTACAAAATGCTAACTTACCTAAGATACCTGAAGAGACTGAAATTTTTTTAGAAAGTACTATAACAATGATGGAACTAACTGAAGCATTCAACAGACATAATAATGGAAAAGCACCAGGTCCAGATGGGCTTCCGGCAGAATTTTAAAAAACACAACAAGAATCGTTGAGCATTCCACTGCTAGAAGTCATGAACGAAGTTATGTCAAATAAGAAAATACCTAAAACATGGTCAGAAGCTTATATTACACCGATTCCAAAAGAAGGGGCCGATCCATTACAAATTAAGAATTATAGACCTATTTCTTAACTGAATGCAGACTATAAAATCTTCGCTTCAATTTTGGCAGAAAGGCTTAAAAAATACTTAAATAATTTTATTCACCCTGATCAGAATGGATTCTTACCAAAGAGACAAATTAAAGAAAACATGAGGGTAATTCTGGACACTTTGGAATATTATGAGGTGCATCCTGAAAAACAAATGGCTTTCATATTCCTAGATGCCCAAAAGGCATTTGATAATGTGAACTGGAGATTTATGTTACTATTACTGGAACAGATGGGCTTTATTTAATTTATTCAAGCAATAGAAGCCATATACTATAAGCAAACGGCAAAAGTAATGATAGAGGAAGAATTTACAGATTCTATTAATATAAGAAAAGGCACAAGACAAGGATGCCCATTATCACCTTTGCTATTTGTATTGACTTTGGAAGTGTTGAATAGAAATATTAGAGAGGACCAAAATATAAAAGGAATGAAAGTCAAAAAGGAGGAATTTAAATTGCAAGCCTCTGCGGATGACTTGGTTTTCATTCTGGAAGATCCTCTGGAGACAGCTTTAAAACTATTGGAAAAGATAGAGACGTACGGTGAGATGGCTGGTTTGAAAATAAATAAAGATAAAACAAAGATTCTGACAAAGAACATGTTATTAAGACAAAGAGAAGAACTGGCAGATTTATTGAAAATTCAAGTTACGAACAAGGTTAAATATTTGGGGATACATTTGACGCCAAGATGTACGACATTGAAAGAGAATAACTACATTAAACTTAAACAGCAGATAGCATCTGATCTGAAGAAATGGGAAAACCTACAACTGTCATTGATAGGTAGAATTTCAACAATCAAGATGAATATTTTACCCAGAATTTTATATTTGTTCCAAATAATACCAATTAGGCTTGGCAAAGATTATTTTGAAGATTTAAATAAAATTGTGTTGAAGTATATATGGCAAGGCAAGAAAGCGAGAATAAAATTAAAACTTTTACAAGATGCTAGAACTAGAGGAGGATTTGGCCTTCTTAATTGGGAGTTGTACTGCCAAGCTGCAAATTTAATGTGGGCCCAAGAATGGATAACATTAAGAAAGACTAGATTGTTGACATTAGAAGGTCATGATTTATTCCTGGGCTGGCATGCTTTTCTGTGGTATAAGGGGACTAAATCGCAGGGCTATTTTAGAAGGCATTATTTACGGGAGTCTTTATGGTTGAACTAGGAGAAAATTAAGAGACAATGTTATTTGAAAATCCCAGTTTGGTTATCAACTATTGAAGCTTTTTCTTATCCTATAACATACAAGAAGGAACAAACAGTTAGACATGGGGAAATATTGGATGAAAAGGGTGAACTTAAAACGATGCAAAATCTAGAAGAACAAGGTATAAAGATGAATTGGTTTTCATTTGCGCAAATACACTCAAGGTATCTTAAAGATTCTAAAACAGAGGGATTTTATGATAAATTGACTGACCTAGATAGGATTTTGACAGGTACTGATGAAAAAGTGCTCAAAAAATTATATAGTTACTTGCTGGAAATTAAATTAGAGGAAGAACAAGTTAAAGAAACTCTGATTGCTTGGGGGAAGAATTTTGGATATGGGATTGATTTAGAGAAATGGCAAAAATTGTGGTCTCAAAATTATAAAATGACAATGTCAACAGCATATAAAGAAAATTTGTATAAGATGTTTTACAGGTGGCATTTCCCCCTGACAAGAATAGCAAGAATGTTCAAGAATAAATCTGAAAAGTGCTGGAAATGTCATCAGATACCTGGCTCATATTACCATATGTGGTGGACTTGTGAGGGCGCTAGAAAATATTGGACTAGAATTCGCATATGGTTGGAAAAAATGACAAAGAAACATATAGATTTGAAACCAGAGATTTTTTTATTGGGAATTGTACCTGATATATATAATAAAAATTTAAAGTATTTGATTGTAAATGTATTAACAGCGGCTAGGATTGTATTTGCTAAAAATTGGAAGAGTGAGAAAATACCATCAGAGGAAGAAATTATTAAGAAAATATTGGAATGTGCTGAAATGAGTAGATTGACATTTGAAATTAGAGAACAAGAAGATAAACAATTCTACGAAGTTTGGGATCTTTTCTATCAATGGCTAGATAATAAAATATAATTATAGAATATTTAGAAACTTAGGAAATAATGAATATATACTTCTTCTTTTTCTTTCTTTGATACTATTTTTATAAAATTTTATTAAGATAGACTTGGTATGACTTTATGATTTGTTATAAAATAAATTAAGTAAATTATAGTTTTCTCGTTAAAGCATGAATTAATAAAATTATAGTTAAATGATTGTTTAATAATGATATCAGGTTATATAATTGTTGATTAATAAGATGAGCTATTATTTAATATAATTACAATGGAGACTATGAAATGGATGCACAAAAAAAAGTGGAAAACCAACCGATACACTGTCTGTAATTTTATGAAGGAGGATGATGCTTTTATGTTTTATGTTTTATGTGCTTTTGTTCATTGTTAAAGTCAATAAAACTTTTTTTCAAAAAAAAAAAAAAACCTAAAGGGAGCCTCTAGCCTAAAATATTGCAAGATCAAAAAGGAGAAGAAAAGGTAGATATAAATAAGAAAAAAAGAACCAGTCCAGTTAGCAAATGTAAAATTGCGTATAGAAGTCCAGCAATAAAGAAAAAAAAAGCAAAGCCTTACTTTGACATTTCCGTTTAAAACCGCCGCTTATTCACTTCTGTCAAAATTTTTACAGATTCTTTCTTTTCTTTAGGGTGTCTTTTTAAATCTTAGAATAAAAAAAAAAAAAGAAAGTTCTCACCAAACCGGCACACTTTCTCTTTCTGCTCTCTTCCGTATCGGAGCTGTCCCAACTTCAGCAGCTTTAATGGCTGCCTCTTTGCCGCTGGCTAGAAGAGCTTCTCCTGGATCAACCAGGGACTTTTTGATATCCCTGGGATCTACAGAATGCGCTCTTCACTATCGCTGTCTCTTTGGGACGGTTTAGATCTGTTTGGACCGTCCAGGGGCAAAGATATCGGCTGCGATCTCAGACCTCCGAGATCGCATGCTATATTGTTGCGATGCCAGCTCCGCCCTCCTTTTATTGGGTATTTCTGATCGTTATTATTGCTACTTATGATTTTCCTTGAAGTAATAAATGGAGCTATAGTTCTATTGGTAGGAGTATCCTTTCCTTATCTGGTTCTGTGTGAACTTCTACCTCTCACAACTGGCTCCTGCTCACTCCTCATTACGATGTTCTTGTATCTATACTGTGTGATTCTTTTTTGCCTTTCAATTATTACTTGTTGTGTGATCATCATTAGTGCATCCTAATTTTGTGTAAAATATTGTTATTGGAACATGAATAGGGTATTTATGCCAAGGAGAATATGCACAGGAGTCCCCTTCATTAAGCAGGCACCTTTGTATATGCCGCCAGTTATAATCACTCATTGAGAAGTCACAGGGTCGAAACCAAGTACTACCAGGAAAAGGCCTCCAGAGTGCTGTGGCCTTAATAGTTAAATTACACTGGCTGTACCCCACCATGGTAATAGCATGACCCCTAACAGGCACTGTTAGATCTGAGGTGGATCGGTTCGACAGAGATGTAAGACCATTCTAGTGATTTCAGCTCTTTATTTGGAATGAGAATAGTCTGACAATGCGAGCCGCAGCAGCCCTTCATATAGGGCTGGCTCGCGGCTCGGCAGCCAATGGCAGCACTTTGAATCTCCCGCGATCGGCACAGCCGATCGCGGTAGATTCCTAGTGCTCCAATCTTGGCCGAGCCTTCGACCAATCAGGTCTCCACCTGTCCGGACCAATCGGTTGCGAGGGTTTCAGAGTATGCTAATATCGTACAACCCTCCCCTCTTGGTTTCGTCCGTCGGTGCGTAGTGATGTAGTCACGTAGGTAGGCGGGGCTTCGCACCTGTCTACTTGACTTGCGCGGTTCAGTTCTGGTGTGGTCGTTGACCGGTTCGGATGCTTTCTCTGTCGCTCCGGTTCCTTGGGATGGAACCGCCTGGAACGTTGAGCTGGGCCTTTCTTGGTGGCTCCCTCCCGGTCTACCTGGGCTGGTTGAGCTGCCGCTCCTGCTCCTGCCAGGTTTTTCCTGGCTGGGTGAGCTGGTTTGGCTGCTCCTTCCAGGTGAAGATTCCGGGGTTTCGTGTTCCATTGGTCCTGCATCTACAGGTGAGTAGCATCGGTTTATTGGTTTGTCTATTCTAGGTGGGGGGTGTTCTGCTTGCGTTAGTTGGTTCTCTTCGGTTCTTTCTTTATCACTTGCCGATTCCCCCCCCCCTTCTAGTTTCTTGTTCGGGTGTCTGGCTGGTGGTGACGGCTATTCTTGACCTAAATTGGTTTATGTGCCGTTTCCAGTTTTTTCTGTCGCTTGTTTCCAGTCGGTATGATAGGGGCCCAGTTATCTGGGTGATTGTTGCTGGCACCCAGAGTGGCTCTCCTGTGAGATTTTTGGTGTATACTAGGTCCCCTACGCTAAATTTTCTCTGTTTGCTGGAGGAGCCTGGGGGTTTGTCTGGGTTATATGTTGGGTGCGTTCTGTCTAGTGTTGAACGTAGTTTCCTGCCCATCATTAGTTCTGCCGGGCTTTTATTTGTGGTTGCGCTAGGTGTAATATGTTGAATGAGGAGCATTTTATTGATTTTGTCTTGTTTATTGGCTGTTTCTATTTTCTGGATGGCTTTCTTGGTGTATTGGACCATGCGTTCCGCCCGCCCATTCGCCGCCAGGTTTGCTGGTGCGGTAAATGCATGGCGTATCCCTTGGCCTGCCAGAAATTGTTCAAATGCTAGTGTGGTGAACTGGGGCCCATTGTCCGACACTATTACGTCTGGCAGGCTGTGCGTAGCGAAAAGTTTACTCAGTTTCCTTATCACCGCCTCCGTTGTGGTTGACTTCATGGTGCTTACCTCCAACCAGTTGGAGTAAGCATCTACTGTGATAAGGTACATTTGTCCCTTGGTTGGCCCCGCGAAATCTATATGAATTCTAGACCACGGACCTCTTGGTTTTTCCCATTCTTGGGTTGGGGCGGCGGGATGATTGGATCTGGATTCTTGGCATTGTTTACATTTGGCAACCCAGGTTTCGATCTGTTTATCCATTGCTGGCCACCATGTGTAGCTTCTGGCCAGGCTTTTCATCTTAACCATCCCCGGGTGCCCCTCATGCAACATTCCCAATACCTTTTCCTGTAATTTTTCCGGAATTACCACTCTGTCCCCCCAAAGTATGCAGCCCTTTTCGGTAAAGAGTTCAGTTTGTCTGTTCTGGAAGGGTCTGAATAGTTCGTCTATGTCCCCTTCCGGCCACCCTTTTCCCACCCAGCTCAAGACTCGCACCAGCCGTTTGTCTTTATTTGTTTCTCTGGCAATGTCTGGTGCGGTCACGAGTGGGTTGGATATTGTCTCTATTTGGAGTTCCTCTGTTGTGGGTGCCGGGTCGTCTTCCCGGTCCGGTAGGGGTGACTGGCTCAGGGCGTCTGCATGGGTGATGTCCTTGCCGGGTCGGTGTATCAGCTGGTAATTGTATGCTGCTAGGAATTCGGACCACCTTGTCATTCTTGGTGATAGAATGTTCGGTGTGGCCCTGTTTCCCGCCAGGATTCCTAGCAGCGGCTTGTGATCCGTGACGATTGTAAAAGTCCTACCGTAAAGGTATTCGTGAAATTTCTTGACGCCAGTGACGACTGCTAGGGCCTCTTTGTCGAGTTGGCTGTAGTTCCGCTCTGGCTTTGAAAGTGTCCTTGATGAGAAAGCGATGGGTGCTTCCCTCCCGTCTGGTAGCTGGTGGCTGAGGATGGTGCCGATCCTGAATGGCGACGCGTTACAAGTTACCGTCAATGGCAGGGTCTCGTTGTACTGGATTAGTACCGCGTCGGATGTTAGCCGGTTCTTTGTGTTGTTGAAGGCGCTCTCCTCCCGTGCTCCCCAGGTCCAGGTGGCTGTTTTATCTAACAGCTTATGCAGCGGTTCTGCCACGGTTGCCTTTTGAGATAGGAAGACATTGTAAAAGTTAAACAGTCCCAAGAAAGCCTGTAATTCCATTTTGTTTTTTGGTCGCGGTGCCTCCCTTATGGCTCTCAGTTTCTTTTCTGTGGGGTGAATCCCTTGTTTGTCTTGGAGGTACCCTAGAAATTCGACCCTTTCGGCCCATAGTTGGCACTTCCCTTTCTTGACTTTAAGTCCCGAGTCTCTGAATTTCTGCAGTACCTCCCTCAACCTGGCTTCTAGTTGTTTCTCATTTTTCACGGCCACCAAGACATCGTCAAAGTAGGGCACAACCCCTTATATTCCCTGGAGGAGTCTTTCCATAAGGCTTTGGAAGACCCCGGGTGCCACGCTGACTCCAAATTGGAGCCAGTTGCAGTGGAAAGCCCCTCGGTGCGTTATGATGGTTTGGGCTTCTGCTGTTGTGGCATCGACTGGCAGTTGCTGGTAGGCTTGTGCCAGGTCAAGCTTTGCGAAGATCCGGCCTCCCCCCAGTGAGTGCAGAAGATGCTGGACTACTGGGACAGGGTATGCGCTTTGTTGGAGCGCATGGTTTAGGGTGGCCTTGTAGTCACCACAAATTCTCACTGATCCATCTGGCTTGATGGGGGTGACAATTGGGGTCTCCCACCGGGCATGATCGATCGGTTCCAGCACCCCTTGTGTGATGAGCTTGTCAAGCTGCTCATCGATCTTGGGCTTGAGTGCAAACGGCACTCGCCTGGGCTTAAGGCGGATTGGCGTGATACTCGGGTCTCTGTTAAAGGAGATAGGGGACCCCCGGTACTTGCCTAGGCTGACATCAAAGACTTCCCGGAAGTCCCTCACGAGTGCCGCTTCCCAGTCCGCCTCTCCGATGTGGTGTATGCCGGTTACTTCGATGCCCAGGGGTGCGAACCACTGGAGTCCCAACAGGCTCGGGCGATCTTGGTCAACGATTGTCAGGGGTAGCACTTCTGTGTGGCCCTTGAAGGTGACCTTAAAATGGCCCCTGCCGACTACAGGGATTCGGTTCCCCTGGTAGTCTTTGAGGGTTAGTGTTTGGTCCTCCAGTTCATGACGGCAGATGGTGGGAACCAGATGCTTGAGTGTGTGCCAGGAGACCATTGAGAGGTAGGACCCAGAGTCCACCTCCATTTCGCATGGTTGGTCTTCTAGTCCCACCATCACGTATACCTTCCTGGCGTCGCTTGTGGAAGAGTGGCCGATGACGACGGTTTGGTGTGTCTCCTCCCTTTGTCTTGTCTCCTGGAGTCGCCTGTTCCGACCTTCTCGGCTCCATCGATTTTCCGTCTGGCGATCGCGGTTTCTGGTGGGGGTGCTCTCTCTCCATCGAGGGCTGCCTTCTAGTTGTCGTGGGCTGTAGTGTCTTTTGATCTGGCATACCTTAGCGCTGTGCCCCCGTTTCTCGCAATGTCGGCAAATGGCATCGAGAAAACAGCAGTCCGCCCGGGGGTGATCGCCGCTGCAGCCGGCACACTGGAACCTCGACTTATGACCTCAGGGCCCCTGTGGCTCCCACACTGATTGGAGGCGGTGGATTTCCTCCTCTTCTTCCTCGGTTTCCGAGGAGTCGATGTCGCTGTGATGCGTGGTTGTGTCTCCATGGTCGGCTTCTGGTCACTTCTGGGGGGTTGATGTTGTTTCTCCGGCCGTCGGTCGTGGCATGATGCTCGATTGCCGCATCCGAGCCGCTGATTTCTTGGCCGCTTCAGCTGCTGCAGGCTCGGTGAGGGCATCGGCGAGGGAGATGTTCCCCTTTGCCATGATGCGGCTCTGGAGGACGGGGTCTCGGAGTCCTAGGATGATGCGGTCTCGCAGTGCCTCGTCCAGGTTAGCGAACTCGCACAGACCGCCCAGGTCCCTTAGTGCCGCTATGAAGTCGCCGAGCCCCTCGCCCTCGCATTGATCCCGCCTGTGGAACTCGTGCCGCCGGATGAGGATGGGCACGACGGGGGCGTAGTGTTTCCGCAGCAGGGGCTCAAGATCGCCCCACTCCATCATCTTGACGTCCTCTGGTTTGGCCAGGGCTTTGGCCATTTTAAACACTGCGGGCCCGCAGTGTGTGAGAAACACGGCTCTTTTTTGTGGCCGTTGGCATCTTTAAGATTGCTATTCTCGAGGAACATCTGGAACCTATCAGTATAGGATTCCCAGTCCTCAGTAGCAGGGTTGAAGGGAGCGGGTGGTGAGTTGATTCCGGCCATTCTGCTTGCTGCTGTATGCCGCTTCGCCACGTGCTGGATGGTCTCCTTGCCTCGCGATCCCACCCTCCTCACCAGTGTTAGATCTGAGGTGGATCAGTTCGACAGAGACGCGAGACCATTCTAGTGATTTCAGCTCTTTATTTGGAATGAGAATAGTCTGACAATGCGAGCCGCGGCAGCCCTTCATATAGGGCTGGCTCGCGGCTCGGCAGCCAATGGCAGCACTTTGAATCTCCCGCGATCGGCACAGCCAATCGCGGTAGATTCCTAGTGCTCCAATCACGGTGAAGCCTTCGACCAATCAGGTCTCCGCCTGTCCGGACCAATCGGTTGCGAGGGTTTCAGAGTATGCTAATATCGTACACCCCTCCCCTCTTGGTTTCGTCCGTCGGTGCGTAGTGATGTAGTCATGTAGGTAGGCGGGGCTTCGCACCTGTCTACTTGACTTGCGCGGTTCAGTTCTGGTGTGGTCGTTGACCGGTTTGGATGCTTTCTCTGTCGCTCCGGTTCCTTGGGATGGAACCGCCTGGAACGTTGAGCTGGGCCTTTCTTGGTGGCTCCCTCCTGGTCTCCGCCTGTCCGGACCAATCGGTTGCGAGGGTTTTGGAGTATGCTATTATCGTACAGGCACCCCATCAGATTCAATACACAGGCTACCTTCTCCTGCATTAAGCAAAGTCATAGATGGTGTGATGACCTAAGGGGATACAAAATACACAAAGTCCCAAAAGCAGATGAAGTCCCTTTTATTCCTTCACTTTGCTTCAAAGCTCCAAATATCCTTGACTGGAGACAAAACTCCCCCACAAACAATTACAGAAAGGAGGAAATGCCATTTAAACTAAAAATGCTTATAAATTATAAAGAGTAAAAAGAACACAAACCATACTGAAACAATTAAGGGAACCAGGCAAGATAAGGGCTTGAAGATGTCCACAGATATCAAAACACACACTGGGAAGGATGCCAAATTCTGAGAGGAATGACAAACTAGAGATATTTCCACACTTTGTTTCCAGCGCTGGCCCATACGCATGTCCATCCTTTTAATCAGTTCTCACAGCTGCAGCCCATGAAGAGGATCAAGGCCCTTTCCTCCCCCATGGAACATGCCATTCCCGTCTCTCCCTAATCGTCTCCTCCCTGTGTGCCCTAGGATGGTGAGTGGATGGGCCTGGGTATTCCTCTGACTGCCCAGCCGGCTTCTGCCCTTCCCCAGCCTCCTCCACAACCTCGGGAGCCACACTTCCACTCCCTGTCGGCTGTTCCTCCTCTCCCTTGGAGTCAGTCTTCAACAGGGGCATGACAGATGGTAAGGCAGGTGGGGAAACTTGTCCCATTTAATGCACAGCAGGGGGAAGAAATTTTTCTGGCATGAACTGAAGGAGGCTACTAGTGGCTTTCTGGGCATACCATGTTTTTAACACTGATATTGCAAACATAGATACCATTTTATCACTTCCCCCAGCATAGTTACACACCCAACATTCAGTTAGTTTGTGAGTGGCATCTGCGGCATGATAACATTCAACCAGATTCAAATCGGTATTCTTAGTAAGATCATCAGTCGGGGCTTTTCACATAACATCTCTCCGTTTGCATGATGGAGAATTCTCTAAGGGTTCTTGGTTATTACAATCAGGGGGCGCTCTAGGTGGATCGTGTTGTGTATGCAATAAGATTAATAAAGTGTGAGCTTGGAGTAAGTGCAGGGTTCTGGCCCTGCACTTCTGATTGGCTGTTAAGCGGCCGGACCGGATTGGCCCGTTCCGGGGAATCCGATTGGCCCTTAACAGAGAGTTCCTATTGGTTATAAGAGCTAGCGTTCCTAGCTCATTATTGGTTAAAAGTTACAGGGTTTGCCTATATAAGGCGGGTTTAACTGCTGTTAGAATGAGAAGTCACAATGTAAATAAAGAGCTGAAGTTCACCGTTCAGAGGCTTGTCTCCATTCTTTCTCGCCCATGCTCAAAACTTAACACTGGCAACGAGGATGGGATTTGGAGAAAGCTGAACCAACGAAACTTCGAAAAACACCGAGCACGTGACAGACGACAACAACGGAACCATGTCCGGCGGCATCGTACCACCCGCTCCATTCGATCCAACACAGGAAGACTGGGAGTCTTACATGGATCATTTCCAAATGTTCCTAGAGACGAACAACTTAAAGGACGCCACAGCCAGGAAGAAACAGGCAGTGTTCCTAACGCATTGCGGTCCAACCGTATTTAAGATGGCTAAAGCACTAGCCAAACCCCGAGAAGTGAAGGCCATGGATTGGGACGACCTCGAACCTATCCTACGAGACCACTACGCCCTGACCGTGCCTATGCTCGTGAGACGCCACGAGTTTTATCAGAGAAGCCAGCGAAAGGGAGAAAGCGTGGCCGACTTCATAGCAGACCTCTGAAATTTGGGAGGCCTCTGTGGATTCACCGATTTAGAACAGGCACGAAGAGATCGCATAGTTCTGGGATTAGATGCACCAGGCATCCAAAGCAAGCTGATGGTGAAAGGCAACATCAGCCTTACCGACGCCATCGCCGATGCTACCGCAGCAGAAGCAACCAGGAAGTCGGCTGCACAAATACGCCAAAACCACGCTCCGGTACCAACACCGGCCAGCGAAATCTCACCTAGTTCAGAAGGGCAACTTGCGACAATGCACCATGAGGACCTCTCTTCGTTTTCAGACAGCGACGAAGAAGGGGTCCATCGACTGCGGTCCGACCGGGACCACCACCCGAAGCCCTTACGCCCTTGCGCTGGCTGTGGAGCCAACCATGCCAGGTCCGAATGCAAATTCCGCGACGCACTCTGCCATGAGTGCGGGAAATGAGGCCACATCGGACGGGTCTGCCGCAGCTTGCCAGGACCCAGCCAGGCCTCAAAAGGGGCTAACTATCACCAATCGACAGGAAACCGTCCTGTACGGCGAGAACCAGTAAACCAATCCTACAGAAATCGAGCTTTGCAGAGAGAAGAGGCTCACCATTCTATCACTATCGGTCATGCCTCAGCCTTGGACACTCAGAAAATCCAAGTCACGGTAGCCATCGAGAACCAGCCTTGCCACATGGAGGTCGACTCGGGATCGTCCCTCTCGATGGTGTCCTGGAAGACACTCAAGCAACTCATCCCCACAATTCAACGCCAAGATCTCCGCTTCCAACGCCTCATCCTCAAGGACTACCAAGGGAATCGAATCCCCGTCGTCGGGTCCCGCCGAGTCCGAGTCTCCTTCAAGAAGCACACAGCATACTTCCCTTTAACGGTCATCGATAGAGATAGGCCTAGCCTATTCGGCCTCCAATGGTTCGCGCCACTCGGCATAAAATGGCCGGCGTAAACCGAGTCAGTGGCTGTGACTGGGAGGAAGACCTTATCTATGAGTTCAGGGACGTCTTCGCGGACAGCTTAGGTGAGTACAAGGGGGCCCCGATTTCATTCAGCCTTGATCCAAAAATAGCTCCCATTCGCCTAAAGCCCCGTCGAATTCCGTTTGCCTTAAAATCGAAAATCGACAAACAACTCGACAAACTGATAGCTCAGGGGGTGTTAGAGCCCATCGATCACTCCCCTTGGGAAACCTCTATTGTAACATCCATTAAGCCAGACGGGTCAATCCGAATTTGTGGGGACTACCGGGCCACTTTGAACCACGCCCTGCACAGAACGCGTATCCAGTTCTGGTGGTGCAGCATCTCCTCCATTCCCTGGGGGGCGGGAAAGTTTTCGCTAAATTAGATTTAGCTCAGGCATATCAGCAATTACCAGTAGATGAAAAAATGGCACAGGCCCAAACTATTGTGAGGCACCGAGGTGCCTTTAAATGTACCCGGCTGCAATTCAGAGTTAGTGTAGCCCCGGGGATTTTTCAGAGCCTTATGGAAAGGTTATTGCAAGGAATTAAGGGCGTGGTCCCCTATTTTGACGATGTATTAATTGCAGCCCCTACAAAAAAAAATCTTACAGGACTGGTTAAAATTAGTCCTGAAAAATTTCCAAGAGGCCGGTCTTAAGGTTAAAAAAAACAAATGTAAATTGTGTACTGACAGTGTTGAGTTTTTAGGGTACCTGATTGATAGCCAGGGCATTCACCCTACCGAAAGTAAATTAAAAGCGATCAAAAACACTCCCAGGCCACGAAACAAGGCCAATCTCCAGGCGTTCCTAGGCCTCATCAATTTTTATAATGTATTTTTGCCGCACAAAGCAACTGTCGCTGAACTGTTACACCGGTTGTTTGATAAAAAAGCAAATTGGCTATGGGGTTACTGTGAAGAACAGGCGTTCCGAAACGTTAAAAAACTGCTCACTTCTGACTCTGTATTCATGCAGTATAACGAGACTTTGCCGTTAGTTATAACCTGTGATGCATCGCCTTTCGGGGTGGGCGCCATTTTGAGCCACGTACTGCCTAATGGGAACGAAGCCCCTGTTGCATATTTTTCAAAGACTGAGCGGAACTATGGACAAATTGATAAAGAAGCCCTCGCAATTGTCTCAGCTGTGAAAAGATTCCACGAATACGTTTATGGCCGGGCTTTTACTATTGTGACTGACCACAAACCTTTATTGGGGATAATAGCCGGAGATAAGCCGACTCCCTACATATTATCCCCTAGGATGACCCGATGGTCAGAATTCTTAGCTGCTTATAACTATCGGCTGCAATACCGCCCAGGGAAAGCCATTCCCCACGCCGACGCATTGAGCCGAGCACCACTTCCAGAGACTCTCAATGATCCTGCACCAATGGTAACCACGTTGCAAATCGAGGCACTCAACTCGCCGCCACTAACTGCCCGAGATATTGCGAGAGAAACCAAACGCGACCACACCCTAGCACGAGTCCTAGGCTGGGTAGAACGCGGATGGCCATTGGACCAGTTATCAGATGACTTCACACCATTCAAGACTCGACAAACCGAGCTCTTCTCCCAGAAAGGCTGTGTCATCTGGGGCGATAGAGTCGTTATCCCAGAACGACTCCAGAAAGCACTGCTGAGAACCTTGCACAATGGCCACCCCGTCATCGTGCGAATGAAAGCCCTTGCACGAAGCTACACATGGTGGCTGGGCATTGACAAGCAAATCGAACAGTGGGTTAAAGCTTGTCCCAAATGCCAAGAAGTCAGCAACGCCCCACCAAAAGCCATGCCTACTGAATGGGAGACACCACGTGGACCCTGGTCCCGAATTCACCTGGATTTCGTGGGGCCAACCAAAGGCCACACCTTCCTGCTTACCGTTGACGCCTACTCGAATTGGCTCGAAATCCATCGCATGACGACTACGACCTCCGAGGCGGTTATCAAAATCTTAAACAGACTCTTTGCAACCCACGGATTACCAGACATCCTGGTATCTGATAATAGCCCTCAATTTACCGCACTAGCTTTCGAGCAGTACCTCGCTGACCACGGCATCCGCCATGCGCTCACCTCGCCTGCGCACCCTGCGACCAATGGCAAAGCAGAACGCATGGTCCAATTTGTGAAGAAAACCTTGCAAAAGGTAGACTATGACAACATTGACAATAAGGTCAATCAAATCCTCTTCTTGCAACACATCACCTCACATAGCGTCACCAACAAAACTCCCGCCGAACTGCTAATGTGACGGAAGCTCCACTCCCACCTCGACCGGTTGCACCCAGCTTATGAACCGGAGAAACCACTAGGATCCAGCGGCCGCTGTCGTACCTTCCAGGTAGGAGACCTGGTTTATGCTAAAAACCTATCGGGCGACTCGTTGTGGGTGGAAGCGACAGTAGTATGTGTAACCGGCCCCAGATCCTACCTTGTGCAATGCCTTGACGATAAACTTTGGAAACGGCATATCGATCAATTTTTCGAAAGAAGAGAAATGGAGAGAGAAAAAGAAAAGATTTTAACTGAATTTGAAGAGGACCAAATGGAGATGGAAAAAGAGGAAGGCGCAATAGGTGGACAAATGGATATCAAAGAACAACGTGAAATAAGATCCATGAGAGCTGTTAGACCTAAATATAAAGCATAACCATGGGGGAAAAAAACTGATTTCCATGATATAAATGGACTGAACTCAGCTATCAAAAGAAGGAAAACTTTTTAAAAATTAGAGAAGCTAAAATTTGATATAATTTGATTACAAGAAGTACACATTAAAAAACAACATGAACAATAATTGATATGACCAAAGTTAGGGAAAATATTTACTTCTCTGACTCATTGTAAGAAAAGAGGAGTGGTTTTGTAAGTCAAAGAAACCACTCCAGCCAAATTGATTTATACGGATGAAGACGGAAGAGTATTAATAGCTGAAATAGTGGATAATAATATAAAAAAGCTCTTGGTTGCAATTTATGCCCCAAATGATAAACAAGAAGAATTTTATAAAAAATTACATATGAAAATAATTGAACTGGACTATGTTAACATACTTATGATGTGGGACTTTAATGGAATTGTAGACAATAAACTTGACTATACAGCAAAAACAACACGACAAAATAGGAAAACTCTTCCTAAATCCTTTTTTAAAATGACAGATGAACTAAATTTAAAAGATATATGGAGAGAAAGAAATGCTAAAACTCAACAATATACTTTTTATTCAAACAGGCATTTATCATGGTCCAGAATAGATATATGATTTGGACATCAACAGAATTACTATCTAATATTCAAGAAATAAATATTGAAACAAGTACATGGGCAGACCATAATCCAATGGCAATTAAATGGAAAGGACAAAAAAGAAGATCTAGATGGACATTAAACAATACTATTTTAAAGGAAAAAGATTTTATACAATGGATGGACAAAGAATTGGCCTTCTTCTTCAATGAAAACAAAAAAGAAGATACTTCAATACAGAATGTTTGGATCAAGCAGAGAAAGAAGAACTGGCACAAAAAATTAGAAGTGCTAAACAGAACTATTTTGAAGATGCAAATAGGCCAGGTAGATGGTTAGCATATAAGTTGAGAAAACAGAAAGAGTCAAGGAAAATATCACAGTTAATAGATGATCATGGTCAAATTTGTTATGGTAATAAGGAGAAAAAGGCAATTATTCGAGAATTTTATGGACAATTATATAAACAGGAGGATCTTGATGAGGAAAAAATTAAACAGTATTTACAAAATGCTAACCTACCTAATATACCTGATGAAACTCGGAAAATTTTAGAAAGTGCTATAGCAATGATGGAATTAACCGAAGCACTCAACAGACAGAACAATGAAAAAGCACCAGGACCAGATGGTTTCCCGGCAGAATTTTATAAAACACTACAAGAATCGTTGAGCATTCCACTGTTAGAAGTCATGAATGAAGTTATGATAAATAAGAAAATACCTGAAACATGGTCAGAAGCTTATATTACACCGATTCCAAAAGAAGGGGTTGACCCATTACAAATTAAGAACTATAGACCTATTTCCTTATTGAATGCAGACTATAAAATCTTTGCTTCAATCTTGGCAGAAAGGCTTAAAAAATATCTAAATAACTTTATTCACTCTGATCAGAATGGATTTTTACCAAAGAGACAGATTAAAGACAATATGAGAGTAATCCTGGACACATTAGAATATTATGAGGCGCACCCAGAAAAACAAATGGCTTTGAGATTCTTAGATGCCCAAAAGGCATTTGATAATGTGAACTGGAGATTTATGTTATTACTATTGGAACAGATGGGCTTTGCTAGAAAATTTATCCAAGCAATAGAAGCCGTATATTATAAGCAAATGGCAAAAGTAAGGAGATCTGGAGAATTCACAGACTCTATCAATATTAAAAAAGGTACAAGACAAGGATGCCCATTATCTCCTTTGTTATTTGTATTGACCTTGGAAGTCTTAAATAGAAATATTAGAGAGGATATAAATATAAAAGGAATGAAAGTCAAAAAGGAGGAATTCAAATTGCAAGCCTTTGCGGATGACTTGGTCTTTATTTTGGAAGACCCTTTAGAGACAGCTTTAAAACTATTGGAAAAGATAGAGACGTATGGTGAAATGGCTGGTTTAAAAATAAATAAAGACAAAACAAAGATTCTGACAAAGAACATGTTATTAAGACAAAGAGAAGAGCTGGCAGATTTATTGAAAATTCAAGTTACGAACAAAGTTAAATATTTGGGGATATATTTGACGTCAAGATGTACTACACTGAAAGAGAATAACTATATTAAACTTAAACAGCAGATAGCATCCGACCTGAAAAAATGGGAAAACCTACAATTGTCATTGATAGGTAGAATTTCAACAATTAAGATGAAAATTTTACCCAGAATTTTGTATTTGTTCCAAACAATACCAGTTAGGTTAAGTAAGGATTACTTTGAAGAATTAAATAAAATTGTGTTGAAGTATATATGGCAAGGCAAGAAAGCGAGAATAAAATTAAAACTTTGACAGGATGCTAGAATTAGAGGAGGATTTGGCCTTCCTAATTGGGAGTTGTATTATCAAGCTGCAAACTTAATGTGGGTTAAAGAATGGATAACGTTAAGAAAGACTAGATTGTTGGCATTAGAAGGTCATGATTTATTATTGGGTTGGCATGCTTTTTTATGGTATAAGGGAACTAAATCACAGGGTTATTTTAGAAGGCATTATATACGGGAATCGTTATGGTTGAATTGGGAGAAAATTAAGAAACAATGTTATTTGAAAATTCCAGTTTGGTTATCAACTATTGAAGCTTTTTCGTATCCTATAACTTATAAGAAGGAACAAACAGTTAGATATGGGGAAATATTGGATGAAAAGGGTGAACTTAAAATGATGCAAAATTTAGAAGAACAAGGTATAAAGATGAATTGGTTTTCATATGCGCAAATACATGCAAGGTATCTTAAAGATTCTAAAATAGAAGGATTTTATGATAAATTGACTGATTTTGACAGGATTTTGACAGGTACTGATGAAAAAGTGATTAAAAAACTATATAGTTATTTGTTGGAAATTAAAATAGAGGTAGAACAAGTTAAAGAAACAATGATTGCTTGGGGGAAGAATTTTGGATATGGGATTGATTTAGAGAAATGGCAACAATTGTGGTCTCAAAATTATAAAATGACAATGTCAACAGCATATAAAGAAAATTTGTATAAGATGTTTTACAGGTGGCACTTTCCCCCGACAAGAATAGCAAGAATGTTCAAGAATAAATCTGAAAAGTGCTGGAAATGTCATCAGATACCTGGCTCATATTACCATATGTGGTGGACTTGTGAGGAGGCCAGGAAATACTCAACTAGAATTCACATATGGCTGGAAAAAATGACAAAGAAACACACAGATTTGAAACCAGAGATTTTTTTATTGGGAATTGTACCTGATATATATAATAAAAATTTAAAGTATTTGATTGTAAATGTATTAACAGCGGCTAGGATTGTATTTGCTAAACATTGGAAGAGTGAGAAAATACCATTAGAGGAAGAAATTATTTAGAAAATATTGGAATGTGCTGAAATGAGTAGATTGACATTTGAAATTAGAGAACAAGAAGATAAACAAATTTATGAAGTTTGGGATCTCTTTTATCAATGGTTAGATAATACAAAATAATATAATATTTTGAAATTTAGGAAATAATGAATATATAATTTTTCTTGGTTTTGATAATTTTTAAGAATATTTTATAAAGATAGATTTGGTATGATTCTATGATTTGTTATAAAATAATTTAATTGAATAATAGTTATCTCGCTTAAGTATGAATTAGTAAAATTATAGTCAAATGATTGTTCAATAATGATATTGGGATATTTTATTGATGATGGATAATGTGAGTTATTATGTAATATAATTATTTTGATGACTATGAAATGGATGCACAAAAGGGAGTGGTAAACCAACCGATACACTGTAAATTTATGAAGAATGATATAATTTGTTTTTGTTATGTTTTATGTCTTATATGTTTTTTGTCTGTCGTTAAAATCAATAAAACGTTTACGAAAAAAAAAGGACATTTTAATGTGATAAGCTAGAGGGAGAGCACAGCAAAATATTATTACAGGTGTTCTCCTGGACTCTTATCAATATTTCAACACTTGAGGCTTGGCTTTGAAGCTGGTGGAGAAGAGAGTCATAATAAGAGCCTTGGATAACTAAATAAAGTGCAGTGTGCTTTCTTATATATTTTTTTTACTTGTGATATCCCTTCTCACCAGCCTCTTTGCAAATTCCAATTCTAGTAATATTCTTATTTTTGCTTTTTATTTCAAAGGGAAAGCCTCAGAGCTTTTTCTTTATTTTTCTTTTTTTCTCCTCATTTTTCCTGGGATCCTTTTGCTTTTTCTATCCATGTTTTTGGACCACTCTGTTTTTTCTTTTTGATTATTGAGACTTCTCAACTGGATTAAGGTGTGAAGAACCTGAAGGAATTTCTTCTTTTCTTTTCTTTTTGTTCTTTTTTTTTCTTAATCAATATTATTATTTTGGGGGGTTTTTTTCTTTCTATTTTTCATTTTATATGGTGGACGACTTCGTAATTGGATTAGGGTCTAGAAGAACCTGAAGATCTTTCTTCTTCCTTTTTTCCTTTTTCTTCTTTGGTTTTGGGCCTTTTACTATTGGATTTTTCCATTTTGGATTATAATTGGCTATTCTACCAGTTGGATTAAAAGTTAAAAAGAATTTGAAGATTTGGAAGCATTAAAATGAGCAGGAAACCAATATCATCTGGCGTTTCTACTTCTACCTCTGCATCCCCACCAGCTGGAGGACAACGTTTAATTCAGACAATGTTGAAGCAAGATAAAGAACAAGAAAAAGTAACTTTACAGATGATTATGCAAGGAATTCAAGATCTCAAGACAAAATCAGACACCATTGAACAAAGAATAGAGAAGACTGATGAAAAAGTGGAAAATATTAAACAAATGATGGTGAAGTATGAGGAGAGATTCCAAAAAATTGAGGAAGAAGGTAAACAAAGAGAGGAGAAGATTGGAAATATTGACAGTAGATTAACAGTGGTTGAACAAGATAAAAGTGGGGTGTTGAGGTGGGAAATGGAAAGGTCAGAATTTTATCTCAGATTTCAAAATATAGAAGAAGAAAAAGGACAAAATTTGGCTGCGATAATGATAGAAATTTTGGCGGATGCTTTGGAAATTACAGAGGAAAAGATGATGGATGGAGTAGATGAGGTATATCGAGTTTATACAAGATACGCGATGAGAAATAAATTACCAAAGGAAGTCCATATTAGATTTACCAAAAAATCCATTAAAACACAAATACTACAAGTGGTAAGAGAGAAGACATTGAAATACAAAGGCAAAGAGATTGTGGTTTTAAAACAAATACCCAGAAGTGTGAGAGAGATGAGAAGAGAATATCGATTTCTGGCCAAAATGCTACTGGAAAACGAAGTGAATTATAGATGGCTGATTCCAGAAGGATTAATGTTTACGTGGCAAGAGCAGAGACATAGAATTGACTCAACTGAGAAAGCAGAACTTTTTCATGCAGAATTTCTTGGAAGAAGAGAAGAGGAGGCAGAGAAAGAGGTCTCATTAATTGAGTTTCAAGAGGAACAACTGGAGACTGAAAAAGAGAAAGGTGCAGTAGGTGGACAGGTGGATGGTAAAGAACACCGTGAAGTGAGATCCACGAAAGCTGTTAGACCTAAATATAAAGCATAATCATGGAAGAAAAAAAACTGATTGCAATGAATATAAATGGACTAAATTCAGCTGTTAAAAGAAGGAAAACCTTTCATAAATTAGAGAAATTAAAATTCGATATAATTTGTTTACAAGAAGTTCATATTGAAAAACAACATGAACAATTGTTAGTACAGCCAGAACTAGGGAAAATATTTACTTCTTTGACTCAATGTAAGAAAAGAGGAGTGGTTCTATACATTAAAGAGGCTATCCCAGCAAAACTGATCTACATGGATGAAGACGGAAGAGTATTAATGGTGGAAATAATGGACAATAACATAAAAATACTGTTGATTGCAGTTTATGCTCCGAATGATAAACAAGAGGAGTTTTATAAAAAAAACTACACATGAAAAAAATTGGACTGGACTATGTTAATATAATTATGATGGGAGACTTTAATGGAATTGTGGACAATAAACTGGACTATATAGCAACAACAACAAAGCAAAATAGAAAGACTCTCCCTAAATCTTTTTTTAAAATGACAGACGAAGTAACTTTAAAAGATATTTGGAGAGAAAGAAATCTTAAAGTTAAACAATATACTTTTTATTCAAATAGACATTTATCATGGTCCAGATTAGATATGATTTGGATCTCAACAGAATTAATATCCAATATTCAAGAAACAAATATCGAAACAAGTACTTGGGCAGATCATAGCCCAATGACAATTAAATGGAAGGGACAAAAAAAAGATTGAGATGGACATTAAATAATACTATCTTAAAGGAAAAAGATTTTATACAACGGATGGAGAAGGAATTGGCTTTTTTCTTCAGAGAAAATAAAAAAAAGATACTTCAATGCAGAATGTTTGGGATACAATGAAGGCATATGCTAGAGGTTTGATAATAGATTATACAAGAAAAAGGAATATTAGGAAAAGGCAAGATTCTAAGGCCTTGGAAGATGAGTATAAAAGACTTGAAAAAGAATTACAGAAAATGCCACAGAAAAAAGATATTAAATTGAAGCTGGATGTAATTAAACATAAAATGGAATTAATAGAGAAAGAAGAACTGGCACAGAAAATTAGAAATTCTAAACAGAATTACTTTGAAGATGTGAATAAACCAGGTAGATGGCTAGCATATAAATTGAGAAAGGAGAGGGAATCAAGAAAAATATTGAAGCTAATAGATGATCAAGGCCAAGTTTGTTATGGTAATAAGGAGAAAAAGGAAATTATTCGAGATTTTTATGGGCAACTACATAAACAAGAGAATATTGATGAGGAAAAAGTCAAACAGTATCTACAGAATGCTAACTTACCGAAGATACCTAAAGAGACTGAAGAAATGCGAGAAAGCAATATAACAATGATGGAATTAAATGAAGCATTTAAGAGACAAAATAATGGGAAAGCACCAGGTCCAGATGGGCTTCCAGCAGAATTCTATAAAACATTTCAAGAATCATTGAGCATCCCATTGTTAGAAGTTATGAATGAAGTTATGTCAAAGAAGATGATACCCAAAACATGGTCAGAGGCTTATATTACACTTATTCTAAAAGAAGAGGCTGACCCAATGCAAATTAAGAACTATAGACCTATTTCCTTATTGAATGCAGACTATAAAATTTTTGCTTCAATTTTAGCAGAAAGACTTAAAAAATGTTTAAATAATTTTATCCACCCAGATCAAAATGGATTTCTGCCAAAGAGACAAATCAGAGACAATATGAGAGTAATCTTGGATACTTTGGAATACTATGAGGCTCATCCTGAAAAGCTAATGGCTTTGATATTCCTAGATGCTCAAAAGGCATTTGATAACGTGAACTGGAGATTTATGTTATTACTATTGGAACAGATGGGTTTTGCCAGAAAATTTATTCAAGCAATAGAAGCCATATACAATAAACAGACAGCAAAGGTAATGATGGAGGGAGAACTTACAGATTTTATTAATATAAGAAAAGGCACAAGACAAGGGTGTCCCCTATCTCCTTTGCTATTTGTGTTGACTTTGGAAGTGTTGAATAGAAATATTAGGGATGATAAAAGCATAAAAGGAATGAAAATTAAAAAGGAAGAATTCAAACTACAAGCTTTTGCTGATGACTTAGCTTTTATTCTGGAAGATCCACTAGAAACAGCTCCAAAGTTATTGGAAAAGTTAGAGATATATGGTGAGATGGCTGGTTTGAAAATAAATAAAGATAAAACAAAGATTTTGACAAAGAAAATGCTACTGAGACAAAGAGAAGAACTGGCAGACCTTTTGAAAATCCAAGTTACGAATAAGGTTAAGTATCTGGGGATATATTTGACAGCAAGATGTAGCACATTAAAACAGAATAATTATATTAAACTTAAACAACAGATAGCTACAGACTTGAAGAAATGGGAAAACTTGCAATTGTCATTAATAGGGAGAATTTCAACAATTAAGATGAATATTTTACCCAGAATTCTATTTCTGTTTCAAACAATACCAATTTGGCTTGGAAAAGACTATTTTGAAGATTTAAATAAAATCATGTTGAAGTTTATATGGCAAGGTAAAAAAGCGAGAATAAAGCTAAAGCTTTTGCAAGACTCTAGAATTAGAGGAGGTTTTGGCCTGCCTAATTGGGAATTGTATTACCAAGCTGCAAATTTGATGTGGGTCAAAGAATGGATAACATTAAGAAAGCATAGGTTGTTGACATTAGAAGGGCATGGTTTGCTGTTGGGCTGGCATGCTTTTTTTATGGTATAAGGGAAGTAAAACACAGGGTTATTTTAGAAGACATTATATACGGGAGTCTTTGTGGTTAAACTGGGAGAAGATAAAAAGACAATGTTATTTGAACATTCCAGTTTGGTTATCGACTATTGAAGCATTTTCCTATCTTATAATTTATAAGAAGGAACAAACAGTTAGATATGGGGAACTATTGGATGAAAAGGGTGAACTTAAATCGATTCAAAACTTAGAGGAACAAGGTATAAGGATGAATTGGTTTTCATATGCGCAAATACATTCAAGGTATGATGAAGATTCTAAAACGGAGGGAACTTGTATAAGATGTTTTTCAGGTGGCACTTTCCCCCAACAAGAATAGCAAGAATGTTTTAGAACAAATCTGAAAAATGCTGGAAATGTCATCAGATACCTGGCTCGTATTACCATATGTGGTGGACTTGTGAGGACGCTAGAAAATATTGGACTAAAATTCGCATGTGGTTGGAAAAAATGACAAAGAAACACATAGACTTGAAACCAGAGATCTTTTTATTGGGAATCTTACCTGACACATATGGTAAAGATTTGAAATACCTGATTGTAAATGTATTAACTGTGGCTAGGATTGTATTTGCTAAAAATTGGAAGAATGAGAAAATACCATTACAGGAAGAAATTATTAAGAAAATATTGGAATGTGCTGAGATGAGTTGGTTGACATTTGAAATTAGAGAGCAAGAGGATAAACAATTTTATGAAATTTGGGGTCTTTTTTATCAATGGCTAGATGATAAAATACGATAATAGAATATTTAGAATGCTAGACAGTAAGGAATATCTTTATTTTGCTATTTTGCTATTATTTTGTTATTCGACATTATATTTTTAAGGGTTTTTTAGGATTGATTTGATATGATTATATGATTTGTTATAGAGTAAACTGGTTTGAAGTATTGTTAGCTCATAAAGCATGAATGATTAAAAATATAGTCAAAAACTTCTTTTTTTAGTGATATTAGGATATATAAGTTTGGATTGACAATATGAGTTGTTATGTAACATAATTGTTATTGAGACTACAAAATGAATGCACAAAAATGATGAACCAACCAACACGCTGGATGTACATATGAGAGTTGATGTTTTAATGTTTTGTTTGTCTTGTTTGTTTGTAGAAAATCAATAAAATTCTTTTCAAAAAAAAAAAGAAATAGAAAAATTCAGAGAAGTTGCAGGATTGAAAATAAATAAAAACAAACCTAAAATGATAGCCAAAAATGGCACTGCAAAACAGAAAATAGAACTAGAAAATAAAATGGGATTACAGAGTGAAAAAAAATATTTGGGAATATGGCTATCCACTAGGTGTTCATCAGTTAAAGAGGACAATTATACTAAATTAATTGAACAAATTAGGAAAGAATTGGAATTATGGGGAAGACTACAATTATTAATACAAGGCAGAATTGTAGTGTTAAAAATGAATACCCTACCAAAATTGATGTATCTCTTTCAGAAGTTCCCGATAAAATTAGGAAAACCCTTTTTTATTGAATTAAATAAAATAACAACCAAATTTGTCTGGCTGGGCAAGAAACCACGCATTAAATTAAAACTGATGCAGGATAGTAAAAGCAGAGGTGGTTTTGGGCTACCAGAATAGGAGCTTTATTATCAGGCAGCAGTATTAAATTGGGTTAAGGATTGGGTTAAGTTGAAAGATAAGAGAATATTAACATTAGAAGGTCATGACCTCCAGGAAGGTTGGCACGCATACTTGTGCAAGAAAAAAGGCAAGGCACATGCATACTTTAATCGTCACTTAATAAGACACTCACTCATACAGACATGGAGGAAAATTCAGAACAAGCATTATGTGAAAGTACCATGTTGGTTGTCAACCATGAAGGCCATGATACACCTGAATAGATTGGACTTAGGGAAAATGATAAACTATAATGAATTAATAGACACCCAAGGGAAACTAAAATCAAGAACTTAAAGAATAGGGAATTACAATCGATTGGTGGCCATATCTTCAAATTCAAAACAGATATAAAATAGACTCAGAAGAATTTGGATTTGATAAGGGGCAAAATCAATTAGATAAAATTTTAACTGGACCGGAACAAAAATTCATATCCAAAACATATAGATACCTGTTAGACTTTAAAATGAAGAAGAAACAGTAAAGAATACTATGATAGCATGGGCGCAGAATTTCAGACACAATATAGATTTAGAAGAATGGGAAAAATTATGGAGCACAAATTATAAGTTAACAACAGCCTCGACATATAAAGAAAGTTTATACAAAATGTTTTATCAATGGCACTTAGCCCCAGCAAGATTAGCCAAAATATACCAGCCCAAAATGTTGGAAATGCCAACAAGTCGATGGTACCTTCTACCACATGTGGTGGCTATGCCCCAAGGCCAAGATTTATTGGACCAAAATTGAAGATTGGATACAAGAAATCACAGGACACTGAATTGAACCCAAACCTGAACTCTATCTATTGGGAATAATTAAAGACCAATACCCAAAAAAGATAAAATACATAACTTTACATATTCTAACAGCAGCCAGAATAGCTTATGCGCAAATGTGGAAAGGGCCCAATGTTCCAACAGAAGACTTTGTCTTACAAAAAATAACAGATTGTGCAGAAACAGACATGGTTACACTAAAAATGAAAGTAAAAGAGGAATCCGATTATTATTCAATTTGGCATAGATGGTACAAATGGTTAGAAAATAGAGATAAGGAATGAAAAGTGAAGATTACATAGAAGAAACCTTAAGAGAATGGTGTGTAGATATGTAAAATAGATAAAGATAGAGATTAATAACAGGTATAAATAAGAATAATAGTTATTGGTGATGTACAGGAATGGATGATAGAAAACATAAGATAACACTGTATGCCAATGTCAAAATGCTGTTGAAAATGTAAGTATGATTTGTACTGGTGGAAAAACAATAAAAATTATTTGGCAAAAAAAAAGAAAGAAAGAAAAACAAGAAAAATTTTATAGAAAATTACATAAGAAAATCATAGAATTGGAATATGATAATATATGCATGATGGGAGACTTCAAGGTGATAGTTGACCCAAAATTGGACGATACAACATAGAAACCTAATAAAAAAATAGAAAGACACATCCAAAATCCTTTTTTTTTTATAAAAGTTTTATTGATTTTAACAACAAACAAAAAACATACAAGACATAAAACATAACATAAAAAAAATATCATTCTTCATAAATTTACAGTGTATCGGTTGGTTTACCACTCCCTTTTGTGCATCCATTTCATAGTCATCAAAATAATTATTTCCTAAATTTCAAAATATTCTATTATTATTTTGTATTATCTAACCATTGATAAAAGAGATCCCAAACTTCATAAAATTGTTTATCTTCTTGTTCTCTAATTTCAAATGTCAATCTACTCATTTCAGCACATTCCAATATTTTCTAAATAATTTCTTCCTCTAATGGTATTTTCTCACTCTTCCAATGTTTAGCAAATACAATCCTAGCCGCTGTTAATACATTTACAATCAAATACTTTAAATTTTTATTATATATATCAGGTACGATTCCCAATAAAAAAATCTCTGGTTTCAAATCTGTGTGTTTCTTTGTCATTTTTTCCAGCCATATGCGAATTCTAGTCCAGTATTTCCTGGCCTCCTCACAAGTCCACCACATATGGTAATATGAGCCAGGTATCTGAAAACATTTCCAGCACTTTTCAGATTTATTCTTGAACATTCTTGCTATTCTTGTCGGGGGAAAGTGCCACCTGTAAAACATCTTATACAAATTTTCTTTATATGCTGTTGACATTGTCATTTTATAATTTTGAGATCACAATTTTTGCCATTTCTCTAAATCAATCCCATATCCAAAATTCTTCCCCCAAGCAATCATTGTTTCTTTAACTTGTTCTACCTCTAATTTAATTTCCAACAAATAACTATATAGTTTTTTAATCACTTTTTCATCAGTAAGTGTCAAAATCCTGTCTAAATCAGTCAATTTATCATCAAGTTATTTAGGTATTTTTTAAGCCTTTCTGCCAAGATTGAAGCAAAGATTTTATAGTCTGCATCCAATAAGGAAATAGGTCTATAGTTCTTTTTTTTTTTGAAAAAGATTTTATTAATTTTCTACAAACAAACAAGACAAACAAAACATAAATACATCAACTCTCATATGTACATCCAGTGTGTCAGTTGGTTCATCATTTTTGTGCATTCATTCTGTAGTCTCAATTACAATTATGTTACATAACAACTCATATTGTCAATCCAAACTTATATATCCTAATATCACGAAAAAAAGAAGTTTTTGACTATATTTTTAATCATTCATGCTTTATGAGCTAACAATACTTTAAACCAGTTTACTCTATAACAAATCATATAATCATATCAAATCAATCCTAAAAAACCCTTTATAAATATAATATCAAATAACAAAATAATAGCAAAATAGCAAAATAAAGATATTCCTTACTATCTAGCATTCTAAATATTCTATTATCGTATTTTATCATCTAGCCATTGATAAAAAAGACCCCAAATTTCATAAAATTGTTTATCCTCTTGCTCTCTAATTTCAAATGTCAATCTACTCATCTCAGCACATTCCAATATTTTCTTAATAATTTCTTCCTGTAATGGTATTTTCTCACTCTTCCAATTTTTAGCAAATACAATCCTAGCCGCTGTTAATGCATTTACAATCAGGTATTTCAAATCTTTACTATATATATCAGGTAAAATTCCCAATAAGAAGATCTCTGGTTTCAAGTCTATGTGTTTCTTTGTCATTTTTTCCAACCACATGCAAATTATAGTCCAATATTTTCTGGCGTCCTCACAAGTCCACCACATATGGTAATACGAGCCGGGTATCTGATGACATTTCCAGCATTTTTCAGATTTGTTCTTAAACATTCTTGCTATTCTTGTTGGGGGAAAGTGCCACCTGTAAAACATCTTATACAAGTTTTCTTTATATGCTGTTGACATTGTCATTTTATAATTTTGAGACCACAATTTCTGCCATTTCTCGAGCTCAATCCCATATCCAAAATTCTTCCCCCAAACAATCATAGTTTCTTTGACTTGTTCTTCCTCTAATTTCATTCCCAGTAAATAACCATATAATTTTTTAATCACCTTCTCATCAGTACCCATCAAGATCTTATCTAAATCAGTCTGCTCATCACAGAATCCCTCCGTTTTAGAATCTTCATCATACCTTGAATGTATTTGCGCATATGAAAACCAATTCATCCTTATACCTTGTTCCTCTAAGTTTTAGATCGATTTAAGTTCACCCTTTTCATCCAAGAGTTCCCCATATCTAACTGTTTGTTCCTTCTTATAAATTATAGGATAGGAAAATGCTTCAATAGTCGACAACCAAACTGGAATTTTCAAATAACATTGTCTTTTTATCTTCTCCCAGTTTAACCACAAAGACTCCCGCATATAATGTCTTCTAAAATAACCCTGTGTTTTAGTTCCCTTATACCATAAAAAAGCATGCCAGCCCAACAGCAAATCATGCCCTTCCAATGTCAACAACCTATGCTTCCTTAATGTTATCCATTCTTTGACCCACATCAAATTTGCAGCTTGATAATACAATTCCCAATTAGGCAGGCCAAAACCTCCTCTAATTCTAGAGTCTTGCAAAAGCTTTAGCTTTATTCTCGCTTTTTTAACTTGCCATATAAACTTCGACATGATTTTATTTAAATCTTCAAAATAGTCTTTTCCAAGCCTAATTGGTATTGTTTGGAACAAAAATAAAATTCTAGGTAAAATATTCATCTTGATTGTTGAAATTCTCCCTATTAATGACAATTGCAAGTTTTCCCACTTCTTCAAATCTGTAGCTATCTGTTGTTTGAGTTTAATATAATTATTCTCTTTTAATGTGCTACATTTTGCTGTCAAATATATCCCCAGATACTTAACCTTGTTTGTAATTTGGATTTTCAAAAGATCTGCCAGTTGTTCTCTTTGTCTCAATAGCATGTTCTTTGTCAAAATCTTTGTTTTATCTTTATTTATTTTCAAACCAGCCATCTCACCATATGTCTCTATCTTTTCCAATAACTTTGGAGCTGTTTCTAACGGGTCTTCCAGAATAAAAGCTAAATCATCAGCAAAAGCTTGTAGTTTAAATTCTTCTTTCTTAATTTTCATTCCTTTTATGCTTTTATCATCTCTAATATTTCTATTCAACACTTCCAAGGTCAACACAAATAGCAAAGGAGATAGGGGACACCCTTGTCTTGTGCCTTTTCTTATATTAATAAAATCTGTAAGTTCCCCCTCCATCATTACCTTTGCTGTCTGTTTATTATATATGGCTTCGATTGCTTGAATAAATTTTCTGGCAAAACCCATCTGTTCCAATAGTAATAACATAAATCTCCAGTTCACGTTGTCAAATGCCTTTTGAGCATCTAAAAATATTAAAGCCATTTGCTTTTCAGGATGAGCCTCATAGTATTCCAAAGTATCCAAGATTACTCTCATATTGTCTCTGATTTGTCTCTTTGGCAGAAATCCATTTTGATCTGGGTGAATAAAATTATTTAAATATTTTTTAAGTCTTTCTGCTAAAATTGAAGCAAAGATTTTATAGTCTGCATTCAATAAGGAGATGGGTCTGTAGTTCTTAATTTGCAGTGGGTCAGCCTCTTCTTTTGGAATAAGTGTGATATAAGCCTCTGACCATGTTTTGGGTATCATCTTCTTTAAGATAACTTCATTCATGACTTCTAACAATGGGATACTCAATGATTCTTGAAATGTTTTATAGAATTCTGCTGGAAGCCCATCTGGTCCCGGTGCTTTCCCATTGTTTTGTCTCTTAAATGCTTCATTTAATTCCATCATTGTTATATTGCTTTCTAGCATTTCTTCAGTCTCTTTAGGTATCTTCGGTAAATTAGCATTCTGTAAATATTGTTTGACTTTTTCCTCATCAATATTTTCTTGTTTATATTGTTGCCCATAAAAATCTCAAATAATTTCCTTTTTCTCCTTATTACCATAACAAACTTGGCCTTGATCATCTATTAAGTTGAATATTTTTCTTGATTCCTTCTCCTTTCTCAATTTGTATGCTCGCCATCTACCTGGTTTATTCGCATCTTCAAAGTAATTCTGTTTAGAATTTCTGATTTTCTTTGCCAATTCTTCTTTCTCTATTAATTCCATTTTATGTTTAATTAAATCCAGCTTCAATTTAATATCTTTTTTCTGTGGCATTTTCTGTAATTCTTTTTCAAATCTTTTATACTCATCTTCCAAGGCCTTAGAAGCTTGCCTTTTCCTAATATTCTTTTTCCTTGTATAATCTATTATCAAACCTCTAGCATATGCCTTCATTGTATCCCAAACATTCTGCGTTGAAGTATCTTCTTTTTTATTTTCTCTGAAAAAAAAAACCAATTCCTTCTCCATCCATTGTATAAAATCTTTTTCCTTTAAAATAGTATTATTTAATGTCCATCTCGATCTTTTTTTTTTGTCCCTTCCATTTAATTGTCATTGGGCTATGATCTGCCCAAGTACTTGTTTCAATATTTGTTTCTTGAAAATTGGATATTAATTCTGTTGATGTCCAAATCATATCTAATCTGGACCATGATAAATGTCTATTTGAATAAAAAGTATATTGTTTAGCTTTAACATTTCTTTCTCTCCAAATATCTTTTAAAGATAGTTCGTCTGTCATTTTAAAAAAAGATTTAGGGAGAGCCTTTCTATTTTGCTTGCTTGTTGTTGCTATATAGTCCAATTTATTGTCCACAATTCCATTTAAATCTCCCATCATAATTATATTAACATAGTCCAGTCCAGTTATTTTCATGTGTAGCTTTTTATAAAACTCTTCTTGTTTTTCATTCGGAGCATAAATTGCAATCAAGAGTATTTTTATATTATTGTCCATTATTTCCACCATTAATACTCTTCTATCTTCATCAGTGTAGATCAGTTTTGCTGAGATAGCCTCTTTAATGTATAGAACCACTCCTCTTTTCTTACATTGAGTCAAAGAAGTAAATATTTTCCCCAATTTTGGCTGCACTAACAATTGTTCATGTTGTTTTTTAATATGAACTTCTTGTAGACAAATTATATCAAATTTTAATTTCTCTAATTTATGAAAAGTTTTCCTTCTTTTAACAGCTGAATTAAGTCCATTTATATTCATTGTAATCAGTTTTCTTTCTTCCATGATTATGCTTTATATTTAGGTCTAACAGCTCTCGTGGATCTCACTTCACGCTGTTCTTTACTGTCCACCTGTCCACCTACAGCTCCTTTCTCTTTTTCAGTCTCCAGTTGTTCCTCTTGAAACTCAATTAATGAGACCTCATGGAAATAGGTCTATAGTTCTTAATTTGTAATGGGTCAACCCCTTCTTTTGGAATAAGTGTAATATAAGCTTCTGACCATGTTTCAGGTATTTTCTTATTTGTCATAACTTCATTCATGACTTCTTACAGTGGAATGCTCAACGATTCTTGTAATGTTTTATAAAATTCTGCCAGGAAACCATCTGGTCCTGGTGCTTTTCCATTGTTCTCTCTGTTGAGTGCTTCGGTTAATTCCGTCATTGTAATAGCACTTTTTAACATTTTCCGAGTTTCATCAGGTATCTTAGGTAGGTTTGCATTTTGTAAATACTGTTTAATTTTTTCCTCATCAAGATCCTCTTGTTTGTATAATTGTCCATAAAATTCTCGAATGGTTGCCTTTTTCTCCTTATTACCATAACAAATTTGACCATGATCATCTATTAACTGTGATATTTTCCTTGATTCTTTCTCTTTTCTCAACTTATATGCTAACCATCTACCTAGCCTATTTGCATCTTCAAAATAGTTCTGTTTAGCACTTCTAATTTTTTGTGCCAGTTCTTCTTTCTCTGCTTGATCCATTTTATGTTTAATTGTGTCCATTTTAAGTTATTTTTACTTTTTTTTTTCTTTACTGAATTTCTATAGCGATCTAGTTAAACAGACTGGTTTTTTTTCTTTTACATTTTTATGTTTGCTTGCTTTCTCTTCGCCTTTCTGACTGTTTATATTTTTTAAAATAGAGGCCCCCTTTAATATTTTTTTTAATATACATAAATATACATATATACTTTTTTCTCTTTTTAGGCTTTTTTCAGGGGGGAAGAAGGGGGAGTGGATAGAAGAAACTTTGTAACACTGCCAACCAGAGGCCTGAAAATATTCTGTTTGAAGTTGAAAAATATTCTGTTTGAAGTTGAAAAACTTTTGTTTGAAAAACTTTTCTCAAGGCTACTGGAAATGATAAGATAGAGGGAAGAGTACTGGAGGATGTTTACACAGGTGCTCTTTGGAACTTCTATTATTAAATGAATATCTGAAGTTTGGCTTTGAAATTTGTGGAGAAGTCAGATAAGAGCCTTGGATAAATAAAAGTCAGTGTGTGTCTTTTTTTTTAAACTCCTTATTAATTGTTTCATCCCTCCCCTCCAACCCCACACTATTTTGTAATATTCATTTTTTTATTTTTATTTTTTATTATATCTCATTTTTATTTTTTTTTAAAGGGGAAGCCTCAGAATAATCTTTTTTTGCTTTTTTTGCTTTTTTTCATGGCGATGTCTGCCTTTTGATTTCTATTTTTGACTTATTTTTATGGCTTTTTTTCATTTTCTGAGGTTTTTCAATTGGGAAGAACTTGAAGAACTCTCTTTTTCTTTTTTTTTCTTTTCCTTTTTCTTTGCTTATTACTTTTTGATATTATTGGGCTTTATTTTGCTTCTTTTTTTCTCTTCATTTTTTAATTTTTACTTTTGAATTATATTTGCATATTTCACAATTGGATTAAGGTCTTGAAGAACCTGAAGAATTTTTTCTTTTTAATTTTGGGCTTTTTACTTATTACTGGTTTTGTTTTTCATTTTTTATGGTGTTTTCCTTTTTCTAAATTGGATTATAATTGACTACCTCACTAATTGGATTAAAAGACCCGGAAGACCCTGAGTTATCGAAATGAGTAAGAAAATTTTACCTTCGGGCATCTCAACTTCTCCTCCTGTCTCCCCGTCATCTGGAGGACGACTCTCAACAATGGTGAAGCAAGACAAAGCGCAAGTGGATTTAACGATGGTTATGCAAGGAATACAAGATCTTAAAATGAGTATGGAACAAAGAATGGAGAGTATTGACCAAAGAATTGGAAAGATGGATGAGAAATTTGAAAATTTTCAACAAATGATGGTGAAACACGATGAGAGAATCCAAAAAATAGAAGAGTGTTGCAACTATGTATCATTCATGTGTCATCATTAACTTCTGTCTCTTCAGTGACCTTTGCAAGGCACGTACAAGGGACAAGGAGCTAGACAGCTGTCAATAAGCTTATCCACATTGTGAATGATTTGTCTGGTATGCAGCTTTGTAAACATGCACATCCTGATGGACTTAAGCTTTGTAAAACATGTGTATCCTGTTTGACTTGATCTTTGATTAAATCATTTTCTTGTGAAGAAGCACAATAAAAGAGCGTGTGCCAAGACATTCGGGGTGCGCTCATCCTGAGGAACTTCGTCTCCTGTCGTTTCTCTCTCCTTCGCTCCCTATCATGAGCCGCCCATCTGATGCGGGATAGCAGATACTGCATTCTGGTGACCCCGACGTGATTCCCTAAGGGGGATACATTGCGACGCGCCCATATCTTATCCGCTCGATGGGAGCTGTGCATCGCCAGGCCTGAAGCGAATTGCACATCATCGGATCTGAAACACAGTCTCGACTTTCGTAAGTAGGGGTGGAAACTTTTCTCAACAACAGATGCAGCATCTGAAGGAATTGAGGGAGTTAGTCGCTTCTTCTTCTAAATATTCTGCTAATTTAAAGGGCTCGCCTGTAAAAATGAAACCTATTGCTACATTATTGGCTTATGTGTGGCAACATTGTCCCAATTATTCAGAGAAAGGGTCCTTAAAAATTTCCACTTGGCAAAAAATTGGTGAACATCTCCATAATCCTCCTTGTGCACCTATTGGCATTTTGGTTACTTGGAGGAAAATTATGGAGGCTTTAATGGTCCATCATAAAATAGAAACGGGGAGTGTATTTGAATCTCCCCCGCCAAGTTATGATAACTTTTCTGTCCTTCAACCCTCCGCTCCCGATGGTCATGAATCTTTACGGGAGCCTCCCTCCATTCAATCCACTTCCACAAATGTAGAGCCCACGTGTCCTCCACCACCCTCCTGAGGTGGGGGGGTGTTGTAAAAGCCATTCAACAAGCCTTTTATGAAGGGGAAATGGATGAGGACACCCTTGCAGCTGCTTCCCTCTATCCGGTCATACAAGCCGGCAATCCCCCAGCTCCTCAGTATACCCCAATACCATACAAAATAATTAAGGATTTGAAAGCAGCCTGCAAGGAAAATGGTATTCAATCCCGCTATGTACAGGGTCTTTTGGGGTCAATAAGCCAACCAGGCGCTGACTGGATAAATGCTGATTGGCGCACATTATTTGCCATGATCCTCACTCCTTCACAATTTATGGTCTGGGAATCCGAATTCCATAAGCGTACCGCAGCCGCAGCCGCTAGAGGCTTGCCAGCTAATGTTACTTTAGATATGCTTAACGGTACCGGCACCATGCTTACCATTGCCCAGCAGACTGCCACAGACGCAGCTGCTTTCCCTATATTACAGGATTGTGCTTTGGCCGCGGCTCGAAAAATTGATAATGCGGGATGCGTGCCCAAATCTTTCTCTAAGATTATCCAAGGACCTTCTGAGCCTTTTTCCTCCTTTGTAAACCGTCTCACAGAAGCCTTGGAGAGACAAATTGATAATGAGGAGGCTTGTAATGAATTAGGTTTAAAACTAGCCTATGAAAACGCAAACGCTGATTGTCAGAAGGTTTTGCAACCATCAATTAACAAGACAAATGTTACCTTGGCGGATTATCTTGCAGCCTGCCAGATCATAGGAACCACATCCCATTCCATGTCTACTCTGGCTACAGCCATTACGGAAGGCATGCAGCAGAACATGGGCTCTCTTCTTCCCATTTCCCAACAAAATACTCGTAAAATGGATAATTGTTTTAATTGCGGCAAGCCAGGCCACTTTAAGAGTCAATGCAGAGCCCCGGGCAGGGGAGCAAATATGTCAAGAAACCAGGTAGTTCACCCAAAGACGCCATGCCCTCGATGCAAAAAGGGCTATCGCTGGGCTAATCAGTGCAGAGTCCAAAAGAATGAACAGCAGAGTAACCCTACAATCATTCAAAGCCCCTATTTGAATCAGGGAAACTAGAAACGGGGCAGGCAGCTAGCCCCACAACAAAGGCTGCTGAAACTTGCAATTTTTCTTCTTTTGCTTACGATCTTGTTGCTAATGAAACTGTTACTTATCTCCCTGGTATCGCTGACTTTCTCTTTGTGCACCCTGTTCAGCCTTTTCACATGCCCCCCGATATTCCAGTGCTAGTCTTTCCTGTACGGGACTTAGCTGAACAAGGTATTCTTGCCTCTCCTTTTCTGCATGACCCCACTGTATTGTCTGATGTCTGCCTGTCTGTACTAGCTAATACAGAAGTTACTATAAATGAGGGGGATGTTGTGGCAAAAATGATTGTGCTCTTAGACCAACAACAAGAGCAACTCTATGCAATTGAAAGACCAATTAGTCAACCAAAACCTACAGTAACATTCTTATTGAACGGTCGATCCTTTCTTGGTCTTTTAGATACTGGAGCGGATATTTCCGTCATCCGAACCGCTGAGTGGCCGGACACCTGGCCTGCTGATGTGGCACCAGCGGTGAGAGGAGTGGGGGGACTCCAGGAGACTCGCATTAGCAGAAACTGGGTAAAAGCCCATTCCCTTGAGTCTCAATGTGTTGCTTATATTAAACCAGCTGTAATTCCTCTGTATACTAATTTGTGGGGAAGAGACCTTATGTCACAGTTTAATGAGCAACTTACCCTCCATTAACCATGCTTCGCTTGTATTTGACTAACAATAACCCTGTGTGGATTGATCAGTGGCCTCTCCCTTCTATAAAGCTTGAAGCCTTACATTCTCTTGTTCAAGAACAATTAGATAGAGGTCATCTAGAACCCTCATTGAGTCCATATAATACCCCAGTTTTTGTTATCAAAAAGAAAAACGGCGCTTGACGCCTCCTTCAGGATTTAAGGGCTGTGAATGCAGTCCTCCTTCCAATGGGACCCCTGCAATGTGGTCTTCCGAATCCTAACATAATTCCTCAAGAGTATGATCTTGTCATTATCGATTTAAAAGACTGCTTTTTTTCCATTCCATTACACCAGTTAGATAGAAAATTATTCGCTTTTACAGTACCAACCTTAAATAATCAAAGACCTACCAAACGATATCAATGGAAAGTCTAACCACAAGGCATGTTAAACAGTCCAACTATGTGTCAATTTTTTGTGGATTTAGCCTTGCAACCATACAGGGACAAATATCCTCATTTTTTAATCTATCATTACATGGATGATATATTGGTATCTGCACCTGGCCCAAAGGGCACGGTATTAAAAACTCTGCCGTGCCTGACCTCCATTTTAGGTAAAGCAGGGCTCACTATAGCCCCAGAAAAAATACAATCAAAACCTCCCTTTTCCTATTTAGGTCACAAGTTACTTGCTTCAGCTGCTGTTCCTTCCCTTCCCCTCCCAACACTTCCCCCGAAACCCACACTCATGATCTTACAACAGTTCCTGGGAAACTTAAATTGGGCACGTCCTTATTTGGGTTTGACCACAGCTACATTAGCTCCTCTTTTTAATGCCCTCACACAAGGTAAAGCCCCGTCTGATGTTATCATTCTAAATAAAGAGCAGTTGCAGGCATTAAAAGACATTTCCCATTTACTGGCTACTCGATGGGTGGATCGAGCTATAGAGAATTGCCCTTTATCAATTGCTTTACTAAATACTGTTCAGAGACCCACAGCTGTCATTATGCAATCTCATCAGACACAGGTTCTGATTTTAGAATGGCTGCATTTGTCTCACACCCCACGGACCACAATCACTAGTAAAGCCTCTGCATATTCCCAGTTGATCTTTAAAGGTCGACAAAGATGTAAACAACTCATGGGATGTGAGTCTGTTTCAATATTCACTCCTTGTTCACTGACCACGTGGGAAATGCTATGGTGTAATTCAGAAGAACTACAATACACTTTAGAAGAGTGGCCAGGGCAAATTTCTTGCCATTTACCAGCAGACCCACGGTTCACTTTTCTTAAAACTCTCCCTTTTGAATGGCATTCCCCCCTCTCAATATCTCCATTAGTAGATGCACCTATGCTTTATGCAGATGGGGGGAAAATGTATGGTGCTTGTGCATGGTACCAGGAGGGAGAGTGGAAAACTAAAATTACCCCTCAGTATCCACCTTTTGCCCCTTGGAAATATTTGCATGTTTCCATAGATACATATTCAGGGTTTATTCTGGCCACCCCTCAAAGGGGAGAAACTGTAAAACATGTCATCAATCATTCAATTCGTACCTTTGCCTCGCTGGGACGTCCAAAAGAAATCAAAACTGACAATGGCCCTGCCTATACAAGTTCTGCGTTCCAGGACTTCTGTAACAGATGGGATGTAACCCACAAGTTTGGGATTCCCTACAACAGCCAGGGGCAGGCTATTGTGGAACGAGTGAACTTTCTCTGAAACGTGCTCTTGATCGATATTCGTTGCGGGAAAACCCCCCGATCCTCCCAGCATTGCAAAATTCTCTTAACATTTGTCTTTACACTTTAAACTTTCTTAATCTGACTGGCATTCCTCCCACTTCTGCTGCATCGCATCATTTTTCCTCCCCCTCACCCCCGCCTAACAGACCTCTAGTATATTATCGCAGATTGCCAGATCCTGCCTGGCAGGGTCCCGCTGAGCTTCTCACCTGGGGACGAGGCTACGCTGCGATTCTATTATCAGACAAAACCACTTGCTGGGTCCCTGGTCGTGCAGTAAGACCCTATCATGGGAATTCCTCCGCTACATCTGCATCTTAAACTCTTCCTGATATTCTTGCCTATATCCTCTTTGCAATTTCTACCTTATTCGTATCCTACTTACAGAACACTCTACCATTCGCTCTTTTGTTCCTTCTTTACTCTTCCTATGGAAAGGAACCTTAAAATCTTTTCCTCTATTCAATCTAGATATAGGGGGACCTAGATGTCCTTCTATTGTATTATGGGTTCCCCCACCCCAACTAACATCCTTGATGAATGACCAAATTCATCTTCATTGTCATTATTGTAATTATTATCCTTTTTCTACTAATTGCATTCCCTCCTCATCTCGTAAATGTTCTACAACTAACTTGTCCATAGCCCTCTCTCCTACTTGTCATGCTTTTATATACCCGAACTTTGATCCTGTCAACAAACGACGCTTCAAAAGAACTGTCCATGACGATCCGCAGAAGCCTCATAGAAGATATAATATTACTTGGACTATAACTGACTTTCAAGGCGTTCGTTTAAGTTCTACAACCAATTTTTCTCGCATAGAAGACTTCTACCCACTACTTCAATTCGATTTGGCAGACGCACCCACACAACTGGGGGATATTCTGCAGTCTACACCACTTCAGGAGGAAATTTAACATCACGCCTGAAAGGAATGTATTTTATCCCTGGCAATAATTCTGTTTGGGCTTGTTCCACTGGTCTCACGGCATGTGTCCATGGGGATGAACTTGTTAAATCCAAATCATTTTGCATTCAAGTATGGCTTGTACCAAAAATTGATGTGTATAACTCTGATGATTTTATATTCCTACAGGTACCCATGGAACACTCCCTCTTGCAAAATCTTAGAGGCTTAGATCTGTTATTTTTTAAAACAAGGGGGATTGTGTGCTGCGCTTAAAGAAGAATGTTGTTTTTATGCCGATAGCAGGGGGGTCGTGTTGGATTCTATGAAAGAATTAGAAAAACGCTTGAAAGATAGAGAAAAAGAAAGGTTAAACATGTATAATTGGTACCAAGGCTTGTTTTCTATTTTGCCATGGCTTACAACCTTTTTAACTGCATTGGCAGGACCATTAATAATCATTATATTGATATGTATTATAGGACCTTGTTGTTTTTATAGAATATTGCAATTTTTGAAAAATCAATTATCCTCCATAACTGCTGATGTTAATGTGTTATTGCAAGCTCATGTTATATCCTCAACACCAGACGAAAAAATGTCATTGCTGAGTTACCACTCCTTGGACAACCCTGACGCTGACGGGTCGCACTCTTGCCCAGATGACGGGGACGGCGAATATTCCATAAAAATGGTTCCTGTCTTCTCAGACGAGGAAGAAGACTCGTCATAAATAATAAAAACAGAGGAGATGTTGTAACTATGCATCATTCATGTGTAATCATTAACTTCTGTCTCTTCAGTGACCTTTGCAAGGCACGTACAAGGGACAAGGAGCTAGACGGCTGTCAATAAGCTTATCCACATTGTGAATGATTTGTCTGGTATGCAGCTTTGTAAACATGCACATCCTGATGGACTTAAGCTTTGTAAAACATGTGTATCCTGTTTGACTTGAGCTTTGATTAAATCATTTTCTTGTGAAGAAGCACAATAAAAGAGCGTGTGCCAAGACATTCGGGGCGCACTCATCCCGAGGAACTTCGTCTCCTGTCGTTTCTCTCTCCTTCGCTCCCTATCATGAGCCGCCCATCTGATGCGGGATAGCAGATACCGCAGAAGAGAAAGACAAGCAAATAGATGATACAATTGGAAATATCGATAACAGATTAACAATGGTCGAACAAGAAAAAAGTGGGATGTTGAAGTGGGAGATGGACAGGTCAGAATTTTATCTTAGATTACAAAATATCGAGGAAGAAAAAGGACAAAACTTGGTGGCAGTAATGATTGAAATTCTGGCTGGAGTCTTGGAAATAACAGAGGAAAAGATGATGGATGGAGTAGATGAGATATATCTAGTCTTCACAAGATATGCGACGAGGAACCAATTACAAGAGAGGTCCATGTTAGATTCACCAAAAAAACTATTAAAAACCAAATATTGCAAGTGGTAAGAGAGAAGGGGTTAAAATATAAAGGCAAAGAGATCCTGGTTTTAAAACAAGTACCTAGAAAAGTGAGAGAGATTAGAAGAGAGTATCGATTTTTGACTAAAATGCTGTTGAAAAAGGAGGTGAACTATAGATGGCTGATTCCAGAAGGATTAATGTTTACATGGCAAGAACAGAGACACAGAATTGATTCAATTGCGAAAGCAGAAATATTCTATAAGGAATTTTTCGAAAGAAGAGAAATGGAGATAGAAAAAGAAAAGATTTTAACTGAATTTGAAGAGGACCAAATGGAGATGGAAAAAGAAGAAGGCGCAATAGGTGGACAAATGGAGATCAAAGAACAAAGGAGAACTTTTTATAAATTAGAGAAGCTAAAATTTGATATAATTTGCTTACAAGAAGTACACATTAAAAAACAACATGAACAATTATTGATACGACCAAAGTTAGGGAAAATATTTACTTCTCTGACTTATTGTAAGAAAAGAGGAGTGGTTTTGTACATTAAAGAAACCACTCCAGCCAAATTGATTTATACTGATGAAGACGGAAGAGTATTAATTGTTGAAATAGTGGATAATAAAATAAAAACACTCTTGGTTGCAATTTATGCCCCAAATGATAAACAAGAAGAATTTTATAAAAAATTACATATGAAAATAATTGAACTGGACTATGTTAATATACTTATGATGGGGGATTTCAATGGAATTGTAGACAATAAACTGGTCTGTACAGTAAAAACAACATGACAAAATAGGGAAACTCTCCCTAAATCCTTTTTTAAAATGACAGATGAACTAAATTTAAAAGATATATGGAGAGAAAGAAATGCTAAAACTCAACAATATACTTTTTATTCAAACAGGCATTTATCGTGGTCCAGAATAGATATGATTTGGACATCAACAGAATTATTATCTAATATTCAAGAAATGAATATTGAAACAAGTACGTGGGCAGACCATAATCCAATGACAATGAAATGGAAAGGACAAAAAAGAAGATCTAGATGGACATTAAACAATACTATTCTAAAGGGAAAAGATTTTACACAATGGATGGAAAAAGAATTGGCCTTCTTCTTCAATGAAAACAAAAAAGAAGATACTTCAATACAGAATGTTTGGCATACAATGAAGGCATATGCAAGAGGATTAATAATTGATTATACAAAGAAAAAGAACATTTGGAAGAGGCAAATGATTAAAGCTTTAGAAGATGACCATAAAAAACTGGAAAAAGAATTACAGAAGATGCCACAGAAAAAAGATATCAAACTCAAAATCCTTTTTTAAAATGGTAGAGAAACTAAGTATAAAAGAGGAAAGAGAGAAAGAAATGCCAAGAATCAACAATATACATTTTACTCTAATAGACATTTATCATTGTCAAGAATAAACATGATCTGGATGTCAACTAATTTCTAATGTACAAGAACTCAATATAGAAACAAGTACTTGGGCTGACCATAATCCAATATGGATTAAATGGCAGGGACAAAGGAAAAGATCAAGATGGACTCTGAATAATACAATACTGAAAGAAAAAGAATTCATACAAAAGATGGAAAAAGAATTGGGTTTTTTTTTTTTAACAAAATAACAGGGAGGACACTTCACTGCAAAACTTATGGGAGACCATGAAAGCCTATGTCAGAGGTCTGATCATAGAATACACAAGAAGACATTTTCAATTATAGAACAATATTTGAAAAGAAAAGGTCTCCCAGAAATTAGAGAGGAACAGAAAGAGATATTAAAAAAAGAAATAACAGGGTTGGAATTGAAAAGGGTGGTTGAAAGGCAGAAAAATAATAAGAAGCCAGGGCCAGATGGTCTTCCAGTGGAACTGTATAAATGCATTTATGAATGTCTTGAACCAGTGATGTTAGATGTGTACAATGAGGTATTAGACTTTGCCAAATTACCCGACTCATGGAGAGAAGCGACTATCTCACTAATTCCTAAAGAAGATTTAGACCACAAACAGATTAAAAATTATAGACCAATTTCGCTCCTGAACGTAGACTATAAAATATTCGCAACAATAATGTTGGAAAGATTAAAAATTATATTAAATGAACTTAATCATATTGACCAGAACAGCTTTCTACCTTCTAGACAGATAAGAAGTAATACAAGGATAGTACTAAATGTATTAGAATACTATGAGGCCCACCCGGAAAAGCAGGCAGCGTTGATTTTCTTGAATGCTCAGAAAGCCTTTGACAATCTCAGCTGGCAGTTCTTGATCCAACAGGTCGAAAATATGGGATTTGGATTTAAATTCCAAAAAATAATAGCTACAATTTATTCAAACCAAAAAGCTAGGGTAATTATAAATGGGGAGATTACTGAAAACTTTAAGATTATGAAAGGTGCTAGGCAGGGATGTCCAATGTCACCTCTGCTTTTTATCTTGACCATCGAAGTGCTTTTAAATCAGATTAGACAAAGAAAGGAGATAATTGGACTGAAGAGCAAAAAAGAATATAAAGTACAGGTGTTTGATGACTTAGTGTTTTTTGTGGAAGATCCAATGGAGTCAGGGACCTATCTAATTCAAGAATTAGAAGAATATGGGGCGGTAGCAGGACTAAAAATTTATAAAGATAAAACAAAAGTAATAACCAAAAACTTGATAGAAAGTAAAAAAAAAAAAGTATTGGAAAGGAAATTGGGATTACAAAGTGTCAAAAAATTTAAATATCTAGAAATTTGGTTAACAGGAAGATGCTCTTCCATAAAAGAGGATAATTATATGAAATTACTTTTGCAGAAAAAGAAAGACCTGGCCAATTGGGGAAAATTACAATTATCACTATTGGACCAAATAGCGGCCATAAAAATGAACATACTACCGAAACTATTATACTATTTTCAAACAATACCTATAAAATTGGATAAGAATTTTTTTCAGGAATTAGATAGGATGGTAATGAAATTGATATGGATGGGGAAAAAACATGAATAAAATTGAAAACATTACAAGATAGTAGAACCAGAGGCGGCCTTGGACTCCCAAAATGGGAAACATATTATCAAGCAGCAATTTTACTATGAGTTAAGGAGTGGATAAATTTAAAAAATAAAAGAATTTTGGTGATAGAAGGTCATGACTTCCAAATTGGGTGGGATGCCTTTCTATGGGAAAAAAAGAATGAGATCCTCTCCTATTTCTATAGACATTTGATAAGGGACTCACTTTTACAAACATGGGAGAAACTAAAAGAACAAGGGATAATATTGGACTGATGGGTATATTTGCAAATTCAAACTAAATTTAAGAAAGATGTAAAGGAGCTAGGGATAGATAAAGATTCACAAAAATTGGACCAAATCTTGACAGGCAAGGATATAAAATTTAGAACATGAACGAATAATTTTTTATTGGAGGTGGAATTAGAGGAGGAAATTGTTAAGGGATCAATGATTGCCTGGGCAAGAAATGTGGGTCATAATATAAATTTGGATGAGTGGAAAAAGACTTGGACCGAGAACTGGAAGCTGACTTTGTTGACAGCATTCAAAGAAAATCAATATAAAATGTTTTTTAGATGGTACTTAGCGCCGACACGACTGGAGAAAATGTATCCAACCTTGAAACTGGAATGCTGGAAGTGCAAACAAAAGAAAGGAACGTTTTTCCATATGTGGTGGCAATGTATAGAGGTCAAAAGATACTGGAAGAAAATACAGAGATGGCTTTTTGAGATTACAAAATATAAATTGAAATTGAAATCCGAAACATTTTTATTAGGTATGATTAAAGAGAATTTGAGTAAAGATAAAAGATACCTTATTATACACATCTTAACTGCAGCAAGAATCACTTTAGCACAAAATTGGAAGAGTGATAAAATACCACCAGATGAAGTTCTGATTTAAAATATAATGAACTGTGCTGAACTAGATAAATTCACTATGGAACTAAAAGGCAAAGATGATCGAGAATACTGTGCGATATGGGAGAGGTGGTACGAATGGGTGAAGAATAAAGATAAAAATAATGTATGGTCACAAAACAAGAAACATGTTTATACAATGACACAATAACTGTTAATGGAAATGAGATTTTTGTATTTTTTGTTTTTTAAAGAATGTTTTTAGAAAAAAAATATTCAAAAAAAAGCAAACACAACAGATGCTGGAGGAAGTGTCATGGAAGAAGTGGAGACTGACTCTGAGGGAGAGGAGGAACAATCGACAGGGAGTAGAAGTGTGGCTCCGGAGGTTGTGGAGGAGGCTGGGGAAGGGCAGAGGCCGGCTGGGCAGTCAGAGGAGGACCCAGGCCCATCCCCTCTCCATCCTAGGGCATGCAGGGAGGAGAGGATAAGGGAGAGATGTGGGCTACTGGGGAGGAGAGAGCTTTGATCCTCTTCATGGGCTGCAGCTGTGATAACTGGATAAGAGGACAGACATGCGTATGGGTGCATGCTGGAAACAAAGCATGGAAATATCTCTAGTTTATTGTTCCTGAGTTTGGCATCCTTCCCAGTGTGTGTTCTGATATCTGTGGACCTCTTCAAGCCCTTATCTTGCCTGGTTTGTGTTGTTTTTTACTTTTTATAATTTAAACGGCATTTCCTCCTTCTTGTAACTGCTTGTGTGGGAGTTTTTTGTCTCCATTCAAGAATATTTGGAGATTGGAAGCAAAGTGAAGGAATAAAAGGGGATTTACCTGTTTTTTGTGACTGTGTTTATTTTGTATCCCACCCTGGGTCATCACAGTAGATTTTAGGAGTGAGTGGTGTGGTGTGTTGTAACTATGTATCATTGCAACTATGTATCATTCATGTGTTTGCAACATTGTATCATTCACGTGTAATCATTAACTTCTGTCTCTTCAGTGACCTTTGCAAGGCACGTACAAGGGACAAGGAGCTAGACGATTGTTAATAAGCTTATCCACATTGTAAATAATCTGTCTGGTATGCAGCTTTGTAAACATGCACATCCTGATGAGATTACCATGTTTGACTTGAGCTTTGATTAAATCATTTTCTTGTAAAAAAGCACAATAAAAGAGCGTGTGCCAAGACATTCGGGGCGTGCTCATCAAGAGGAAACCTCGCTTCCTGTCGTTTCTCTTCCCTTCGCTCCATATCATGAGCCGCCCATCAGATGCGGGATGGCAGATAGCGCAGTGGTGGCCTAGAGGTGGAGCTCTTGCCTCATAATCAGGAGGCTGTGAGTTCAATCCTAGGCAGAGGCAGATATTTCTCTCTGTATATCTGGCTCTACCTATATCTGCTAAAAAAAACCTCTGCATTGGCGCCAGGAAGGGCATCCAACCAGGAAACACTCAGCTCCGTTCACTTCACCCTGCAAGGGATAATGAGGTCATAAAAAGAGGATGATGTAGATTTTAGGAGTCTTTGCTTTTCTACTTTTAATCCCTTCTGGGGGAGCTGGGCTGAAGGCGTTTTGTTTATGAATAGGCTGACATGGATTTCTTAATGGACATAAAATATGGACATAAAATATCCATCTCTAAAGATCAAGTGAGGTACTAATACCACTCTATAAAGCCTTAGTAAGACCACACCTAGAGTACTGCATCCAGTTTTGTTCACCACATTATAAAAAAGATGTTGAGACTCTAGAAAAAGAACAGAGAAGAGCAACCAGGATGATTAGGGGACTGGAGACTGTTGAGGTAATTCCCCATTAGGAGAATGAGCGCATACAGGGAGACATAGTGGGAGTGGTGAAGAATAACACACAACTAGCACACAGATACACTGTATAGTAAAATGTAGGTTTTTACTTCCAGTAAATTGGTTAAGCAAAGTCCAAACAAGCAATCCAAGTCATTCACAGTCAAAGAAGTCAGTTTTCAGTCCAGGGATAATCCAAATAACAAAGTCCAGTATCAAAAACAGTTCAGTAACAGACTTACATCAAATCCAACTATGATCAGCAACAGTCAATAGGAACGGCAACACTCTCCAGAACAGAACAGAACAGGACCGAACAACCCAGGTTTCTGGCTCCATCTTATGGCTGATTGAGGAACCACACCCAATTACACTTTTAGCATTCCCTTAAAGAGACAGTATTAAAATGTCAACCCTGGTTTATATATTTTCCAACCCAACTAACTGTTAGGTGACTTACATTCCTAACATTCTCCCCTTTGGGTAGGACAATATATACAACCTTACATTCCAAGTCCATAATCCTCACAACAAGCCTTATGCTTTACAGAGCCTTGAGCTTTTGTAAAATGATTTGCGATGTTATTTTCTGACATCCAGTATTCCAGCTTAATCATCTTATTTTGCACACATTGTCTCACATTTAAATATCTTAAATCTTTGTGTTTTGTTCTTGTCTTAACAGCAATATTTGAAGCCATCTGTATTGCTGATTGGTTGTCTTCATAAACAACAATAGAATCTGTTACATCAATTCCCATATCAATTAATAGTTGCTCATAACAAACTAAATCTGTACATAATAAAGACAAACATGAGAATTCAGCCTCCATTGTTGACAAACTTAGATGTTTCTGTCTAATAGACCTCCCTCCAATCAGTGTTTTTCCCAATACTACAGTACCTGATGTAGATTTACGTGTATTTACGTCTGTAGCAAAATTTGGATCAGCATATGCAGTTAAACTCAGTTCACCTTTAGGCTCCAAATACAATGCACAATGCATTGTTTGTTTCAGATATCTTAACACATGCTTAGCAGCTTGCCAGTGCCTTTCAGTTGGCTCAGCGTTAAATCTAGCTAATTGGTTAACACTGAATGCTATATCTGGCCTTGACCAATTACTGAGATAAGATAAACTACCAATCAAAGACTGATAAATGTTCTTATCAAAAACAGGACTTTGAACATCACTATGGCTAAACTCCTGGCTCATTGGTGTTTTAGCCAGTTTACAAAGTTCCATTTTAAAACTTTTTAATAATTGGTTAATTTTATCTGCCTGTGAGATTTTGTATCCTCCCCTAGTTCTATCTATCTTTAAAACAAGATAACATTTAATTTCTCCTAACTGTTTTATCTTAAATTTCTTCTCTAACAGTGATATTATTTTAGTAGCTTCTTGATCAGTTTTGGTGATTAATGCTATGTCATCAGTAAACAATAGCAACAATGAAATTACACCATTCCTTTCTCTTTTGAAGAAACATGGATCAGCCATGCCAGCTACAAAACCTATCTTAGTTAATTCCTTAACTATACACTGGTTCCACTCATATCCTGATTGCTTCAAGCCATAAAGACTCTTTTTCAATCTCAAGCAATCAGTTGTATAATCATTTTTGATACCTAAAGGTTTCTTTAAATATATAGTGTGTTGCAACGGTGCACGCAGATATGCCATCTCTACATCTAAATGATTTATAATGTATTTCTCCTTAGCTGCCCACACTAAGGCTGCTTGTAATGTAGTAGCTTTCAGACTAGGTGCAAACACCTCATCGTAGTCGTTTGCTGTCTGATTGAACACTTGTGCTAATAACCTGGCTTTATGGGTGACAGTCCCATTTACACTAGTCTTAAGTTTATAAACCCGTGTTAGGGATACACCCTAGCAGAATCTGCACGGCAGTCAGGCATGCAGGCAAATATGTGAGATAAACGTTTTTGTAGCTTACACTCAGTAAAACAGATACAATGTGCTTGTTAAATAGTTTATTCCAGCAAGAGTTTTAGCATAGTCAAAACAGTCCATCTATCATACACTAGTTCAGTCCGTCTGGGGATTATTCAGTTGCAAAGTCCAGTGTCGAAAAAGAGGTCAGTAAACTTACAAATATCAGTCCAGTAATATATCTCTTTGCAGTAGAGATATGAAGAAATCAAACCTCCTTTCTTCCTTCAGCAGCAGCAGCAGGCAGTTAACAAACCATCAATCCATCATAGTCAGCAAGCAATCCAGTAAGCCAGTAAGCTAGTAGGTTCTCTTGCTCCCTCTTATGGCGGTTTTACAACTGCACCCAAAATTACATGCTTTGCTGTTTAAAGTGGCACACACTTAAATTCACTATCATAGTTTATATATATTATTTTACCCAAACTACGTTAGGTAACCTTGTTATTCCTAACAACCCATTTACATCCTATGGCATGTTTACCAGATGGTAACTTAACATTTTAGTATACCTCCAACCTTTTTAATGATTCCAGTTCCTTATCCATTGCTTCCTGCCAAGCAGCCTGATCCTTAGCAGGATACAGTTATAGTTCATTATAGTCATTTGGAACTGTATTCACTTGGCATACAACACTAGCCTGATATCTATCAGGTGGTCGTGTTACTCGGGTTGAACATCTTGGTAATACAGGGCTTACTGGTGGACTCACCTGTTCCACCTGCTCCTGTTCTCCTACCTCCTCCTGTGCCTGTTCTACTACTTCCTCTTGTTCTTCCTCTTTAATGGCTATTTGTGGTTTACTTATTTTATATTTAGGGACTATTTGGGTGTCAATAATAATATCGTTGCTGGATTTCTGTTCCAGTTTATCCCACCCAACATGCTCAAGCAATTTTGCACTAGCACTACAATAAACATGAGCTGTGCCTGGATCCCAGAATCTAAATTATCTATGTTTGGCCTCATAACCTACGAAAAATAACTTCTTAGCTCTATGTTGCCCTTTCAGTCTTACTTGTGAGGGAATATGCACCCATGCTGGAGCTCCAAATGTGTGTAGGTAACTTAAATTTGGTTTTCTGCCATGCCAACGAGTGAATGGCAATTCTCCAGTTGCTGTGTTTACTACATTGTTTAACACATGGTTGCTACACATTATGGCCTCACCCCACAGTGTTTCAGGTAAACCTGAATCAGATAACATAGTGCGAGCCATGGCTTGTAATGTTTGCCCTCTTCATTCTACAAATGTGTTATGTTGTGGTCTGTAAGGTGCAGAACATTTATGCTGGACACCAGCCAATTTCAGCACTGTTTGGAATCTATTGTTAACAAACTCAGTCCCATTATCAGTAACTAAAGTAATTACTTTACTCCTCATTTTTCTCTCAGCAAATCTTAGCCAGTTAAAGAAATGTTGGAATGTTTCTGCTTTGTTTTTCATAAGATAGCAGAAACCGTATCATGAGTAATGGTCCATAAGACTCAAAATATAGCAGGCACCTCCCAAACTGGGTTTCTTAGGACCAATTATGTCAGCAAAAACAACTTCTAAAGGTTTTTTGGTTTTAAATCCATTCAGTCTGTTTGCAGGAGTAACCTTGCTTTTATCTTGGCTACAGGCATTACAGTTTAAATACTTGCTACAGGGTTTCAATTTTACTCCCTCTGACAATTCAACAGTTTATTTCAACATTTTGAAATTAATGTGCCCCAGACATCTATGTAGTAAATGTATATATTCCTCATGTGGCTTAACGTTGTTGTAAACTGAGTTAGCCATCTGCAACTGGTCATCATGTATCACACACAAATCATTCTCTAAATTAGCAGTAACACTTTTACCCTCTTTCTCTATTATACAGTTATCTCCCCTAAAGGTTACTACATAACCTATATTAACTAAAGCCCTTACCGATAACAAATTAAATTTCAGTTTAGGTACATATTGTTAAGCCTGGGTTCCCCAACCAGGGTTAAGGAGACAAGCTAAACAGAATGTGCAGCGTTAGTCAGATAGGCACACAGATAAATGAGTGAGATAAGCTTGTATGTTTGTTAACATACAGTAAAAATAACAGATACGCTTGTGCTATCAAAAATATAGTTTATTCCATTTATAGCATAGTCAAAATAACAGTCCATTAGTCATGTATCATTTAGTCAGTCCATTCAAGGATATTCAGTTAGCAAAGTCCGTGTAGAATATCCTATGTCAGTTCACTTACAAATCAGTCCTTTGTCTCTCTCCCGTTCGAGTAACGCAGTCTTGAGTCCATGCAGTAATTAGGGATCATCAAAGCCAGAGAGAGCAAGCTGACGTTCCTTGCTTCTTTTAAAGTGCTTTCACAACTACTCCCCTAATTACATTCCCATATTTAAAGTTGCAGACACTTTAACTTATAAACCATGATAACATATTTATTATTTTACCTAAACCAGTTAGGGTGAACAATGTTACCCCTAACACAAATAACACAGTTAAATGCTCATTTACACAAGAACAATATGCAGTACCTTCACCAGAAGCTTTCATCTTCCATCCATTTGCCAATGATACATGTTGTTTACTCGTGGACATCTTTACAAACCTCTCTCTATCTTTAATAATGCACTGCGATGCTCTGCTGTCAACAACCCACAAATCATGGTTTACAGTTGAATTGCTCGACATAGCTAAACTTACATTCTTCTTGGCCTTCTGGTGATTACCAGTATTCTGTTGTTTTCCCTTCTTACAGAATCTAGCTATATGTCCCCTAGCCCCACAAGAAAAACATTTCTTAACAGTACAGGTAGTTGAAGACAAATCCTCTTCTTGTGGTTGTTCCTTCCTCAGTTGGTCCCTATCCAGCCGTCGTCTTGCCTCTTCTAACAATCTTCCGGTTATGTCAGTCATTGTCAGTTTATCTCTGGGCAGGACTTCCAGTGAAGATACATAATCATCATAACTTTCATCCAATGAGGAAAGAATGATGTAAACTTGATGCAGCTCTGAAAATATCAGTTCCTTTTCATGTAGCTCTTGAAAAGTTCTTTTCATGAAGTTCAAATGAGCTAACATATCTCCACCTTTCAGAAGACGTGCTCTAAACAGTTTACGTGTAAAATATATGTGTGCACCTACACTGTCACGAACATAAGTCCTCTTCAAATTCTCCCAACACCTAGCAGCAGACTCTTCTCCATGAATATGGACTAGCTGCTGGTCACTCAGTGTTAGTCCAATTATACAAAGAGCTTGTTCGTTGTTCTGTTTAAAGTCAGCAAGCTTCTAGGCATCGTCCTCATTTTCTGGATCGCAAGCATTTACATCCGGTGGGTCTTGAACTACATTCCATAACCCTTCTCTACGCAGAAGTAGACTGCACTTCATAGACCAGGAAACATAGTTTGTTCCATCCAACTGGGTTATCAGTGATAGACTTGTTGATGGGTCTTGTGCCATCTTTACCAGGATAGTAACCCACAATTAAACAGTAAACAGCTGTCTGTATACAGTACTGTGCATTCACACCAACTCTCAGTTATCTGAGCCTGGTACGGCCTGAGGCCATAACCAGTGTTGAGGTAATTCCCCATTAGGAGAATGAGCGCATACAGGGAGACATAGTGGGAGTGGTGAAGAATAACACACAACTAGCACACAGATACACTGTATAGTAAAATGTAGGTTTTTACTTCCAGTAAAATGGTTAAGCAAAGTCCAAACAAGCAGTCCAAGTCATTCACAGTTAAAGCAGTCAGTTTTCAGTCCAGGGATAATCCAAATAACAAAGTCCAGTATCAAAAACAGTTCAGTAACAGACTTACATCAAATCCAACTATGATCAGCAACAGTCAATAGGAACGGCAACACTCTCCAGACCAGAACAGGACAGGACCAAACAACCCAGGTTTCTGGCTCCATCTTTTGGCCATTTGAGGAACCACACCCAATTACACTTTTAGCATTCCCTTAAAGAGACAGTATTAAAATGTCTATCCTTTTTTATATATTTTCCAACCCAACTAACTGTTAGGTGACTTACATTCCTAACAGAGACTTAGGCATATGAAGAACGGTTACAGGAACTGGGCTTGGCTAGTCTAGTGAAGAGAAGGACCAGGGGACACATGATAGCAGTCTTCCAATATTTGAGGGGCTGCCACAGAGAGGAAGGGGTCAAGCTATTTTCTAAAGCTCCTGTAGGCCAGACAAGGAATAATGGATGGAAACTGAACAAGGAGAGATTTAACCTGGAAAAAAGGAGAAACTTTCTGACAGTAAGAACAATCAACCAATGGAACACCTTGTCCTTGGAAGTTGTAGGAGCGCCATCACTTGAGACTTTCAAGAGATTGGACTGCCATTTGTCATAAATGGTGCAGGGTCTCCCACTTGGGCAGAGGCAGGGGTGGGATTCTACCAGTTTGGACCAGTTCTATAGAACTGGTTTTTAAGATTCTGTGGAGTTCGGAGAACTGGCAAATTGTGCCACTGACTGGCCCCTCCTCCCCTCCTATCGGATTTCTGCTTTCTAGCTAATCTAAATCACTGTTGTACTGCTTTGCCTTCACTCAGGAGGCTTCCCTGAGGCCCAGTCAGGGTTGGTATTCAGGGGATTGGGGGGTGGGGGAGAAGTGGCCTGAGAGCAGAGCCAAACCTTCCTTAGGACTGAAGCTTCTATTTTTCAGTGCAGACTCAGGCAGCAGATTGCAGAAAGGTAGATCTGTGAGTGAATCTATGATTCTGCAAGGAACTCAATCTGCTTTGCCTTATTTTGGGTAAAAGTTGCTCTTTTTATATACACTGCTCAAAAAAATAAACGGAACACAAAAATAAGACATCCTACATCTGAATGTTCATTACATAGTTGAATGTGCTGACAACAAAATCACACAAAAATTATCAATGGAAATCAAATTTAGCAACCCATGGAGGTCTGGATTTGGAGTTACACTCAAAATTAAAGTGGAAAAAAACACCACAGGCTGATCCAACTTTGATGTAATGTCCTTAAAACAAGTCAAAATGAGGCTCAGTAGTGTGTGTGGCCTCCACGTACCTGTATGACCTCCCTACAATGCCTGGGCATGCTCCTGATGAGGTGGCAGATGGTCTCCTGAGGGATCTCCTCCCACACCTGGACTAAAGCATCCCCCAACTCCTGGACAGTCTGTGGTGCAACGTGGCGTTGGTGGATGAAGTGAGACATGATGTCCCAGATGTGCTCAATTGGATTCAGGTCTGGGGAACGGGTGGGCCAGTCCATAGCATCAATGCCTTCATCTTGCAGGAACTGCTGACACACTCCAGCCACATGAGGTCTAGCATTGTCGTGCATTAGGAGGATCCCAGGGCCAACCACACCAGCATATGGTCTCATAAGGGGTCTGAGAATCTCATCTCAGTACCTAATGGCAGTCAGGCTACCTCTGGCGAGCACATGGAGGGCTGTGCGGCCCCCTAAAGAAATGCCACCCACACCATTACTGACCCACTGCCAAACCGGTCATGCTGGAGGATGTTGCAGGCAGCAAAACGTTCTCCACGGCGTCTCCAGATCCTGTCACATCTGTCACATGTGCTCAGTGTGAATCTGCTTTCATCTGTGAAGAGCACAGGGCGCCAGTGGCGAATTTGCCAATCTTGGTGTTCTCTAGCAAATTCCAAATGTCCTGCACGGTGTTGGGCTATAAGCAGAACCCCTACCTGTGGACGTCGGGCCCTCATACCATCCTCATGGAGTCTGTTTCTGACCACTTGAGCAGCCACATACACATTTGTGGCCCGCTGGAAGTCATTTTGCAGGGCTCTGGCAGTGCTCCTCCTGTCCCTTCTTGCGCAAAGGTAGAGGTAGTGGTCCTGATGCTGGGTTGTTGCCCTCCTGCAGCCTCCTCCATGTCTCCTGATGTACTGGCCTGTCTCCTGGTTGTACCTCCATGCTCTGGACACTACGCTGACAGACACAGCAAACCTCTTGCCACAGCTCGCACTGATGTGCCATCCTGGATGAGCTGCACTACCTGAGCCACTTGTGTGGGTCCCCTGTGCATCATGCCCTGCCACATACATTGGACAGATCAATAGAAAAATAAGTACCCGCCTGGATGAACACAAAAATGCAGTCAAAAAGCTGGAACACACTTCCTCACTAGTCCAACACATGAAAGCCACAGGTCATAGCATCGACTTCAATGGCACCAAAACCCTAGCTGCTATAGAAAACCCCAGCTACAGATTTATCAGAGAAGCCATAGAGATTGAAAAAAGACCTGAAAGCATGAACAGAAGAGATGAAGAGTTTGGAAAAAGTTTTCTGTTTGCATTTGGCTCTGATTTATAGTGCTGCTGGTTATCTGGATTTGCAGACAGCTTCTGGGAAAGCTGCCAATGACGACTTCAGCCAGAGGAAAGTTAACTCTGTTGTTCCTGATATTGTCTGTTCGTGCTTTTTTCCTTTGGACATTTGGACTCTCACCTTGTGGCCACAGGTGAGACAGAACATATATATATTTACGTACAAGCCACACCCACCCAGTCACATGACCAAGTCACCCCCACAAATTAGGCCATGCCCACAGAACCGGTTAAGAAATTTGAATCCCACCCCTGGCGGAGGGTTGGACTAGATGACCTATAAGTTCCCTTCCAACTCTGATTATCTGTTATCTGACTTCAGGCATCTCCTGGAGGCTGTTTTACAATGCAAGAAGACTTCTTTTCCCAATTTGGGTCTGAGCCTGGTGCCAAAGCCAATGAAAGACACCCGACACGAGGTGCAGGTTTTCTGACTGCTTTTTATTGGAGTACTCCAAGGAAAAGGGCTCCTGGTCAAAATGCCAATAGCCAAGAACAAAGGATTGAGTAAGTTTTTCACTAAAGGAGAAGGTGGGAAGGTGGGATCATAAGAAATATCATCTAATAAACATTTTAGTAATAATTCTACAATTTGTTCTTTTGGTCTCTAGCTGTTCCTATTCCCAAGTCTTGGCTAATGAATGCCCTAGGAATTATCTAATACACATTTAATTTACTGCAGGCCTTTTAGCTGAGGTCTGCAAGTTGGTGAACTGGCTTTTATCAGCTTTCCAATTAGCCAGGATAGTTACAAGATTTACAAAGAATGCATATCTCCTGTGGATAAGCATTCTTTGTTCTTGCCAGACAGACTCCACAATTAGTCTTCCTGATTTACTTTGAAGTGTGTGCCATGACCTGGCTTTATTTTAGCAGATGGCCCATCAGACTGGGGCTGCTTTCTGCTTTTAAGAACATGTTTTTTCCATTTCTCCTTTGAGGAAATATTCTATTGTGCCTCTCTTAATATTAAGAATAAAGAATATTTTAATCTGGGGGGGGGAAGGGCTTCCTACAGGGTCAAACACCCTGTGCAAAAGGGGGCTCAGAGAAGTATCTTTGCTCCTTTTCCAGAATTCATAGGGCATTTACTGAGACGAGATTTTAAACAATTACACTGAAATCAAACTTCGATATTTTTTCCCCGCATCGCTTGCCCCGCATATTGCCATATTCAATTGGGAACCTGACATCTCAGAAAAGCGCTATGACCTCTGTGACTCTTGGGAATCCCAGAAGTCTAACTTGAGCCCCGGAAATTCCTGCCACAGATTCGTCAGCCGGAACCCTGGGGAGACCGAAAACAAAGCCGAATCGGAAAACCCCTAGAGCTCCTTTGACTCGACCGAGCCCTGAACCTGAAGGGCCGAGAGTTTCGATAACCACCACTTGTCTCCACCGAAGGCAGCCAAGTCCTTTTGGAGAGTCGGCAATTAGGCGGAGCTTGAGTGTATGGCGGAAGTTGCCGATGTTCTTCCGGGAAGGGCCGAAGGTGGCTGTGCGTTGAAGTCAGAGTAACACACGGAGCAAGCAATAGGAAAAGCGGCGGCGGCGTTCTGAGGCGGGACTCCCCCGGTTGCTTGGTCCTTTCCCTGGCTCGGCCTCCCCGCCCTCATCGTCCCGTCTCTCTCGGCCGGCCAAGTTAGGCCGCCGAGTCGTCCTCCCCCTACTTTCCCTCCCTCCCTCTCTCCCTTTTATCAAGAACTGGGCAGTATTGTGTTGGGCCTGGCTGCGGTAACCACTGGGAGAGGTCGAGGCCGGGGCCGGAAGGGCCAAACAACAGTTAGCCAAGGCACCAGAAACCAGCCAAGATGATCAAGCTTTTCTCGTTGAAACAGCAAAAGAAGGAAGAGGAATCGGCTGGCGGCACCAAAGGCTCCACCAAGAAAGCGTCTGCTGCGCAGCTCCGCATCCAGAAAGGTTAGGAGGAAGGTCGAGAGACGGATGGGCAGCTGCGTTTATTTCTAGGTGAAAGAAACAAAGCCAGGCCGGTGAGGGCAGTGGTGCTGTTTCTTCCGTGCCATAAGGATCAGTAGGTACCTCCTGTCAACGATAGGATTAAGACTGTCCTGGCTTGCTGTCTCAGTTGTCCCCGTTGATGAACATCACGGGCTGTTGGGTTTTGGGTTTTTGTTTTTGTTTTTTTTCATTTTCGTATGGTGGTGCCTTAGTGCTTCGATTTTTCTCAATATATTTAGTGATCCTCATAGTAGCCAAGCTTTGGTAAGTGTGACTGGAAAAGCCCTTCCTGCTAGTGGCTGCTTGGTGAGTTCATGGCAAATCATTAAACTAGGTATGTCCTACCTAATTCCACAGAACTCTTTTGGATCTTAGTCTGGCTTTTGAAACTCGCAAAGCAATGGTAGTCTGATTTTCTTCATAGGATGAGTTATAAACACTATATAATAGGCTAAAGTAACTTGTTGATACATGAAAACCTTCTCAAACTGTAGATTGCTGATTTTTGTTTCTTGTCCATCTTCCACAGTTTTGGCTTTTGAACAACTCCATTTTTATGCTTTATTATAAACAATTGGAGTTAGACTAGGCTGTGGATTGTTTTCTATTAATCTTGGACTCATGCAGTCTTTTATAATTTCAAATATCCTGTTCAAAATAACTCCTCATTCAGAATAATCCATGCCTATAACTTACAATTACATTACAGTAACTTGATTGTCCCTTAATAGTTGTCAGTTCTTGTGTACATGCACATATTTTGTTTCATTTTTGTATAATATACAGTGAATCAAAATTTCCAACAAGCTATCCTGGAGCCATTTTAGGAAGATTAGAACATCATGAGATTGGATCAAATTTCCCAGTTTATTTTCCTGTCTTGTGGTCAAGAAACTGTTGACTTACTTTTTTCCCCCTTTTCTGAAACTTTTCAGAGAAATGTATCAGTGTTGACTAATGATTGACATAAAGAAGAATTATATATTTTGGTTTGGGAATAGAGGCTTTTCTATTGATTTGGTCACAAATCTCTAACCAGCTGCCTTCTCTAAATTGACAATTCTGCTTTTCCTGCCAGATATAAATGAACTTAATTTGCCAAAAACATGCGAAATAGACTTTTCAGACCAGGATGATCTTCTCAACTTCAAACTAGTTATCTGCCCTGATGAGGTGAGTGATGTGGGCATAGGAAGGAACTGTTTAACATGGTACTACATACTGTGCTGTTTGAGTTTCTGAACCCCATAATCAGTGCATTAGTAGGCTGTGCCCAGTGCTGGCTGAGTTTCTCCCACCTCCCCTTTTGTGTTTTTCTCTGGATAAGGGATGATCGATAGAACTTGGTTTGGGGAACAATACTTACTGAAAATAGCTTTAATCATTAGGGCTCTTGTAGTTGAAATTGTACAAAGTACATGTAGTCCTTGAGTTACGACCACAGTTGAGCCCAAAATTTATGTTGCAAAGTGAAACATTTGTTATGAGAATTTGCCCCATTTTACAACTTTTCTTGCCACAGTTGTTAAGTGAATCATTGCATTTGTTAGTAACTTGGTTGTTAAGTGAATCTGGATTCCCCACTGACTTTGCTTGTCAGAAGATCACAAGAGGGGATCATGTGACCCCAGGACACTGCAACCATCATAAATATGAACCACTAGCCAAGCATCTGAATTTTGATCATGTGACCATGGGGGTGATATAAGTGTGAAAATTGGTCATAAGACAGTTTTTTCAGTGCCATTTTAACTTAGGTCACTAAATGAACTGTTGTAAGTCAAGGACTACCTGTAGTATGTACCTGTAGTTTGAGTGTCCTGGGATATTCCCTCTTGATGTTCATTGCATCCTGCCATATTTCTTATTTACTTCTTATATGTATCCTTCTTAGCTTGTCACTGCACCATAAATACCTGTTCGTTGAGGTTTTTTTATATTTTGCTTTTAGGATAATTATAGTAAAAGATAGTAAAAGATTTTCCCAAATTGCCTATCTGCTGTGTTTGAGAGAGTGTCTTTTTTTATCTAAATGGTTATGGCCATACCCCATGAATGTGTCACCTGTTCAGAAGCATGGTCTTAAATAGCAAATTATCCATAACTGGTTACTTTGGGTGGGGAGACTTCATGAGTGGGGTGATTTACCAGGCCAATGTCTCCTGTGATATTAACATTCATATCAGTATACAGTATGTCTGTGATATTTTTAGTTTTGTGCTTTGAGTCCAACGTTATTGCTTAAAATTCTTCGCATTTTGAATGCAACGTGGTCCATTTTGTACATTAATTAGGTCTGAAGGTAGGCAAAAAATTGCGACATACCTTATTCTAAAGTGGAGAGCGTTGGCATGAGAAAAGGGTAAGGAGAACTTCAACGTATTCTGTTTTTAATCAATTCGTCTGTGAATTGGTATCTTCATTCTACCTTGTCATAGTTTAAAAGGTGTGATTAAAAATCAACCATTCAGGTTTTCATACAACAGGAGACTGGAGACTCTTGAACTTTATTATGGAGCTTTTGCAAAAAGGAATTCTCTGCTCATGGGCAGAGCCACAGAAGACATTTCTCCTAGGAAGGCTGGGGTTTATATACAGTTTCAAATATATACAGTAACTGCCCGTTTCCAGTTTCACAATCTATCCAGCTACACATCACCCTGCAGAACACCCTACTATTGTAGCATACTATCTGTTTCCTTGTCGTGTTTACCCGTTTCCGTTTCCAGTAATCTCCATCATTAACATGACACTGAACAGTGTGACCTGCCAAATATATGACCTTCATACAAAACAGTACAGAGAATTCTTACATAATATTCTAGTAAATTGTCTTAGGTTAACACAGAGGCCAAAAATGGCATTACCATTTTGCTTTATATTTTCACAGGTATAATTTTACATATCACAAAAGGTGTCATGTTAGGGGGAAAATAAGAGTGTCAATTAGCATCGGTCTCTTTGGACCATTAGAGATGCACAACCTAATTTACCAGGTTATATGTACCTTCTGAAAGTCTTAGCTGTAAACCTTGAGACCTCCAAAAATGGTTGTGTTGTAATTTTAAATGTGGCAGAAATGGACACCATTAAATACAACACTGGAGAGTGATTATTAACTAAATTTAATTCATATGTGATTTAAATTTAGTAGTTTTTCTGGCTGCATTCACCACGTTTGGGGGGGAGCAGCTTTCATCTTACCACTTGAGAGTTAAGTGAGCTTTGGATCCATTTGAATTATAAAGCACTGAGCAAACAGGTGTGTGAGTGGGCGCTCCACAGAGCACAGCCAATTTCCAGCCGTCTGGAGGGCTTTTTGAAGCCAAAGTTACCTCGGAGGGGCAACTGGAGAGGCAGGGCTGTTCGTCAACTCCACGTGGGCAGCAGTCTGTGTCGAGGGTCGGGAGAAATCCTTCCTGGCAGTGGACAGGGAAGAAGACAGCCTGTAATGGCCGGATCGAAGAGCTGACAGCTGGTCAAAGCAAGCGTCAAAGTGGAAGGACAGTGGACCGGACCTGGCTGCAATGAGTTCCGACTTCAAGTGAGTGGAACACACTTAGAGTGAAACACTTAAGTTAATGCAAGAGAGCAAGGAGCTTCAGGAAGAAGAAGGGGCGGACTTTCTCTCTCCTCCCCCCCATGATAAAAGCATTGAGAGGAATCATGGAGCAGTTTCAGGACCTACAATCAAAGGAAGAGTGGTGGCACCGGCGGAAAATATTCTTAAAACTGCGAGTGAAAAAGAGGTGGGAGTGTTGGATAAAAAATAATTTTGTGGAAAAATTGTTTCAGATGACAAGCACTTCGAATCTAACAAATATAGGGACAGGGAGGAAACCAGCCTCCCAGGCATCGTCAACTACCTTTAGCCCATCTAACCAGAGGTCAGTAGAAGATATGATTCAACAAGAAAGGTCAAACTCATTCAGAGACTTACAGGCTATGCTACAATCGATGCAGGAAGCCATGACTAGGAACCATGATGAAATGAAGAAAGAGATGAGAGGGGTAAGAAATGATACGGGAGAACTCAAAGAAAAAATGCAAAAGATGATGAAAAATTTGAAAGTTTTCAACAACAGATTACCAAAAATGAACAGAAGCTACAGGAAATAGAAGAGAGGATGCAGAAAGAAGAAAAAAGAGTAGACGAACGAAGTGATAAATTAATCCAGGCAAACAAGGAATTAAAAACTACAGTAATTTTTCTGGAGTCCGAGAAAGCTGCATGTTGCATACGATTCCAGAACATGAGAGAAGAAAAGGGAGATTTACCAGATACCATGGCAGAATCAATAGCAAAGGCTATTCAGAGAAGGAACAGATATTGACAGAAATAGACGAGACCTGTAGGATTCACACAAACTACGCGAGGAGTCATAACCTTCCAAAGGAGGTGCACGTCAGATTAGTGAAGAAATTGATTTGAGAGAAAGTGCTCAATAGGACAAGAGATGAGCTGATATTATAAAGGAAAACAACTGGTAGTTCTCAAACAGGTCCCAAGAAGAGTTAGAGAGCTGCATAGGCCGTACCAATTTTTAACGTTGTTGATTAAACATAACAATTTCAGATGGTTGACTCCAGAAGGTATACTGGTCACGTGGCAAGAAAAGAGATACAGAGTGGACAGTGGACTAAGCGGTGGAATTTTACAATCAATATGAAGAGGAATCAGAGGAGAGGGAAGTAATAGAAGAAAGAGACCTAAGAGTACTGGCTACAGAAGAAAAGGAACTACAGCTAAAGGAGAGAGAAAAAGAGAAAGGAGAAAGACTAGAGAGCAACGGGAAAAGATCCAAAGAACTGAGAGAGATTAGAACAACAAGGAGTATAAGACCTAGATATAGATAGAGAAATGCAAGGAGAGGTTAAGATCTTATCACTGAATATTAACGGACTGAAGTCCCCCTTGAAAACTTTAGAAAACTCTTAATAAACTACAAAGATTGACATTAGATATAATAGCACTACAAGAAGTCCAAAAAAAGAACAACATAATTACTGGAATACCCCAAATTGGGTAAATTATTTGTAGCATTATCACAACAAAAGAAGAGTGGTGTGGTGCTATATATTAAGAAGACAATTCAGTCTAAGCAAATCTTCTATGACGAGGAGGGAAGGATTCTGATTGTGGAAATAATACAAAATCAAAAATGTGTTTTATTAGTTGATATCTATGGCCCAAATGAGGGACAAGAATGATTTTACAAAAAACTACATAATGTTATCAGCGACACAGAGTGTGATAATCTTTGCATTTTAGGAGACTTTAACACAATAATAGATTATAAATTGGGTTATAAAAGTAACAAAATAAGGGATTTAGAAGAATATTACCTAGGACCTTCTTTAAAATGGTAGAAGAGTTAAATTTGCAGGATACATGGAACCAGGAGAGAAATCAATATACATATTATTCAAACAGACACCAATCATCGTCTAGAATTGACATGGTATGGATGTCAATGGAATTAAACGCTGAAGTAAATGAAGTAGAAATATATGCAAATCTCTGGACAAATCATAACCCAATGAGGATTAGCTGGAAAGGACAGAAGAAAAACATAAGATGGACTCTAAATCAATCAATTTTGAATGACGAAGAATTTAGACAGACGATGGAAAAGCAAATGGGATTCTTCAATGAAAACAAGAAAGAAGACACATCCCAACAAAATCTATGGGATACAGCAAAAGCATATATGAGGGGAGTTGCTATATCATATATGGCTAAGAAAAATAAAAAGAAGCAGCAACAAAAATGGTTAGAAGAAGAAGGAAGAAGGAGGAGCTTCGTTTCGGCGATACAGCTGCGATCTCGGGGCTCTGAGATCGTAGCCGATATTTTCGCCCCTGGTCGGTCCTAATGGACCTAAACCGTCCCGTAGAGACGGTGATCGTGAAGGGCACTGTTCCAGGATCCCAGAGATATCGCAAAATCTCTGGTTTGATCCGGAAGAAGCCCTTTCGCTGGCGGCGGAGAGGCAGCCTCCATAGCTGCTGAAGTCGGGACAGCTCCGGAAAGAAAGTGATTGGAGTGAAGTGTGTCGGCTGGGTGAGAAAAACTCTTTGGTGTTGTAAATTCGCTGAGGTTGGAAAGTTCATTCTGAAGTGAGAAGAAAGCTGTGAGATTTTTTTTTTTTTTTGACTGAAATTGTTTGAGCGGCATTTTTTTAAAGTGATGTCAAATTGAGGCTTGGGGTGTTTTTTTTTTCTTTTCTTTTCTCTATATTTTTCGGGAAAGATTTTACTGTGACTTTGTAGGTAACCGGATTGAATTTTCTCTTATATATATTTTTATGCTCCCTTTGATTTTTTAACTTTCTTTAGGATAGAGGCTCCCTTTGGCTATTTTTTCTTTTTTCTTTTGTATATATTATTCCTTTTTTCCGGCTGGGGGGGAGGAAGAGCATTAAGAAACTTTGTAACACTGCCAACTAGAGGCTTGAAAGTATTTTATTTGAATGGGAGAGAATTGCAAAAAGACCTCTTCTCAAGGACATTTTAACGTGATAAGATAGAGGGAGAGCACAGCAAAATATTATTGCAGGTGCTTTCCTGGACTGTTATCAACAACACTTGAGGTTTGGCTTTGAAGCTGCTGGAGAAGAGAGTCATAACAAGAGCCTTGGATAAATAAGCAAAGTGCAGTGTGTTTTCTTATATATACCCCATTCGCTAGCCTTTTTCTAAATTTCAATTCTAGTAATATTTTTATTTTTGCCTTTTATTTTAAAGGGAAAGCCTCAGAGTTTTTTCTTTTTTCTTCTTTATTTTTCTTTTCTTTTTTATTGGGACTTTTTTGCTTTTCCTATTTATGTTTTTGGACTACTTTGTTGTTGTTGTTGTTGTTGTTTTGGATTATTGAGACTTTTTAATTGGATTAAGAATCTGAAGGAACTTTTTGTTTTTTCTCTTTTTGCTTTTTCTTTTTTTTTTTGCTCTTAATCAATATTATTATTTTTGGATTTGTTTGTTTTTTCCTTTCTATTTTTTCCTTTTTTATGGTGGACTATCTCGTAATTGGATTAGGGTCTAGAAGAACCTGAAGATCTTTCTTCTTCCTTTTTTCCTGTTTCTTCTTTGGTTTCGTGTCTTTTACTATTGGAGTTCTCCATTTTGGATTATAATTGGCTGCTCTACCAGTTGGATTAAAAGTCAAGAAGAATTTGAAGTTTTGGAAACATTGAAATGAGCAGGAAACCAATACCATCTGGCATTTCTGCTTCTACCTCTGCTTCCCCACCAGCTGGAGGACAACGTTTAATTCAGACAATGTTGAAGCAAGATAAGGAACAAGAAAAAGTAACTTTACAGATGATTATGCAAGGAATCCAAGATCTCAAGACAAAATCAGATATCATTGAACAAAGAACAGGAAATATTGAACAAAGAACAGAAAATATTGAACAAAGAACAGAAAATATTGAACAAAGAACAGAAAATATTGAACAAAGAATAGAGAAGACTGATGAAAAAGTGGAAAATATTAAACAAATGATGGTCAAGTATGAGGAGAGATTCCAAAAAATCGAGGAAGAAGGAAAACAAAGAGAGAAGAAGATTGGAAATATTGACAGCAGACTAACAGCGGTTGAACAAGAAAAAGGTGGGATGTTGAGGTGGGAGATGGAAAGGTCAGAATTTTACCTCAGATTTCAAAATATAGAAGAGGAAAAAGGAGAAAATTTGGCAGCGGTAATGATAGAAATTTTGGCAGATGCTTTGGAAATTACAGAGGAAAAGATGATGGATGGAATAGATGAGATATATCGAGTCTATACAAGATATGCGATGAGAAATAAATTACCCAAGGAAGTCCATATTAGATTTACCAAAAAATCCATTAAAACGCAAATATTACAAGTAGTAAGAGAGAAAACACTGAAATACAAAGGTAAAGAGGTTGTAGTTTTAAAACAAATACCCAGAAGAGTGAGAGAGATGAGAAGAGAATATCGATTTCTGACCAAAATACTATTGGAAAACGAAGTGAATTATAGATGGCGGATTCCAGAAGGACTAATGTTTAGGTGGCAAGAGCAGAGATATAGAATTGATTCAGTTGAGAAAGCAGAACTTTTCCATGCAGAATTTTTTGGAGGAAGAAGAGAGGAAGCAGAGAAAGAGGCTTCATTAATTGAGTTTCAAGATGAACAACTGGAGACTGAAAAAGAGAAAGGAGCAGCAGGGGGACAGATGGATAATAAAGAACAGCGTGAAGTGAGATCCACGAGAGCTGTTAGACCTAAATATAAAGCATAATCATGGAAGAAAAAAAACTGATTACAATGAATATAAATGGACTTAATCCAGCTGTTAAAAGAAGGAAAACTTTTCATAAATTAGAGAAATTAAAATTTGATATAATTTGTTTACAAGAAGTTCACATTAAAAAACAACATGAACAATTGTTATTACAGCCAAAATTGGGGAAAATATTTACTTCTTTGACTCAATGTAAGAAAAGAGGTGTGGTTTTATACATTAAAGAGGCTATCCCAGCAAAATTGATTTACACGGATGAAGATGGAAGAGTATTAATGGTAGAAATAATGGACAATAATATAAAAATACTCTTGATTGCAATTTATGCTCCGAACGATAAACAAGAAGAGTTTTATAAAAAGCTACACATGAAAATAATTGGACTGGACTATGTTAATATAATTATGATGGGAGACTTTAATGGAATTGTGGACAATAAACTGGACTATATAGCAACAACAACAAAGCAAAATAGAAAGGCTCTCCCAAGGTCTTTTTTTAAAATGACAGATGAATTAACTTTAAAAGATATTTGGAGAGAAAGAAATGTTAAAGCTAAACAATATACTTTTTATTCAAATAGACATTTATCATGGTCCAGATTAGATATGATTTGGATCTCAACAGAACTAATATCTAATATTAAAGAAACAAATATTGAAACAAGTACCTGGGCAGATCATAGCCCAATGACAATTAAATGGAAGGGACAAAAAAAAAAGATCGAGATGGACATTAAATAATACTATTTTAAAGGAGAAAGATTTTATACAATGGATGGAGAAGGAATTGGCTTTTTTCTTCAGAGAAAATAAAAAAGAAGATACTTCAACGCTGAATGTGTGGGATACAATGAAGGCATACGCTAGAGGTTTGATAATAGATTATACAAGAAAAAAGAATATTAGGAAAAGGCAAGCTTCTAAGGCCTTGGAAGATGAGTATAAAATTCTTGAAAAAAAATTACAGAAAATGCCACAGAAAAAGGATATTAAATTGAAGCTGGATGTAATTAAACATAAAATGGAATTAATAGAGAAAGAAGAACTGGCACAGAAAATTAGAAACTCTAAACAGAATTATTTTGAAGATGCAAATAAACCAGGTAGATGGCTAGCATATAAATTGAGAAAAGAGAAGGAATCAAGAAAAATATTGAAGTTAATAGATGAACAAGGCCAAGTTTGTTATGGGAATAAGGAGAAAAAAGAAATTATTCGAGATTTTTATGGGCTACTATATAAACAAGAGAATATTGATGAAGAAAAAGTCAAACAGTATTTACAGGAAGCTAATTTACCAAAGATACCTAAAGAGACTGAAGAAATGCTAGAAAACAATATAACAATGATGGAACTAAATGAAGCATTTAAGAGACAAAATAATGGGAAAGCTCCGGGTCCAGATGGGCTTCCAGCAGAATTCTATAAAACATTTCAAGAATCATTGAGCATCCCATTGTTAGAAGTTATGAATGAAGTTATGTTAAAAAAGATGATACCCAAAACATGGTCAGAGGCTTATGTTACACTTATACCGAAGGAAGAGACTGACCCACTGCAAATTAAGAATTATAGACCTTTTTCTTTATTGAATGCAGACTATAAAATCTTTGCTTCAATCTTAGCAGAAAGACTTAAAAAATATTTAAATAATTTTATTCACCCAGATCAAAATGGATTTCTGCCAAAGAGACAAATTAGAGACAATATGAGAGTAATCTTGGACACTTTGGAATACTATGAGGCTCATCCTGAAAAGCAAATGGCTTTGATATTCCTAGATGCTCAAAAAGCATTTGACAACGTGAATTGGAGATTTATGTTGTTATTATTGGAGCAGATGGGTTTTGCTAAAAAATTTATTCAAGCAATAGAAGCCATATATAATAAACAGACAGCAAGGGTAATGATGGAGGGGGAACTTACAGATTTTATTAATATAAGGAAAGGCACAAGACAAGGATGCCCCCTATCTCCTTTGCTATTTGTGTTGACCTTGGAAGTGTTGAATAGAAATATTAGGGATGATAAAAGCATAAAAGGAATGAAAATTAAGAAGGAAGAATTTAAGCTACAAGCTTTTGCTGATGATTTAGCTTTTATTTTGGAAGACCCGCTAGAAACAGCTCCAAAGTTATTGGAAAGGATAGAGACATATGGAGAGGTGGCTGGTTTGAAAATAAATAAAGATAAAACAAAGATTTTGACAAAGAATATGCTATTGAGAAAGAGAGAAGAACTGGCAGATCTTTTGAAAATTCAAGTTACAAATAAGGTTAAGTATCTGGGGATATATTTGACAACAAGATGTAGCACATTAAAGGAGAATAATTATATTAAACTTAAACAACAGATAACTACAGATTTGAAGAAGTGGGAAAACTTGCAATTGTCATTAATAGGGAGAATTTCAACAATTAAGATGAATATCTTACCTAGAATTTTATTTTTGTTTCAAACAATACCAATTAGGCTTGGAAAAGACTATTTTGAAGATTTAAATAAAATCATGTTGAAGTTTATATGGCAAGGTAAAAAAGCGAGAATAAAGCTAAAGCTTTTGCAAGATGCTAGAATTAGAGGAGGTTTTGGCCTGCCTAATTGGGAATTGTATTACCAAGCTGCAAATTTGATGTGGGTCAAAGAATGGATAACATTAAGAAAGCATAGGTTGTTGACATTAGAAGGGCATGGTTTGCTGTTGGGCTGGCATGCTTTTTTTATGGTATAAGGGAACTAAAACACAGGGTTATTTTAGAAGACATTATATACGGGAGTCTTTGTGGTTAAACTGGGAGAAGATAAAAAGACAATGTTATTTGAACATTCCAGTTTGGTTATCGACTATTGAAGCATTTTCCTATCTTATAATTTATAAGAAGGAACAAACAGTTAGATATGGGGAACTATTGGATGAAAAGGGTGAACTTAAATCGATTCAAAACTTAGAGGAACAAGGTATAAGGATGAATTGGTTTTCATATGCGCAAATACATTCAAGGTATGATGAAGATTCTAAAACGGAGGGAACTTGTATAAGATGTTTTTCAGGTGGCACTTTCCCCCAACAAGAATAGCAAGAATGTTTTAGAACAAATCTGAAAAATGCCGGAAATGTCATCAGATACCTGGCTCATATTACCATATGTGGTGGACTTGTGAGGACGCTAGAAAATATTGGACTAAAATTCGCATGTGGTTGGAAAAAATGACAAAGAAACACATAGACTTGAAACCAGAGATCTTTTTATTGGGAATCTTACCTGACACATATGGTAAAGATTTGAAATACCTGATTGTAAATGTATTAACTGTGGCTAGGATTGTATTTGCTAAAAATTGGAAGAATGAGAAAATACCATTACAGGAAGAAATTATTAAGAAAATATTGGAATGTGCTGAGATGAGTTGGTTGACATTTGAAATTAGAGAGCAAGAGGATAAACAATTTTATGAAATTTGGGGTCTTTTTTATCAATGGCTAGATGATAAAATACGATAATAGAATATTTAGAATGCTAGACAGTAAGGAATATCTTTATTTTGCTATTTTGCTATTATTTTGTTATTCGACATTATATTTTTAAGGGTTTTTTAGGATTGATTTGATATGATTATATGATTTGTTATAGAGTAAACTGGTTTAAAGTATTGTTAGCTCATAAAGCATGAATGATTAAAAATATAGTCAAAAACTTCTTTTTTTCGTGATATTAGGATATATAAGTTTGGATTGACAATATGAGTTGTTATGTAACATAATTGTTATTGAGACTACAAAATGAATGCACAAAAATGATGAACCAACCAACACGCTGGATGTACATATGAGAGTTGATGTTTTAATGTTTTGTTTGTCTTGTTTGTTTGTAGAAAATCAATAAAATTCTTTTCAAAAAAAAAAAGAAATAGAAAAATTCAGAGAAGTTGCAGGATTGAAAATAAATAAAAACAAACCTAAAATGATAGCCAAAAATGGCACTGCAAAACAGAAAATAGAACTAGAAAAAAAAATGGGATTACAGAGTGAAAAAAAATATTTGGGAATATGGCTATCCACTAGGTGTTCATCAGTTAAAGAGGACAATTATACTAAATTAATTGAACAAATTAGGAAAGAATTGGAATTATGGGGAAGACTACAATTATTAATACAAGGCAGAATTGCAGTGTTAAAAATGAATACCCTACCAAAAATGATGTATCTCTTTCAGAAGTTCCCGATAAAATTAGGAAAACCCTTTTTTATTGAATTAAATAAAATAACAACCAAATTTGTCTGGCTGGGCAAGAAACCACGCATTAAATTAAAACTGATGCAGGATAGTAAAAGCAGAGGTGGTTTTGGGCTACCAGAATAGGAGCTTTATTATCAGGCAGCAGTATTAAATTGGGTTAAGGATTGGGTTAAGTTGAAAGATAAGAGAATATTAACATTAGAAGGTCATGACCTCCAGGAAGGTTGGCACGCATACTTGTGCAAGAAAAAAGGCAAGGCACATGCATACTTTAATCGTCACTTAATAAGACACTCACTCATACAGACATGGAGGAAAATTCAGAACAAGCATTATGTGAAAGTACCATGTTGGTTGTCAACCATGAAGGCCATGATACACCTGAATAGATTGGACTTAGGGAAAATGATAAACTATAATGAATTAATAGACACCCAAGGGAAACTAAAATCAAGAACTTAAAGAATAGGGAATTACAATCGATTGGTGGCCATATCTTCAAATTCAAAACAGATATAAAATAGACTCAGAAGAATTTGGATTTGATAAGGGGCAAAATCAATTAGATAAAATTTTAACTGGACCGGAACAAAAATTCATATCCAAAACATATAGATACCTGTTAGACTTTAAAATGAAGAAGAAACAGTAAAGAATACTATGATAGCATGGGTGCAGAATTTCAGACACAATATAGATTTAGAAGAATGGGAAAAATTATGGAGCACAAATTATAAGTTAACAACAGCCTCGACATATAAAGAAAGTTTATACAAAATGTTTTATCAATGGCACTTAGCCCCAGCAAGATTAGCCAAAATATACCAGCCCAAAATGTTGGAAATGCCAACAAGTCGATGGTACCTTCTACCACATGTGGTGGCTATGCCCCAAGGCCAAGATTTATTGGACCAAAATTGAAGATTGGATACAAGAAATCACAGGACACTGAATTGAACCCAAACCTGAACTCTATCTATTGGGAATAATTAAAGACCAATACCCAAAAAAGATAAAATACATAACTTTACATATTCTAACAGCAGCCAGAATAGCTTATGCGCAAATGTGGAAAGGGCCCAATGTTCCAACAGAAGACTTTGTCTTACAAAAAATAACAGATTGTGCAGAAACAGACATGGTTACACTAAAAATGAAAGTAAAAGAGGAATCCGATTATTATTCAATTTGGCATAGATGGTACAAATGGTTAGAAAATAGAGATAAGGAATGAAAAGTGAAGATTACATAGAAGAAACCTTAAGAGAATGGTGTGTAGATATGTAAAATAGATAAAGATAGAGATTAATAACAGGTATAAATAAGAATAATAGTTATTGGTGATGTACAGGAATGGATGATAGAAAACATAAGATAACACTGTATGCCAATGTCAAAATGCTGTTGAAAATGTAAGTATGATTTGTACTGGTGGAAAAACAATAAAAATTATTTGGCAAAAAAAAAGAAAGAAAAACAAGAAAAATTTTATAGAAAATTACATAAGAAAATCATAGAATTGGAATATGATAATATATGCATGATGGGAGACTTCAAGGTGATAGTTGACCCAAAATTGGACGATACAACATAGAAACCTAATAAAAAAATAGAAAGACACATCCAAAATCCTTTTTTTTTTATAAAAGTTTTATTGATTTTAACAACAAACAAAAAACATACAAGACATAAAACATAACATAAAAAAAATATCATTCTTCATAAATTTACAGTGTATCGGTTGGTTTACCACTCCCTTTTGTGCATCCATTTCATAGTCATCAAAATAATTATTTCCTAAATTTCAAAATATTCTATTATTATTTTGTATTATCTAACCATTGATAAAAGAGATCCCAAACTTCATAAAATTGTTTATCTTCTTGTTCTCTAATTTCAAATGTCAATCTACTCATTTCAGCACATTCCAATATTTTCTAAATAATTTCTTCCTCTAATGGTATTTTCTCACTCTTCCAATGTTTAGCAAATACAATCCTAGCCGCTGTTAATACATTTACAATCAAATACTTTAAATTTTTATTATATATATCAGGTACGATTCCCAATAAAAAAATCTCTGGTTTCAAATCTGTGTGTTTCTTTGTCATTTTTTCCAGCCATATGCGAATTCTAGTCCAGTATTTCCTGGCCTCCTCACAAGTCCACCACATATGGTAATATGAGCCAGGTATCTGAAAACATTTCCAGCACTTTTCAGATTTATTCTTGAACATTCTTGCTATTCTTGTCGGGGGAAAGTGCCACCTGTAAAACATCTTATACAAATTTTCTTTATATGCTGTTGACATTGTCATTTTATAATTTTGAGATCACAATTTTTGCCATTTCTCTAAATCAATCCCATATCCAAAATTCTTCCCCCAAGCAATCATTGTTTCTTTAACTTGTTCTACCTCTAATTTAATTTCCAACAAATAACTATATAGTTTTTTAATCACTTTTTCATCAGTAAGTGTCAAAATCCTGTCTAAATCAGTCAATTTATCATCAAGTTATTTAGGTATTTTTTAAGCCTTTCTGCCAAGATTGAAGCAAAGATTTTATAGTCTGCATCCAATAAGGAAATAGGTCTATAGTTCTTTTTTTTTTTGAAAAAGATTTTATTAATTTTCTACAAACAAACAAGACAAACAAAACATAAAAACATCAACTCTCATATGTACATCCAGTGTGTCAGTTGGTTCATCATTTTTGTGCATTCATTCTGTAGTCTCAATTACAATTATGTTACATAACAACTCATATTGTCAATCCAAACTTATATATCCTAATATCACGAAAAAAAGAAGTTTTTGACTATATTTTTAATCATTCATGCTTTATGAGCTAACAATACTTTAAACCAGTTTACTCTATAACAAATCATATAATCATATCAAATCAATCCTAAAAAACCCTTTATAAATATAATATCAAATAACAAAATAATAGCAAAATAGCAAAATAAAGATATTCCTTACTATCTAGCATTCTAAATATTCTATTATCGTATTTTATCATCTAGCCATTGATAAAAAAGACCCCAAATTTCATAAAATTGTTTATCCTCTTGCTCTCTAATTTCAAATGTCAATCTACTCATCTCAGCACATTCCAATATTTTCTTAATAATTTCTTCCTGTAATGGTATTTTCTCATTCTTCCAATTTTTAGCAAATACAATCCTAGCCGCTGTTAATACATTTACAATCAGGTACTTCAAATCTTTACTATATATATCAGGTAAAATTCCCAATAAGAAGATCTCTGGTTTCAAGTCTATGTGTTTCTTTGTCATTTTTTCCAACCACATGCAAATTATAGTCCAATATTTTCTGGCGTCCTCACAAGTCCACCACATATGGTAATACGAGCCGGGTATCTGATGACATTTCCAGCATTTTTCAGATTTGTTCTTAAACATTCTTGCTATTCTTGTTGGGGGAAAGTGCCACCTGTAAAACATCTTATACAAGTTTTCTTTATATGCTGTTGACATTGTCATTTTATAATTTTGAGACCACAATTTCTGCCATTTCTCGAGCTCAATCCCATATCCAAAATTCTTCCCCCAAACAATCATAGTTTCTTTGACTTGTTCTTCCTCTAATTTCATTCCCAGTAAATAACCATATAATTTTTTAATCACCTTCTCATCAGTACCCATCAAGATCTTATCTAAATCAGTCTGCTCATCACAGAATCCCTCCGTTTTAGAATCTTCATCATACCTTGAATGTATTTGCGCATATGAAAACCAATTCATCCTTATACCTTGTTCCTCTAAGTTTTGGATCGATTTAAGTTCACCCTTTTCATCCAAGAGTTCCCCATATCTAACTGTTTGTTCCTTCTTATAAATTATAGGATAGGAAAATGCTTCAATAGTCGACAACCAAACTGGAATTTTCAAATAACATTGTCTTTTTATCTTCTCCCAGTTTAACCACAAAGACTCCCGCATATAATGTCTTCTAAAATAACCCTGTGTTTTAGTTCCCTTATACCATAAAAAAGCATGCCAGCCCAACAGCAAATCATGCCCTTCCAATGTCAACAACCTATGCTTCCTTAATGTTATCCATTCTTTGACCCACATCAAATTTGCAGCTTGATAATACAATTCCCAATTAGGCAGGCCAAAACCTCCTCTAATTCTAGAGTCTTGCAAAAGCTTTAGCTTTATTCTCGCTTTTTTAACTTGCCATATAAACTTCGACATGATTTTATTTAAATCTTCAAAATAGTCTTTTCCAAGCCTAATTGGTATTGTTTGGAACAAAAATAAAATTCTAGGTAAAATATTCATCTTGATTGTTGAAATTCTCCCTATTAATGACAATTGCAAGTTTTCCCACTTCTTCAAATCTGTAGCTATCTGTTGTTTGAGTTTAATATAATTATTCTCTTTTAATGTGCTACATTTTGCTGTCAAATATATCCCCAGATACTTAACCTTGTTTGTAATTTGGATTTTCAAAAGATCTGCCAGTTGTTCTCTTTGTCTCAATAGCATGTTCTTTGTCAAAATCTTTGTTTTATCTTTATTTATTTTCAAACCAGCCATCTCACCATATGTCTCTATCTTTTCCAATAACTTTGGAGCTGTTTCTAACGGGTCTTCCAGAATAAAAGCTAAATCATCAGCAAAAGCTTGTAGTTTAAATTCTTCTTTCTTAATTTTCATTCCTTTTATGCTTTTATCATCCCTAATATTTCTATTCAACACTTCCAAGGTCAACACAAATAGCAAAGGAGATAGGGGACACCCTTGTCTTGTGCCTTTTCTTATATTAATAAAATCTGTAAGTTCCCCCTCCATCATTACCTTTGCTGTCTGTTTATTATATATGGCTTCGATTGCTTGAATAAATTTTCTGGCAAAACCCATCTGTTCCAATAGTAATAACATAAATCTCCAGTTCACGTTGTCAAATGCCTTTTGAGCATCTAAAAATATCAAAGCCATTTGCTTTTCAGGATGAGCCTCATAGTATTCCAAAGTATCCAAGATTACTCTCATATTGTCTCTGATTTGTCTCTTTGGCAGAAATCCATTTTGATCTGGGTGAATAAAATTATTTAAATATTTTTTAAGTCTTTCTGCTAAAATTGAAGCAAAGATTTTATAGTCTGCATTCAATAAGGAGATGGGTCTGTAGTTCTTAATTTGCAGTGGGTCAGCCTCTTCTTTTGGAATAAGTGTGATATAAGCCTCTGACCATGTTTTGGGTATCATCTTCTTTAAGATAACTTCATTCATGACTTCTAACAATGGGATACTCAATGATTCTTGAAATGTTTTATAGAATTCTGCTGGAAGCCCATCTGGTCCCGGTGCTTTCCCATTGTTTTGTCTCTTAAATGCTTCATTTAATTCCATCATTGTTATATTGCTTTCTAGCATTTCTTCAGTCTCTTTAGGTATCTTCGGTAAATTAGCATTCTGTAAATATTGTTTGACTTTTTCCTCATCAATATTTTCTTGTTTATATTGTTGCCCATAAAAATCTCAAATAATTTCCTTTTTCTCCTTATTACCATAACAAACTTGGCCTTGATCATCTATTAAGTTGAATATTTTTCTTGATTCCTTCTCCTTTCTCAATTTGTATGCTCGCCATCTACCTGGTTTATTCGCATCTTCAAAGTAATTCTGTTTAGAATTTCTGATTTTCTTTGCCAATTCTTCTTTCTCTATTAATTCCATTTTATGTTTAATTAAATCCAGCTTCAATTTAATATCTTTTTTCTGTGGCATTTTCTGTAATTCTTTTTCAAATCTTTTATACTCATCTTCCAAGGCCTTAGAAGCTTGCCTTTTCCTAATATTCTTTTTCCTTGTATAATCTATTATCAAACCTCTAGCATATGCCTTCATTGTATCCCAAACATTCTGCGTTGAAGTATCTTCTTTTTTATTTTCTCTGAAAAAAAAAACCAATTCCTTCTCCATCCATTGTATAAAATCTTTTTCCTTTAAAATAGTATTATTTAATGTCCATCTCGATCTTTTTTTTTTGTCCCTTCCATTTAATTGTCATTGGGCTATGATCTGCCCAAGTACTTGTTTCAATATTTGTTTCTTGAAAATTGGATATTAATTCTGTTGATGTCCAAATCATATCTAATCTGGACCATGATAAATGTCTATTTGAATAAAAAGTATATTGTTTAGCTTTAACATTTCTTTCTCTCCAAATATCTTTTAAAGATAGTTCGTCTGTCATTTTAAAAAAAGATTTAGGGAGAGCCTTTCTATTTTGCTTGCTTGTTGTTGCTATATAGTCCAATTTATTGTCCACAATTCCATTTAAATCTCCCATCATAATTATATTAACATAGTCCAGTCCAGTTATTTTCATGTGTAGCTTTTTATAAAACTCTTCTTGTTTTTCATTCGGAGCATAAATTGCAATCAAGAGTATTTTTATATTATTGTCCATTATTTCCACCATTAATACTCTTCTATCTTCATCAGTGTAGATCAGTTTTGCTGAGATAGCCTCTTTAATGTATAGAACCACTCCTCTTTTCTTACATTGAGTCAAAGAAGTAAATATTTTCCCCAATTTTGGCTGCACTAACAATTGTTCATGTTGTTTTTTAATATGAACTTCTTGTAGACAAATTATATCAAATTTTAATTTCTCTAATTTATGAAAAGTTTTCCTTCTTTTAACAGCTGAATTAAGTCCATTTATATTCATTGTAATCAGTTTTCTTTCTTCCATGATTATGCTTTATATTTAGGTCTAACAGCTCTCGTGGATCTCACTTCACGCTGTTCTTTACTGTCCACCTGTCCACCTACAGCTCCTTTCTCTTTTTCAGTCTCCAGTTGTTCCTCTTGAAACTCAATTAATGAGACCTCATGGAAATAGGTCTATAGTTCTTAATTTGTAATGGGTCAACCCCTTCTTTTGGAATAAGTGTAATATAAGCTTCTGACCATGTTTCAGGTATTTTCTTATTTGTCATAACTTCATTCATGACTTCTTACAGTGGAATGCTCAACGATTCTTGTAATGTTTTATAAAATTCTGCCAGGAAACCATCTGGTCCTGGTGCTTTTCCATTGTTCTCTCTGTTGAGTGCTTCGGTTAATTCCGTCATTGTAATAGCACTTTTTAACATTTTCCGAGTTTCATCAGGTATCTTAGGTAGGTTTGCATTTTGTAAATACTGTTTAATTTTTTCCTCATCAAGATCCTCTTGTTTGTATAATTGTCCATAAAATTCTCGAATGGTTGCCTTTTTCTCCTTATTACCATAACAAATTTGACCATGATCATCTATTAACTGTGATATTTTCCTTGATTCTTTCTCTTTTCTCAACTTATATGCTAACCATCTACCTAGCCTATTTGCATCTTCAAAATAGTTCTGTTTAGCACTTCTAATTTTTTGTGCCAGTTCTTCTTTCTCTGCTTGATCCATTTTATGTTTAATTGTGTCCATTTTAAGTTATTTTTACTTTTTTTTTTCTTTACTGAATTTCTATAGCGATCTAGTTAAACAGACTGGTTTTTTTTCTTTTACATTTTTATGTTTGCTTGCTTTCTCTTCGCCTTTCTGACTGTTTATATTTTTTAAAATAGAGGCCCCCTTTAATATTTTTTTTAATATACATAAATATACATATATACTTTTTTCTCTTTTTAGGCTTTTTTCAGGGGGGAAGAAGGGGGAGTGGATAGAAGAAACTTTGTAACACTGCCAACCAGAGGCCTGAAAATATTCTGTTTGAAGTTGAAAAATATTCTGTTTGAAGTTGAAAAACTTTTGTTTGAAAAACTTTTCTCAAGGCTACTGGAAATGATAAGATAGAGGGAAGAGTACTGGAGGATGTTTACACAGGTGCTCTTTGGAACTTCTATTATTAAATGAATATCTGAAGTTTGGCTTTGAAATTTGTGGAGAAGTCAGATAAGAGCCTTGGATAAATAAAAGTCAGTGTGTGTCTTTTTTTTTAAACTCCTTATTAATTGTTTCATCCCTCCCCTCCAACCCCACACTATTTTGTAATATTCATTTTTTTATTTTTATTTTTTATTATATCTCATTTTTATTTTTTTTTAAAGGGGAAGCCTCAGAATAATCTTTTTTTGCTTTTTTTGCTTTTTTTCATGGCGATGTCTGCCTTTTGATTTCTATTTTTGACTTATTTTTATGGCTTTTTTTCATTTTCTGAGGTTTTTCAATTGGGAAGAACTTGAAGAACTCTCTTTTTCTTTTTTTTTCTTTTCCTTTTTCTTTGCTTATTACTTTTTGATATTATTGGGCTTTATTTTGCTTCTTTTTTTCTCTTCATTTTTTAATTTTTACTTTTGAATTATATTTGCATATTTCACAATTGGATTAAGGTCTTGAAGAACCTGAAGAATTTTTTCTTTTTAATTTTGGGCTTTTTACTTATTACTGGTTTTGTTTTTCATTTTTTATGGTGTTTTCCTTTTTCTAAATTGGATTATAATTGACTACCTCACTAATTGGATTAAAAGACCCGGAAGACCCTGAGTTATCGAAATGAGTAAGAAAATTTTACCTTCGGGCATCTCAACTTCTCCTCCTGTCTCCCCGTCATCTGGAGGACGACTCTCAACAATGGTGAAGCAAGACAAAGCGCAAGTGGATTTAACGATGGTTATGCAAGGAATACAAGATCTTAAAATGAGTATGGAACAAAGAATGGAGAGTATTGACCAAAGAATTGGAAAGATGGATGAGAAATTTGAAAATTTTCAACAAATGATGGTGAAACACGATGAGAGAATCCAAAAAAATAGAAGAGTGTTGCAACTATGTATCATTCATGTGTCATCATTAACTTCTGTCTCTTCAGTGACCTTTGCAAGGCACGTACAAGGGACAAGGAGCTAGACAGCTGTCAATAAGCTTATCCACATTGTGAATGATTTGTCTGGTATGCAGCTTTGTAAACATGCACATCCTGATGGACTTAAGCTTTGTAAAACATGTGTATCCTGTTTGACTTGATCTTTGATTAAATCATTTTCTTGTGAAGAAGCACAATAAAAGAGCGTGTGCCAAGACATTTGGGGTGCGCTCATCCTGAGGAACTTCGTCTCCTGTCGTTTCTCTCTCCTTCGCTCCCTATCATGAGCCGCCCATCTGATGCGGGATAGCAGATACTGCATTCTGGTGACCCCGACGTGATTCCCTAAGGGGGATACGTTGCGACGCGCCCATATCTTATCCGCTCGATGGGAGCTGTGCATCGCCAGGCCTGAAGCGAATTGCACATCATCGGATCTGAAACACAGTCTCGACTTTCGTAAGTAGGGGTGGAAACTTTTCTCAACAACAGATGCAGCATCTGAAGGAATTGAGGGAGTTAGTCGCTTCTTCTTCTAAATATTCTGCTAATTTAAAGGGCTCGCCTGTAAAAATGAAACCTATTGCTACATTATTGGCTTATGTGTGGCAACATTGTCCCAATTATTCAGAGAAAGGGTCCTTAAAAATTTCCACTTGGCAAAAAATTGGTGAACATCTCCATAATCCTCCTTGTGCACCTATTGGCATTTTGGTTACTTGGAGGAAAATTATGGAGGCTTTAATGGTCCATCATAAAATAGAAACGGGGAGTGTATTTGAATCTCCCCCGCCAAGTTATGATAACTTTTCTGTCCTTCAACCCTCCGCTCCCGATGGTCATGAATCTTTACGGGAGCCTCCCTCCATTCAATCCACTTCCACAAATGTAGAGCCCACGTGTCCTCCACCACCCTCCTGAGGTGGGGGGGTGTTGTAAAAGCCATTCAACAAGCCTTTTATGAAGGGGAAATGGATGAGGACACCCTTGCAGCTGCTTCCCTCTATCCGGTCATACAAGCCGGCAATCCCCCAGCTCCTCAGTATACCCCAATACCATACAAAATAATTAAGGATTTGAAAGCAGCCTGCAAGGAAAATGGTATTCAATCCCGCTATGTACAGGGTCTTTTGGGGTCAATAAGCCAACCAGGCGCTGACTGGATAAATGCTGATTGGCGCACATTATTTGCCATGATCCTCACTCCTTCACAATTTATGGTCTGGGAATCCGAATTCCATAAGCGTACCGCAGCCGCAGCCGCTAGAGGCTTGCCAGCTAATGTTACTTTAGATATGCTTAACGGTACCGGCACCATGCTTACCATTGCCCAGCAGACTGCCACAGACGCAGCTGCTTTCCCTATATTACAGGATTGTGCTTTGGCCGCGGCTCGAAAAATTGATAATGCGGGATGCGTGCCCAAATCTTTCTCTAAGATTATCCAAGGACCTTCTGAGCCTTTTTCCTCCTTTGTAAACCGTCTCACAGAAGCCTTGGAGAGACAAATTGATAATGAGGAGGCTTGTAATGAATTAGGTTTAAAACTAGCCTATGAAAACGCAAACGCTGATTGTCAGAAGGTTTTGCAACCATCAATTAACAAGACAAATGTTACCTTGGCGGATTATCTTGCAGCCTGCCAGATCATAGGAACCACATCCCATTCCATGTCTACTCTGGCTACAGCCATTACGGAAGGCATGCAGCAGAACATGGGCTCTCTTCTTCCCTTTTCCCAACAAAATACTCGTAAAATGGATAATTGTTTTAATTGCGGCAAGCCAGGCCACTTTAAGAGTCAATGCAGAGCCCCGGGCAGGGGAGCAAATATGTCAAGAAACCAGGTAGTTCACCCAAAGACGCCATGCCCTCGATGCAAAAAGGGCTATCGCTGGGCTAATCAGTGCAGAGTCCAAAAGAATGAACAGCAGAGTAACCCTACAATCATTCAAAGCCCCTATTTGAATCAGGGAAACTAGAAACGGGGCAGGCAGCTAGCCCCACAACAAAGGCTGCTGAAACTTGCAATTTTTCTTCTTTTGCTTACGATCTTGTTGCTAATGAAACTGTTACTTATCTCCCTGGTATCGCTGACTTTCTCTTTGTGCACCCTGTTCAGCCTTTTCACATGCCCCCCGATATTCCAGTGCTAGTCTTTCCTGTACGGGACTTAGCTGAACAAGGTATTCTTGCCTCTCCTTTTCTGCATGACCCCACTGTATTGTCTGATGTCTGCCTGTCTGTACTAGCTAATACAGAAGTTACTATAAATGAGGGGGATGTTGTGGCAAAAATGATTGTGCTCTTAGACCAACAACAAGAGCAACTCTATGCAATTGAAAGACCAATTAGTCAACCAAAACCTACAGTAACATTCTTATTGAACGGTCGATCCTTTCTTGGTCTTTTAGATACTGGAGCGGATATTTCCGTCATCCGAACCGCTGAGTGGCCGGACACCTGGCCTGCTGATGTGGCACCAGCGGTGAGAGGAGTGGGGGGACTCCAGGAGACTCGCATTAGCAGAAACTGGGTAAAAGCCCATTCCCTTGAGTCTCAATGTGTTGCTTATATTAAACCAGCTGTAATTCCTCTGTATACTAATTTGTGGGGAAGAGACCTTATGTCACAGTTTAATGAGCAACTTACCCTCCATTAACCATGCTTCGCTTGTATTTGACTAACAATTACCCTGTGTGGATTGATCAGTGGCCTCTCCCTTCTATAAAGCTTGAAGCCTTACATTCTCTTGTTCAAGAACAATTAGATAGAGGTCATCTAGAACCCTCATTGAGTCCATATAATACCCCAGTTTTTGTTATCAAAAAGAAAAACGGCGCTTGGCGCCTCCTTCAGGATTTAAGGGCTGTGAATGCAGTCCTCCTTCCAATGGGACCCCTGCAATGTGGTCTTCCGAATCCTAACATAATTCCTCAAGAGTATGATCTTGTCATTATCGATTTAAAAGACTGCTTTTTTTCCATTCCATTACACCAGTTAGATAGAAAATTATTCGCTTTTACAGTACCAACCTTAAATAATCAAAGACCTACCAAACGATATCAATGGAAAGTCTAACCACAAGGCATGTTAAACAGTCCAACTATGTGTCAATTTTTTGTGGATTTAGCCTTGCAACCATACAGGGACAAATATCCTCATTTTTTAATCTATCATTACATGGATGATATATTGGTATCTGCACCTGGCCCAAAGGGCACGGTATTAAAAACTCTGCCGTGCCTGACCTCCATTTTAGGTAAAGCAGGGCTCACTATAGCCCCAGAAAAAATACAATCAAAACCTCCCTTTTCCTATTTAGGTCACAAGTTACTTGCTTCAGCTGCTGTTCCTTCCCTTCCCCTCCCAACACTTCCCCCGAAACCCACACTCATGATCTTACAACAGTTCCTGGGAAACTTAAATTGGGCACGTCCTTATTTGGGTTTGACCACAGCTACATTAGCTCCTCTTTTTAATGCCCTTACACAAGGTAAAGCCCCGTCCGATGTTATCATTCTAAATAAAGAGCAGTTGCAGGCATTAAAAGACATTTCCCATTTACTGGCTACTCGATGGGTGGATCGAGCTATAGAGAATTGCCCTTTATCAATTGCTTTACTAAATACTGTTCAGAGACCCACAGCTGTCATTATGCAATCTCATCAGACACAGGTTCTGATTTTAGAATGGCTGCATTTGTCTCACACCCCACGGACCACAATCACTAGTAAAGCCTCTGCATATTCCCAGTTGATCTTTAAAGGTCGACAAAGATGTAAACAACTCATGGGATGTGAGTCTGTTTCAATATTCACTCCTTGTTCACTGACCACGTGGGAAATGCTATGGTGTAATTCAGAAGAACTACAATACACTTTAGAAGAGTGGCCAGGGCAAATTTCTTGCCATTTACCAGCAGACCCACGGTTCACTTTTCTTAAAACTCTCCCTTTTGAATGGCATTCCCCCCTCTCAATATCTCCATTAGTAGATGCACCTATGCTTTATGCAGATGGGGGGAAAATGTATGGTGCTTGTGCATGGTACCAGGAGGGAGAGTGGAAAACTAAAATTACCCCTCAGTATCCACCTTTTGCCCCTTGGAAATATTTGCATGTTTCCATAGATACATATTCAGGGTTTATTCTGGCCACCCCTCAAAGGGGAGAAACTGTAAAACATGTCATCAATCATTCAATTCGTACCTTTGCCTCGCTGGGACGTCCAAAAGAAATCAAAACTGACAATGGCCCTGCCTATACAAGTTCTGCGTTCCAGGACTTCTGTAACAGATGGGATGTAACCCACAAGTTTGGGATTCCCTACAACAGCCAGGGGCAGGCTATTGTGGAACGAGTGAACTTTCTCTGAAACGTGCTCTTGATCGATATTCGTTGCGGGAAAACCCCCCGATCCTCCCAGCATTGCAAAATTCTCTTAACATTTGTCTTTACACTTTAAACTTTCTTAATCTGACTGGCATTCCTCCCACTTCTGCTGCATCGCGTCATTTTTCCTCCCCCTCACCCCCGCCTAACAGACCTCTAGTATATTATCGCAGATTGCCAGATCCTGCCTGGCAGGGTCCCGCTGAGCTTCTCACCTGGGGACGAGGCTACGCTGCGATTCTATTATCAGACAAAACCACTTGCTGGGTCCCTGGTCGTGCAGTAAGACCCTATCATGGGAATTCCTCCGCTACATCTGCATCTTAAACTCTTCCTGATATTCTTGCCTATATCCTCTTTGCAATTTCTACCTTATTCGTATCCTACTTACAGAACACTCTACCATTCGCTCTTTTGTTCCTTCTTTACTCTTCCTATGGAAAGGAACCTTAAAATCTTTTCCTCTATTCAATCTAGATATAGGGGGACCTAGATGTCCTTCTATTGTATTATGGGTTCCCCCACCCCAACTAACATCCTTGATGAATGACCAAATTCATCTTCATTGTCATTATTGTAATTATTATCCTTTTTCTACTAATTGCATTCCCTCCTCATCTCGTAAATGTTCTACAACTAACTTGTCCATAGCCCTCTCTCCTACTTGTCATGCTTTTATATACCCGAACTTTGATCCTGTCAACAAACGACGCTTCAAAAGAACTGTCCATGACGATCCGCAGAAGCCTCATAGAAGATATAATATTACTTGGACTATAACTGACTTTCAAGGCGTTCGTTTAAGTTCTACAACCAATTTTTCTCGCATAGAAGACTTCTACCCACCACTTCAATTCGATTTGGCAGACGCACCCACACAACTGGGGGATATTCTGCAGTCTACACCACTTCAGGAGGAAATTTAACATCACGCCTGAAAGGAATGTATTTTATCCCTGGCAATAATTCTGTTTGGGCTTGTTCCACTGGTCTCACGGCATGTGTCCATGGGGATGAACTTGTTAAATCCAAATCATTTTGCATTCAAGTATGGCTTGTACCAAAAATTGATGTGTATAACTCTGATGATTTTATATTCCTACAGGTACCCATGGAACACTCCCTCTTGCAAAATCTTAGAGGCTTAGATCTGTTATTTTTTAAAACAAGGGGGATTGTGTGCTGCGCTTAAAGAAGAATGTTGTTTTTATGCCGATAGCAGGGGGGTCGTGTTGGATTCTATGAAAGAATTAGAAAAACGCTTGAAAGATAGAGAAAAAGAAAGGTTAAACATGTATAATTGGTACCAAGGCTTGTTTTCTATTTTGCCATGGCTTACAACCTTTTTAACTGCATTGGCAGGACCATTAATAATCATTATATTGATATGTATTATAGGACCTTGTTGTTTTTATAGAATATTGCAATTTTTGAAAAATCAATTATCCTCCATAACTGCTGATGTTAATGTGTTATTGCAAGCTCATGTTATATCCTCAACACCAGACGAAAAAATGTCATTGCTGAGTTACCACTCCTTGGACAACCCTGACGCTGACGGGTCGCACTCTTGCCCAGATGACGGGGACGGCGAATATTCCATAAAAATGGTTCCTGTCTTCTCAGACGAGGAAGAAGACTCGTCATAAATAATAAAAACAGAGGAGATGTTGTAACTATGCATCATTCATGTGTAATCATTAACTTCTGTCTCTTCAGTGACCTTTGCAAGGCACGTACAAGGGACAAGGAGCTAGACGGCTGTCAATAAGCTTATCCACATTGTGAATGATTTGTCTGGTATGCAGCTTTGTAAACATGCACATCCTGATGGACTTAAGCTTTGTAAAACATGTGTATCCTGTTTGACTTGAGCTTTGATTAAATCATTTTCTTGTGAAGAAGCACAATAAAAGAGCGTGTGCCAAGACATTCGGGGCGCACTCATCCCGAGGAACTTCGTCTCCTGTCGTTTCTCTCTCCTTCGCTCCCTATCATGAGCCGCCCATCTGATGCGGGATAGCAGATACCGCAGAAGAGAAAGACAAGCAAATAGATGATACAATTGGAAATATCGATAACAGATTAACAATGGTCGAACAAGAAAAAAGTGGGATGTTGAAGTGGGAGATGGACAGGTCAGAATTTTATCTTAGATTACAAAATATCGAGGAAGAAAAAGGACAAAACTTGGTGGCAGTAATGATTGAAATTCTGGCTGGAGTCTTGGAAATAACAGAGGAAAAGATGATGGATGGAGTAGATGAGATATATCTAGTCTTCACAAGATATGCGACGAGGAACCAATTACAAGAGAGGTCCATGTTAGATTCACCAAAAAAACTATTAAAAACCAAATATTGCAAGTGGTAAGAGAGAAGGGGTTAAAATATAAAGGCAAAGAGATCCTGGTTTTAAAACAAGTACCTAGAAAAGTGAGAGAGATTAGAAGAGAGTATCGATTTTTGACTAAAATGCTGTTGAAAAAGGAGGTGAACTATAGATGGCTGATTCCAGAAGGATTAATGTTTACATGGCAAGAACAGAGACACAGAATTGATTCAATTGCGAAAGCAGAAATATTCTATAAGGAATTTTTCGAAAGAAGAGAAATGGAGATAGAAAAAGAAAAGATTTTAACTGAATTTGAAGAGGACCAAATGGAGATGGAAAAAGAAGAAGGCGCAATAGGTGGACAAATGGAGATCAAAGAACAAAGGAGAACTTTTTATAAATTAGAGAAGCTAAAATTTGATATAATTTGCTTACAAGAAGTACACATTAAAAAACAACATGAACAATTATTGATACGACCAAAGTTAGGGAAAATATTTACTTCTCTGACTTATTGTAAGAAAAGAGGAGTGGTTTTGTACATTAAAGAAACCACTCCAGCCAAATTGATTTATACTGATGAAGACGGAAGAGTATTAATTGTTGAAATAGTGGATAATAAAATAAAAACACTCTTGGTTGCAATTTATGCCCCAAATGATAAACAAGAAGAATTTTATAAAAAATTACATATGAAAATAATTGAACTGGACTATGTTAATATACTTATGATGGGGGATTTCAATGGAATTGTAGACAATAAACTGGTCTGTACAGTAAAAACAACATGACAAAATAGGGAAACTCTCCCTAAATCCTTTTTTAAAATGACAGATGAACTAAATTTAAAAGATATATGGAGAGAAAGAAATGCTAAAACTCAACAATATACTTTTTATTCAAACAGGCATTTATCGTGGTCCAGAATAGATATGATTTGGACATCAACAGAATTATTATCTAATATTCAAGAAATGAATATTGAAACAAGTACGTGGGCAGACCATAATCCAATGACAATGAAATGGAAAGGACAAAAAAGAAGATCTAGATGGACATTAAACAATACTATTCTAAAGGGAAAAGATTTTACACAATGGATGGAAAAAGAATTGGCCTTCTTCTTCAATGAAAACAAAAAAGAAGATACTTCAATACAGAATGTTTGGCATACAATGAAGGCATATGCAAGAGGATTAATAATTGATTATACAAAGAAAAAGAACATTTGGAAGAGGCAAATGATTAAAGCTTTAGAAGATGACCATAAAAAACTGGAAAAAGAATTACAGAAGATGCCACAGAAAAAAGATATCAAACTCAAAATCCTTTTTTAAAATGGTAGAGAAACTAAGTATAAAAGAGGAAAGAGAGAAAGAAATGCCAAGAATCAACAATATACATTTTACTCTAATAGACATTTATCATTGTCAAGAATAAACATGATCTGGATGTCAACTAATTTCTAATGTACAAGAACTCAATATAGAAACAAGTACTTGGGCTGACCATAATCCAATATGGATTAAATGGCAGGGACAAAGGAAAAGATCAAGATGGACTCTGAATAATACAATACTGAAAGAAAAAGAATTCATACAAAAGATGGAAAAAGAATTGGGGTTTTTTTTTTTAACAAAATAACAGGGAGGACACTTCACTGCAAAACTTATGGGAGACCATGAAAGCCTATGTCAGAGGTCTGATCATAGAATACACAAGAAGACATTTTCAATTATAGAACAATATTTGAAAAGAAAAGGTCTCCCAGAAATTAGAGAGGAACAGAAAGAGATATTAAAAAAAGAAATAACAGGGTTGGAATTGAAAAGGGTGGTTGAAAGGCAGAAAAATAATAAGAAGCCAGGGCCAGATGGTCTTCCAGTGGAACTGTATAAATGCATTTATGAATGTCTTGAACCAGTGATGTTAGATGTGTACAATGAGGTATTAGACTTTGCCAAATTACCCGACTCATGGAGAGAAGCGACTATCTCACTAATTCCTAAAGAAGATTTAGACCACAAACAGATTAAAAATTATAGACCAATTTCGCTCCTGAACGTAGACTATAAAATATTCGCAACAATAATGTTGGAAAGATTAAAAATTATATTAAATGAACTTAATCATATTGACCAGAACAGCTTTCTACCTTCTAGACAGATAAGAAGTAATACAAGGATAGTACTAAATGTATTAGAATACTATGAGGCCCACCCGGAAAAGCAGGCAGCGTTGATTTTCTTGAATGCTCAGAAAGCCTTTGACAATCTCAGCTGGCAGTTCTTGATCCAACAGGTCGAAAATATGGGATTTGGATTTAAATTCCAAAAAATAATAGCTACAATTTATTCAAACCAAAAAGCTAGGGTAATTATAAATGGGGAGATTACTGAAAACTTTAAGATTATGAAAGGTGCTAGGCAGGGATGTCCAATGTCACCTCTGCTTTTTATCTTGACCATCGAAGTGCTTTTAAATCAGATTAGACAAAGAAAGGAGATAATTGGACTGAAGAGCAAAAAAGAATATAAAGTACAGGTGTTTGATGACTTAGTGTTTTTTGTGGAAGATCCAATGGAGTCAGGGACCTATCTAATTCAAGAATTAGAAGAATATGGGGCGGTAGCAGGACTAAAAATTTATAAAGATAAAACAAAAGTAATAACCAAAAACTTGATAGAAAGTAAAAAAAAAAAAGAATTGGAAAGGAAATTGGGATTACAAAGTGTCAAAAAATTTAAATATCTAGAAATTTGGTTAACAGGAAGATGCTCTTCCATAAAAAGGATAATTATATGAAATTACTTTTACAGAAAAAGAAAGACCTGGCCAATTGGGAAAATTACAATTATCACTATTGGACCAAATAGCGGCCATAAAAATGAACATACTACCGAAACTATTATACTATTTTCAAACAATACCTATAAAATTGGATAAGAATTTTTTTCAGGAATTAGATAGGATGGTAATGAAATTGATATGGATGGGGAAAAAACATGAATAAAATTGAAAACATTACAAGATAGTAGAACCAGAGGCGGCCTTGGACTCCCAAAATGGGAAACATATTATCAAGCAGCAATTTTACTATGAGTTAAGGAGTGGATAAATTTAAAAAATAAAAGAATTTTGGTGATAGAAGGTCATGACTTCCAAATTGGGTGGGATGCCTTTCTATGGGAAAAAAAGAATGAGATCCTCTCCTATTTCTATAGACATTTGATAAGGGACTCACTTTTACAAACATGGGAGAAACTAAAAGAACAAGGGATAATATTGGACTGATGGGTATATTTGCAAATTCAAACTAAATTTAAGAAAGATGTAAAGGAGCTAGGGATAGATAAAGATTCACAAAAATTGGACCAAATCTTGACAGGCAAGGATATAAAATTTAGAACATGAACGAATAATTTTTTATTGGAGGTGGAATTAGAGGAGGAAATTGTTAAGGGATCAATGATTGCCTGGGCAAGAAATGTGGGTCATAATATAAATTTGGATGAGTGGAAAAAGACTTGGACCGAGAACTGGAAGCTGACTTTGTTGACAGCATTCAAAGAAAATCAATATAAAATGTTTTTTAGATGGTACTTAGCGCCGACAAGACTGGAGAAAATGTATCCAACCTTGAAACTGGAATGCTGGAAGTGCAAACAAAATAAAGGAACGTTTTTCCATATGTGGTGGCAATGTATAGAGGTCAAAAGATACTGGAAGAAAATACAGAGATGGCTTTTTGAGATTACAAAATATAAATTGAAATTGAAATCCGAAACATTTTTATTAGGTATGATTAAAGAGAATTTGAGTAAAGATAAAAGATACCTTATTATACACATCTTAACTGCAGCAAGAATCACTTTAGCACAAAATTGGAAGAGTGATAAAATACCACCAGATGAAGTTCTGATTTAAAATATAATGAACTGTGCTGAACTAGATAAATTCACTATGGAACTAAAAGGCAAAGATGATCGAGAATACTGTGCGATATGGGAGAGGTGGTACGAATGGGTGAAGAATAAAGATAAAAATAATGTATGGTCACAAAACAAGAAACATGTTTATACAATGACACAATAACTGTTAATGGAAATGAGATTTTTGTATTTTTTGTTTTTTAAAGAATGTTTTTAGAAAAAAAATATTCAAAAAAAAGCAAACACAACAGATGCTGGAGGAAGTGTCATGGAAGAAGTGGAGACTGACTCTGAGGGAGAGGAGGAACAATCGACAGAGAGTAGAAGTGTGGCTCCGGAGGTTGTGGAGGAGGCTGGGGAAGGGCAGAGGCCGGCTGGGCAGTCAGAGGAGGACCCAGGCCCATCCCCTCTCCATCCTAGGGCATGCAGGGAGGAGAGGATAAGGGAGAGATGTGGGCTACTGGGGAGGAGAGAGCTTTGATCCTCTTCATGGGCTGCAGCTGTGATAACTGGATAAGAGGACAGACATGCGTATGGGTGCATGCTGGAAACAAAGCATGGAAATATCTCTAGTTTATTGTTCCTGAGTTTGGCATCCTTCCCAGTGTGTGTTCTGATATCTGTGGACCTCTTCAAGCCCTTATCTTGCCTGGTTTGTGTTGTTTTTTACTTTTTATAATTTAAACGGCATTTCCTCCTTCTTGTAACTGCTTGTGTGGGAGTTTTTTGTCTCCATTCAAGAATATTTGGAGATTGGAAGCAAAGTGAAGGAATAAAAGGGGATTTACCTGTTTTTTGTGACTGTGTTTATTTTGTATCCCACCCTGGGTCATCACAGTAGATTTTAGGAGTGAGTGGTGTGGTGTGTTGTAACTATGTATCATTGCAACTATGTATCATTCATGTGTTTGCAACATTGTATCATTCACGTGTAATCATTAACTTCTGTCTCTTCAGTGACCTTTGCAAGGCACGTACAAGGGACAAGGAGCTAGACGATTGTTAATAAGCTTATCCACATTGTAAATAATCTGTCTGGTATGCAGCTTTGTAAACATGCACATCCTGATGAGATTACCATGTTTGACTTGAGCTTTGATTAAATCATTTTCTTGTAAAAAAGCACAATAAAAGAGCGTGTGCCAAGACATTCGGGGCGCGCTCATCAAGAGGAAACCTCGCTTCCTGTCGTTTCTCTTTCCTTCGCTCCATATCATGAGCCGCCCATCAGATGCGGGATGGCAGATAGCGCAGTGGTGGCCTAGAGGTGGAGCTCTTGCCTCATAATCAGGAGGCTGTGAGTTCAATCCTAGGCAGAGGCAGATATTTCTCTCTGTATATCTGGCTCTACCTATATCTGCTAAAAAAAACCTCTGCATTGGCGCCAGGAAGGGCATCCAACCAGGAAACACTCAGCTCCGTTCACTTCACCCTGCAAGGGATAATGAGGTCATAAAAAGAGGATGATGTAGATTTTAGGAGTCTTTGCTTTTCTACTTTTAATCCCTTCTGGGGGAGCTGGGCTGAAGGCGTTTTGTTTATGAATAGGCTGACATGGATTTCTTAATGGACATAAAATATGGACATAAAATATCCATCTCTAAAGATCAAGTGAGGTACTAATACCACTCTATAAAGCCTTAGTAAGACCACACCTAGAGTACTGCATCCAGTTTTGTTCACCACATTATAAAAAAGATGTTGAGACTCTAGAAAAAGAACAGAGAAGAGCAACCAGGATGATTAGGGGACTGGAGACTGTTGAGGTAATTCCCCATTAGGAGAATGAGCGCATACAGGGAGACATAGTGGGAGTGGTGAAGAATAACACACAACTAGCACACAGATACACTGTATAGTAAAATGTAGGTTTTTACTTCCAGTAAATTGGTTAAGCAAAGTCCAAACAAGCAATCCAAGTCATTCACAGTCAAAGAAGTCAGTTTTCAGTCCAGGGATAATCCAAATAACAAAGTCCAGTATCAAAAACAGTTCAGTAACAGACTTACATCAAATCCAACTATGATCAGCAACAGTCAATAGGAACGGCAACACTCTCCAGAACAGAACAGAACAGAACAGGACCGAACAACCCAGGTTTCTGGCTCCATCTTATGGCTGATTGAGGAACCACACCCAATTACACTTTTAGCATTCCCTTAAAGAGACAGTATTAAAATGTCAACCCTGGTTTATATATTTTCCAACCCAACTAACTGTTAGGTGACTTACATTCCTAACATTCTCCCCTTTGGGTAGGACAATATATACAACCTTACATTCCAAGTCCATAATCCTCACAACAAGCCTTATGCTTTACAGAGCCTTGAGCTTTTGTAAAATGATTTGCGATGTTATTTTCTGACATCCAGTATTCCAGCTTAATCATCTTATTTTGCACACATTGTCTCACATTTAAATATCTTAAATCTTTGTGTTTTGTTCTTGTCTTAACAGCAATATTTGAAGCCATCTGTATTGCTGATTGGTTGTCTTCATAAACAACAATAGAATCTGTTACATCAATTCCCATATCAATTAATAGTTGCTCATAACAAACTAAATCTGTACATAATAAAGACAAACATGAGAATTCAGCCTCCATTGTTGACAAACTTAGATGTTTCTGTCTAATAGACCTCCCTCCAATCAGTGTTTTTCCCAATACTACAGTACCTGATGTAGATTTACGTGTATTTACGTCTGTAGCAAAATTTGGATCAGCATATGCAGTTAAACTCAGTTCACCTTTAGGCTCCAAATACAATGCACAATGCATTGTTTGTTTCAGATATCTTAACACATGCTTAGCAGCTTGCCAGTGCCTTTCAGTTGGCTCAGCGTTAAATCTAGCTAATTGGTTAACACTGAATGCTATATCTGGCCTTGACCAATTACTGAGATAAGATAAACTACCAATCAAAGACTGATAAATGTTCTTATCAAAAACAGGACTTTGAACATCACTATGGCTAAACTCCTGGCTCATTGGTGTTTTAGCCAGTTTACAAAGTTCCATTTTAAAACTTTTTAATAATTGGTTAATTTTATCTGCCTGTGAGATTTTGTATCCTCCCCTAGTTCTATCTATCTTTAAAACAAGATAACATTTAATTTCTCCTAACTGTTTTATCTTAAATTTCTTCTCTAACAGTGATATTATTTTAGTAGCTTCTTGATCAGTTTTGGTGATTAATGCTATGTCATCAGTAAACAATAGCAACAATGAAATTACACCATTCCTTTCTCTTTTGAAGAAACATGGATCAGCCATGCCAGCTACAAAACCTATCTTAGTTAATTCCTTAACTATACACTGGTTCCACTCATATCCTGATTGCTTCAAGCCATAAAGACTCTTTTTCAATCTCAAGCAATCAGTTGTATAATCATTTTTGATACCTAAAGGTTTCTTTAAATATATAGTGTGTTGCAACGGTGCACGCAGATATGCCATCTCTACATCTAAATGATTTATAATGTATTTCTCCTTAGCTGCCCACACTAAGGCTGCTTGTAATGTAGTAGCTTTCAGACTAGGTGCAAACACCTCATCGTAGTCGTTTGCTGTCTGATTGAACACTTGTGCTAATAACCTGGCTTTATGGGTGACAGTCCCATTTACACTAGTCTTAAGTTTATAAACCCGTGTTAGGGATACACCCTAGCAGAATCTGCACGGCAGTCAGGCATGCAGGCAAATATGTGAGATAAACGTTTTTGTAGCTTACACTCAGTAAAACAGATACAATGTGCTTGTTAAATAGTTTATTCCAGCAAGAGTTTTAGCATAGTCAAAACAGTCCATCTATCATACACTAGTTCAGTCCGTCTGGGGATTATTCAGTTGCAAAGTCCAGTGTCGAAAAAGAGGTCAGTAAACTTACAAATATCAGTCCAGTAATATATCTCTTTGCAGTAGAGATATGAAGAAATCAAACCTCCTTTCTTCCTTCAGCAGCAGCAGCAGGCAGTTAACAAACCATCAATCCATCATAGTCAGCAAGCAATCCAGTAAGCCAGTAAGCTAGTAGGTTCTCTTGCTCCCTCTTATGGCGGTTTTACAACTGCACCCAAAATTACATGCTTTGCTGTTTAAAGTGGCACACACTTAAATTCACTATCATAGTTTATATATATTATTTTACCCAAACTACGTTAGGTAACCTTGTTATTCCTAACAACCCATTTACATCCTATGGCATGTTTACCAGATGGTAACTTAACATTTTAGTATACCTCCAACCTTTTTAATGATTCCAGTTCCTTATCCATTGCTTCCTGCCAAGCAGCCTGATCCTTAGCAGGATACAGTTATAGTTCATTATAGTCATTTGGAACTGTATTCACTTGGCATACAACACTAGCCTGATATCTATCAGGTGGTCGTGTTACTCGGGTTGAACATCTTGGTAATACAGGGCTTACTGGTGGACTCACCTGTTCCACCTGCTCCTGTTCTCCTACCTCCTCCTGTGCCTGTTCTACTACTTCCTCTTGTTCTTCCTCTTTAATGGCTATTTGTGGTTTACTTATTTTATATTTAGGGACTATTTGGGTGTCAATAATAATATCGTTGCTGGATTTCTGTTCCAGTTTATCCCACCCAACATGCTCAAGCAATTTTGCACTAGCACTACAATAAACATGAGCTGTGCCTGGATCCCAGAATCTAAATTATCTATGTTTGGCCTCATAACCTACGAAAAATAACTTCTTAGCTCTATGTTGCCCTTTCAGTCTTACTTGTGAGGGAATATGCACCCATGCTGGAGCTCCAAATGTGTGTAGGTAACTTAAATTTGGTTTTCTGCCATGCCAACGAGTGAATGGCAATTCTCCAGTTGCTGTGTTTACTACATTGTTTAACACATGGTTGCTACACATTATGGCCTCACCCCACAGTGTTTCAGGTAAACCTGAATCAGATAACATAGTGCGAGCCATGGCTTGTAATGTTTGCCCTCTTCATTCTACAAATGTGTTATGTTGTGGTCTGTAAGGTGCAGAACATTTATGCTGGACACCAGCCAATTTCAGCACTGTTTGGAATCTATTGTTAACAAACTCAGTCCCATTATCAGTAACTAAAGTAATTACTTTACTCCTCATTTTTCTCTCAGCAAATCTTAGCCAGTTAAAGAAATGTTGGAATGTTTCTGCTTTGTTTTTCATAAGATAGCAGAAACCGTATCATGAGTAATGGTCCATAAGACTCAAAATATAGCAGGCACCTCCCAAACTGGGTTTCTTAGGACCAATTATGTCAGCAAAAACAACTTCTAAAGGTTTTTTGGTTTTAAATCCATTCAGTCTGTTTGCAGGAGTAACCTTGCTTTTATCTTGGCTACAGGCATTACAGTTTAAATACTTGCTACAGGGTTTCAATTTTACTCCCTCTGACAATTCAACAGTTTATTTCAACATTTTGAAATTAATGTGCCCCAGACATCTATGTAGTAAATGTATATATTCCTCATGTGGCTTAATGTTGTTGTAAACTGAGTTAGCCATCTGCAACTGGTCATCATGTATCACACACAAATCATTCTCTAAATTAGCAGTAACACTTTTACCCTCTTTCTCTATTATACAGTTATCTCCCCTAAAGGTTACTACATAACCTATATTAACTAAAGCCCTTACCGATAACAAATTAAATTTCAGTTTAGGTACATATTGTTAAGCCTGGGTTCCCCAACCAGGGTTAAGGAGACAAGCTAAACAGAATGTGCAGCGTTAGTCAGATAGGCACACAGATAAATGAGTGAGATAAGCTTGTATGTTTGTTAACATACAGTAAAAATAACAGATACGCTTGTGCTATCAAAAATATAGTTTATTCCATTTATAGCATAGTCAAAATAACAGTCCATTAGTCATGTATCATTTAGTCAGTCCATTCAAGGATATTCAGTTAGCAAAGTCCGTGTAGAATATCCTATGTCAGTTCACTTACAAATCAGTCCTTTGTCTCTCTCCCGTTCGAGTAACGCAGTCTTGAGTCCATGCAGTAATTAGGGATCATCAAAGCCAGAGAGAGCAAGCTGACGTTCCTTGCTTCTTTTAAAGTGCTTTCACAACTACTCCCCTAATTACATTCCCATATTTAAAGTTGCAGACACTTTAACTTATAAACCATGATAACATATTTATTATTTTACCTAAACCAGTTAGGGTGAACAATGTTACCCCTAACACAAATAACACAGTTAAATGCTCATTTACACAAGAACAATATGCAGTACCTTCACCAGAAGCTTTCATCTTCCATCCATTTGCCAATGATGCATGTTGTTTACTCGTGGACATCTTTACAAACCTCTCTCTATCTTTAATAATGCACTGCGATGCTCTGCTGTCAACAACCCACAAATCATGGTTTACAGTTGAATTGCTCGACATAGCTAAACTTACATTCTTCTTGGCCTTCTGGTGATTACCAGTATTCTGTTGTTTTCCCTTCTTACAGAATCTAGCTATATGTCCCCTAGCCCCACAAGAAAAACATTTCTTAACAGTACAGGTAGTTGAAGACAAATCCTCTTCTTGTGGTTGTTCCTTCCTCAGTTGGTCCCTATCCAGCCGTCGTCTTGCCTCTTCTAACAATCTTCCGGTTATGTCAGTCATTGTCAGTTTATCTCTGGGCAGGACTTCCAGTGAAGATACATAATCATCATAACTTTCATCCAATGAGGAAAGAATGATGTAAACTTGATGCAGCTCTGAAAATATCAGTTCCTTTTCATGTAGCTCTTGAAAAGTTCTTTTCATGAAGTTCAAATGAGCTAACATATCTCCACCTTTCAGAAGACGTGCTCTAAACAGTTTACGTGTAAAATATATGTGTGCACCTACACTGTCACGAACATAAGTCCTCTTCAAATTCTCCCAACACCTAGCAGCAGACTCTTCTCCATGAATATGGACTAGCTGCTGGTCACTCAGTGTTAGTCCAATTATACAAAGAGCTTGTTCGTTGTTCTGTTTAAAGTCAGCAAGCTTCTAGGCATCGTCCTCATTTTCTGGATCGCAAGCATTTACATCCGGTGGGTCTTGAACTACATTCCATAACCCTTCTCTACGCAGAAGTAGACTGCACTTCATAGACCAGGAAACATAGTTTGTTCCATCCAACTGGGTTATCAGTGATAGACTTGTTGATGGGTCTTGTGCCATCTTTACCAGGATAGTAACCCACAATTAAACAGTAAACAGCTGTCTGTATACAGTACTGTGCATTCACACCAACTCTCAGTTATCTGAGCCTGGTACGGCCTGAGGCCATAACCAGTGTTGAGGTAATTCCCCATTAGGAGAATGAGCGCATACAGGGAGACATAGTGGGAGTGGTGAAGAATAACACACAACTAGCACACAGATACACTGTATAGTAAAATGTAGGTTTTTACTTCCAGTAAAATGGTTAAGCAAAGTCCAAACAAGCAGTCCAAGTCATTCACAGTTAAAGCAGTCAGTTTTCAGTCCAGGGATAATCCAAATAACAAAGTCCAGTATCAAAAACAGTTCAGTAACAGACTTACATCAAATCCAACTATGATCAGCAACAGTCAATAGGAACGGCAACACTCTCCAGACCAGAACAGGACAGGACCAAACAACCCAGGTTTCTGGCTCCATCTTTTGGCCATTTGAGGAACCACACCCAATTACACTTTTAGCATTCCCTTAAAGAGACAGTATTAAAATGTCTATCCTTTTTTATATATTTTCCAACCCAACTAACTGTTAGGTGACTTACATTCCTAACAGAGACTTAGGCATATGAAGAACGGTTACAGGAACTGGGCTTGGCTAGTCTAGTGAAGAGAAGGACCAGGGGACACATGATAGCAGTCTTCCAATATTTGAGGGGCTGCCACAGAGAGGAAGGGGTCAAGCTATTTTCTAAAGCTCCTGTAGGCCAGACAAGGAATAATGGATGGAAACTGAACAAGGAGAGATTTAACCTGGAAAAAAGGAGAAACTTTCTGACAGTAAGAACAATCAACCAATGGAACACCTTGTCCTTGGAAGTTGTAGGAGCGCCATCACTTGAGACTTTCAAGAGATTGGACTGCCATTTGTCATAAATGGTGCAGGGTCTCCCACTTGGGCAGAGGCAGGGGTGGGATTCTACCAGTTTGGACCAGTTCTATAGAACTGGTTTTTAAGATTCTGTGGAGTTCGGAGAACTGGCAAATTGTGCCACTGACTGGCCCCTCCTCCCCTCCTATCGGATTTCTGCTTTCTAGCTAATCTAAATCACTGTTGTACTGCTTTGCCTTCACTCAGGAGGCTTCCCTGAGGCCCAGTCAGGGTTGGTATTCAGGGGATTGGGGGGTGGGGGAGAAGTGGCCTGAGAGCAGAGCCAAACCTTCCTTAGGACTGAAGCTTCTATTTTTCAGTGCAGACTCAGGCAGCAGATTGCAGAAAGGTAGATCTGTGAGTGAATCTATGATTCTGCAAGGAACTCAATCTGCTTTGCCTTATTTTGGGTAAAAGTTGCTCTTTTTATATACACTGCTCAAAAAAATAAACGGAACACAAAAATAAGACATCCTACATCTGAATGTTCATTACATAGTTGAATGTGCTGACAACAAAATCACACAAAAATTATCAATGGAAATCAAATTTAGCAACCCATGGAGGTCTGGATTTGGAGTTACACTCAAAATTAAAGTGGAAAAAAACACCACAGGCTGATCCAACTTTGATGTAATGTCCTTAAAACAAGTCAAAATGAGGCTCAGTAGTGTGTGTGGCCTCCACGTACCTGTATGACCTCCCTACAATGCCTGGGCATGCTCCTGATGAGGTGGCAGATGGTCTCCTGAGGGATCTCCTCCCACACCTGGACTAAAGCATCCCCCAACTCCTGGACAGTCTGTGGTGCAACGTGGCGTTGGTGGATGAAGTGAGACATGATGTCCCAGATGTGCTCAATTGGATTCAGGTCTGGGGAACGGGTGGGCCAGTCCATAGCATCAATGCCTTCATCTTGCAGGAACTGCTGACACACTCCAGCCACATGAGGTCTAGCATTGTCGTGCATTAGGAGGATCCCAGGGCCAACCACACCAGCATATGGTCTCATAAGGGGTCTGAGAATCTCATCTCAGTACCTAATGGCAGTCAGGCTACCTCTGGCGAGCACATGGAGGGCTGTGCGGCCCCCTAAAGAAATGCCACCCACACCATTACTGACCCACTGCCAAACCGGTCATGCTGGAGGATGTTGCAGGCAGCAAAACGTTCTCCACGGCGTCTCCAGATCCTGTCACATCTGTCACATGTGCTCAGTGTGAATCTGCTTTCATCTGTGAAGAGCACAGGGCGCCAGTGGCGAATTTGCCAATCTTGGTGTTCTCTAGCAAATTCCAAATGTCCTGCACGGTGTTGGGCTATAAGCAGAACCCCTACCTGTGGACGTCGGGCCCTCATACCATCCTCATGGAGTCTGTTTCTGACCACTTGAGCAGCCACATACACATTTGTGGCCCGCTGGAAGTCATTTTGCAGGGCTCTGGCAGTGCTCCTCCTGTCCCTTCTTGCGCAAAGGTAGAGGTAGTGGTCCTGATGCTGGGTTGTTGCCCTCCTGCAGCCTCCTCCATGTCTCCTGATGTACTGGCCTGTCTCCTGGTTGTACCTCCATGCTCTGGACACTACGCTGACAGACACAGCAAACCTCTTGCCACAGCTCGCACTGATGTGCCATCCTGGATGAGCTGCACTACCTGAGCCACTTGTGTGGGTCCCCTGTGCATCATGCCCTGCCACATACATTGGACAGATCAATAGAAAAATAAGTACCCGCCTGGATGAACACAAAAATGCAGTCAAAAAGCTGGAACACACTTCCTCACTAGTCCAACACATGAAAGCCACAGGTCATAGCATCGACTTCAATGGCACCAAAACCCTAGCTGCTATAGAAAACTCCAGCTACAGATTTATCAGAGAAGCCATAGAGATTGAAAAAAGACCTGAAAGCATGAACAGAAGAGATGAAGAGTTTGGAAAAAGTTTTCTGTTTGCATTTGGCTCTGATTTATAGTGCTGCTGGTTATCTGGATTTGCAGACAGCTTCTGGGAAAGCTGCCAATGACGACTTCAGCCAGAGGAAAGTTAACTCTGTTGTTCCTGATATTGTCTGTTCGTGCTTTTTTCCTTTGGACATTTGGACTCTCACCTTGTGGCCACAGGTGAGACAGAACATATATATATTTACGTACAAGCCACACCCACCCAGTCACATGACCAAGTCACCCCCACAAATTAGGCCATGCCCACAGAACCGGTTAAGAAATTTGAATCCCACCCCTGGCGGAGGGTTGGACTAGATGACCTATAAGTTCCCTTCCAACTCTGATTATCTGTTATCTGACTTCAGGCATCTCCTGGAGGCTGTTTTACAATGCAAGAAGACTTCTTTTCCCAATTTGGGTCTGAGCCTGGTGCCAAAGCCAATGAAAGACACCCGACACGAGGTGCAGGTTTTCTGACTGCTTTTTATTGGAGTACTCCAAGGAAAAGGGCTCCTGGTCAAAATGCCAATAGCCAAGAACAAAGGATTGAGTAAGTTTTTCACTAAAGGAGAAGGTGGGAAGGTGGGATCATAAGAAATATCATCTAATAAACATTTTAGTAATAATTCTACAATTTGTTCTTTTGGTCTCTAGCTGTTCCTATTCCCAAGTCTTGGCTAATGAATGCCCTAGGAATTATCTAATACACATTTAATTTACTGCAGGCCTTTTAGCTGAGGTCTGCAAGTTGGTGAACTGGCTTTTATCAGCTTTCCAATTAGCCAGGATAGTTACAAGATTTACAAAGAATGCATATCTCCTGTGGATAAGCATTCTTTGTTCTTGCCAGACAGACTCCACAATTAGTCTTCCTGATTTACTTTGAAGTGTGTGCCATGACCTGGCTTTATTTTAGCAGATGGCCCATCAGACTGGGGCTGCTTTCTGCTTTTAAGAACATGTTTTTTCCATTTCTCCTTTGAGGAAATATTCTATTGTGCCTCTCTTAATATTAAGAATAAAGAATATTTTAATCTGGGGGGGGGAAGGGCTTCCTACAGGGTCAAACACCCTGTGCAAAAGGGGGCTCAGAGAAGTATCTTTGCTCCTTTTCCAGAATTCATAGGGCATTTACTGAGACGAGATTTTAAACAATTACACTGAAATCAAACTTCGATATTTTTTCCCCGCATCGCTTGCCCCGCATATTGCCATATTCAATTGGGAACCTGACATCTCAGAAAAGCGCTATGACCTCTGTGACTCTTGGGAATCCCAGAAGTCTAACTTGAGCCCCGGAAATTCCTGCCACAGATTCGTCAGCCGGAACCCTGGGGAGACCGAAAACAAAGCCGAATCGGAAAACCCCTAGAGCTCCTTTGACTCGACCGAGCCCTGAACCTGAAGGGCCGAGAGTTTCGATAACCACCACTTGTCTCCACCGAAGGCAGCCAAGTCCTTTTGGAGAGTCGGCAATTAGGCGGAGCTTGAGTGTATGGCGGAAGTTGCCGATGTTCTTCCGGGAAGGGCCGAAGGTGGCTGTGCGTTGAAGTCAGAGTAACACACGGAGCAAGCAATAGGAAAAGCGGCGGCGGCGTTCTGAGGCGGGACTCCCCCGGTTGCTTGGTCCTTTCCCTGGCTCGGCCTCCCCGCCCTCATCGTCCCGTCTCTCTCGGCCGGCCAAGTTAGGCCGCCGAGTCGTCCTCCCCCTACTTTCCCTCCCTCCCTCTCTCCCTTTTATCAAGAACTGGGCAGTATTGTGTTGGGCCTGGCTGCGGTAACCACTGGGAGAGGTCGAGGCCGGGGCCGGAAGGGCCAAACAACAGTTAGCCAAGGCACCAGAAACCAGCCAAGATGATCAAGCTTTTCTCGTTGAAACAGCAAAAGAAGGAAGAGGAATCGGCTGGCGGCACCAAAGGCTCCACCAAGAAAGCGTCTGCTGCGCAGCTCCGCATCCAGAAAGGTTAGGAGGAAGGTCGAGAGACGGATGGGCAGCTGCGTTTATTTCTAGGTGAAAGAAACAAAGCCAGGCCGGTGAGGGCAGTGGTGCTGTTTCTTCCGTGCCATAAGGATCAGTAGGTACCTCCTGTCAACGATAGGATTAAGACTGTCCTGGCTTGCTGTCTCAGTTGTCCCCGTTGATGAACATCACGGGCTGTTGGGTTTTGGGTTTTTGTTTTTGTTTTTTTTCATTTTCGTATGGTGGTGCCTTAGTGCTTCGATTTTTCTCAATATATTTAGTGATCCTCATAGTAGCCAAGCTTTGGTAAGTGTGACTGGAAAAGCCCTTCCTGCTAGTGGCTGCTTGGTGAGTTCATGGCAAATCATTAAACTAGGTATGTCCTACCTAATTCCACAGAACTCTTTTGGATCTTAGTCTGGCTTTTGAAACTCGCAAAGCAATGGTAGTCTGATTTTCTTCATAGGATGAGTTATAAACACTATATAATAGGCTAAAGTAACTTGTTGATACATGAAAACCTTCTCAAACTGTAGATTGCTGATTTTTGTTTCTTGTCCATCTTCCACAGTTTTGGCTTTTGAACAACTCCATTTTTATGCTTTATTATAAACAATTGGAGTTAGACTAGGCTGTGGATTGTTTTCTATTAATCTTGGACTCATGCAGTCTTTTATAATTTCAAATATCCTGTTCAAAATAACTCCTCATTCAGAATAATCCATGCCTATAACTTACAATTACATTACAGTAACTTGATTGTCCCTTAATAGTTGTCAGTTCTTGTGTACATGCACATATTTTGTTTCATTTTTGTATAATATACAGTGAATCAAAATTTCCAACAAGCTATCCTGGAGCCATTTTAGGAAGATTAGAACATCATGAGATTGGATCAAATTTCCCAGTTTATTTTCCTGTCTTGTGGTCAAGAAACTGTTGACTTACTTTTTTTCCCCCTTTTCTGAAACTTTTCAGAGAAATGTATCAGTGTTGACTAATGATTGACATAAAGAAGAATTATATATTTTGGTTTGGGAATAGAGGCTTTTCTATTGATTTGGTCACAAATCTCTAACCAGCTGCCTTCTCTAAATTGACAATTCTGCTTTTCCTGCCAGATATAAATGAACTTAATTTGCCAAAAACATGCGAAATAGACTTTTCAGACCAGGATGATCTTCTCAACTTCAAACTAGTTATCTGCCCTGATGAGGTGAGTGATGTGGGCATAGGAAGGAACTGTTTAACATGGTACTACATACTGTGCTGTTTGAGTTTCTGAACCCCATAATCAGTGCATTAGTAGGCTGTGCCCAGTGCTGGCTGAGTTTCTCCCACCTCCCCTTTTGTGTTTTTCTCTGGATAAGGGATGATCGATAGAACTTGGTTTGGGGAACAATACTTACTGAAAATAGCTTTAATCATTAGGGCTCTTGTAGTTGAAATTGTACAAAGTACATGTAGTCCTTGAGTTACGACCACAGTTGAGCCCAAAATTTATGTTGCAAAGTGAAACATTTGTTATGAGAATTTGCCCCATTTTACAACTTTTCTTGCCACAGTTGTTAAGTGAATCATTGCATTTGTTAGTAACTTGGTTGTTAAGTGAATCTGGATTCCCCACTGACTTTGCTTGTCAGAAGATCACAAGAGGGGATCATGTGACCCCAGGACACTGCAACCATCATAAATATGAACCACTAGCCAAGCATCTGAATTTTGATCATGTGACCATGGGGGTGATATAAGTGTGAAAATTGGTCATAAGACAGTTTTTTCAGTGCCATTTTAACTTAGGTCACTAAATGAACTGTTGTAAGTCAAGGACTACCTGTAGTATGTACCTGTAGTTTGAGTGTCCTGGGATATTCCCTCTTGATGTTGTTCATTGCATCCTGCCATATTTCTTATTTACTTCTTATATGTATCCTTCTTAGCTTGTCACTGCACCATAAATACCTGTTCGTTGAGGTTTTTTTATATTTTGCTTTTAGGATAATTATAGTAAAAGATTTTCCCAAATTGCCTATCTGCTGTGTTTGAGAGAGTGTCTTTTTTTATCTAAATGGTTATGGCCATACCCCATGAATGTGTCACCTGTTCAGAAGCATGGTCTTAAATAGCAAATTATCCATAACTGGTTACTTTGGGTGGGGAGACTTCATGAGTGGGGTGATTTACCAGGCCAATGTCTCCTGTGATATTAACATTCATATCAGTATACAGTATGTCTGTGATATTTTTAGTTTTGTGCTTTGAGTCCAACGTTATTGCTTAAAATTCTTCGCATTTTGAATGCAACGTGGTCCATTTTGTACATTAATTAGGTCTGAAGGTAGGCAAAAAATTGCGACATACCTTATTCTAAAGTGGAGAGCGTTGGCATGAGAAAAGGGTAAGGAGAACTTCAACGTATTCTGTTTTTAATCAATTCGTCTGTGAATTGGTATCTTCATTCTACCTTGTCATAGTTTAAAAGGTGTGATTAAAAATCAACCATTCAGGTTTTCATACAACAGGAGACTGGAGACTCTTGAACTTTATTATGGAGCTTTTGCAAAAAGGAATTCTCTGCTCATGGGCAGAGCCACAGAAGACATTTCTCCTAGGAAGGCTGGGGTTTATATACAGTTTCAAATATATACAGTAACTGCCCGTTTCCAGTTTCACAATCTATCCAGCTACACATCACCCTGCAGAACACCCTACTATTGTAGCATACTATCTGTTTCCTTGTCGTGTTTACCCGTTTCCGTTTCCAGTAATCTCCATCATTAACATGACACTGAACAGTGTGACCTGCCAAATATATGACCTTCATACAAAACAGTACAGAGAATTCTTACATAATATTCTAGTAAATTGTCTTAGGTTAACACAGAGGCCAAAAATGGCATTACCATTGCTTTATATTTTCACAGGTATAATTTTACATATCACAAAAGGTGTCATGTTAGGGGGAAAATAAGAGTGTCAATTAGCATCGGTCTCTTTGGACCATTAGAGATGCACAACCTAATTTACCAGGTTATATGTACCTTCTGAAAGTCTTAGCTGTAAACCTTGAGACCTCCAAAAATGGTTGTGTTGTAATTTTAAATGTGGCAGAAATGGACACCATTAAATACAACACTGGAGAGTGATTATTAACTAAATTTAATTCATATGTGATTTAAGTTTAGTAGTTTTTCTGGCTGCATTCACCACATTTGGGGGGGAGCAGCTTTCATCTTACCACTTGAGAGTTAAGTGAGCTTTGGATCCATTTGAATTATAAAGCACTGAGCAAACAGGTGTGTGAGTGGGCGCTCCACAGAGCACAGCCAATTTCCAGCCGTCTGGAGGGCTTTTTGAAGCCAAAGTTACCTCGGAGGGGCAACTGGAGAGGCAGGGCTGTTCGTCAACTCCACGTGGGCAGCAGTCTGTGTCGAGGGTCGGGAGAAATCCTTCCTGGCAGTGGACAGGGAAGAAGACAGCCTGTAATGGCCGGATCGAAGAGCTGACAGCTGGTCAAAGCAAGCGTCAAAGTGGAAGGACAGTGGACCGGACCTGGCTGCAATGAGTTCCGACTTCAAGTGAGTGGAACACACTTAGAGTGAAACACTTAAGTTAATGCAAGAGAGCAAGGAGCTTCAGGAAGAAGAAGGGGCGGACTTTCTCCTCCCCCCCATGATAAAAGCATTGAGAGGAATCATGGAGCAGTTTCAGGACCTACAATCAAAGGAAGAGTGGTGGCACCGGCGGAAAATATTCTTAAAACTGCGAGTGAAAAAGAGGTGGGAGTGTTGGATAAAAAATAATTTTGTGGAAAAATTGTTTCAGATGACAAGCACTTCGAATCTAACAAATATAGGGACAGGGAGGAAACCAGCCTCCCAGGCATCGTCAACTACCTTTAGCCCATCTAACCAGAGGTCAGTAGAAGATATGATTCAACAAGAAAGGTCAAACTCATTCAGAGACTTACAGGCTATGCTACAATCGATGCAGGAAGCCATGACTAGGAACCATGATGAAATGAAGAAAGAGATGAGAGGGGTAAGAAATGATACGGGAGAACTCAAAGAAAAAATGCAAAAGATGATGAAAAATTTGAAAGTTTTCAACAACAGATTACCAAAAATGAACAGAAGCTACAGGAAATAGAAGAGAGGATGCAGAAAGAAGAAAAAAGAGTAGACGAACGAAGTGATAAATTAATCCAGGCAAACAAGGAATTAAAAACTACAGTAATTTTTCTGGAGTCCGAGAAAGCTGCATGTTGCATACGATTCCAGAACATGAGAGAAGAAAAGGGAGAAGATTTACCAGATACCATGGCAGAATCAATAGCAAAGGCACTAGGATCAGAGAAGGAACAGATATTGACAGAAATAGACGAGACCTGTAGGATTCACACAAACTACGCGAGGAGTCATAACCTTCCAAAGGAGGTGCACGTCAGATTAGTGAAGAAATTGATTTGAGAGAAAGTGCTCAATAGGACAAGAGATGAGCTGATATTATAAAGGAAAACAACTGGTAGTTCTCAAACAGGTCCCAAGAAGAGTTAGAGAGCTGCATAGGCCGTACCAATTTTTAACGTTGTTGATTAAACATAACAATTTCAGATGGTTGACTCCAGAAGGTATACTGGTCACGTGGCAAGAAAAGAGATACAGAGTGGACAGTGGACTAAGCGGTGGAATTTTACAATCAATATTTTGGTAATGAAGAGGAATCAGAGGAGAGGGAAGTAATAGAAGAAAGAGACCTAAGAGTACTGGCTACAGAAGAAAAGGAACTACAGCTAAAGGAGAGAGAAAAAGAGAAAGGAGAAAGACTAGAGAGCAATGGGAAAAGATCCAAAGAACTGAGAGAGATTAGAACAACAAGGAGTATAAGACCTAGATATAGATAGAGAAATGCAAGGAGAGGTTAAGATCTTATCACTGAATATTAACGGACTGAAGTCCCCCTTGAAAACTTTAGAAAACTCTTAATAAACTACAAAGATTGACATTAGATATAATAGCACTACAAGAAGTCCAAAAAAAGAACAACATAATTACTGGAATACCCCAAATTGGGTAAATTATTTGTAGCATTATCACAACAAAAGAAGAGTGGTGTGGTGCTATATATTAAGAAGACAATTCAGTCTAAGCAAATCTTCTATGACGAGGAGGGAAGGATTCTGATTGTGGAAATAATACAAAATCAAAAATGTGTTTTATTAGTTGATATCTATGGCCCAAATGAGGGACAAGAATGATTTTACAAAAAACTACATAATGTTATCAGCGACACAGAGTGTGATAATCTTTGCATTTTAGGAGACTTTAACACAATAATAGATTATAAATTGGGTTATAAAAGTAACAAAATAAGGGATTTAGAAGAATATTACCTAGGACCTTCTTTAAAATGGTAGAAGAGTTAAATTTGCAGGATACATGGAACCAGGAGAGAAATCAATATACATATTATTCAAACAGACACCAATCATCGTCTAGAATTGACATGGTATGGATGTCAATGGAATTAAACGCTGAAGTAAATGAAGTAGAAATATATGCAAATCTCTGGACAAATCATAACCCAATGAGGATTAGCTGGAAAGGACAGAAGAAAAACATAAGATGGACTCTAAATCAATCAATTTTGAATGACGAAGAATTTAGACAGACGATGGAAAAGCAAATGGGATTCTTCAATGAAAACAAGAAAGAAGACACATCCCAACAAAATCTATGGGATACAGCAAAAGCATATATGAGGGGAGTTGCTATATCATATATGGCTAAGAAAAATAAAAAGAAGCAGCAACAAAAATGGTTAGAAGAAGAAGGAAGAAGGAGGAGCTTCGTTTCGGCGATACAGCTGCGATCTCGGGGCTCTGAGATCGTAGCCGATATTTTCGCCCCTGGTCGGTCCTAATGGACCTAAACCGTCCCGTAGAGACGGTGATCGTGAAGGGCACTGTTCCAGGATCCCAGAGATATCGCAAAATCTCTGGTTTGATCCGGAAGAAGCCCTTTCGCTGGCGGCGGAGAGGCAGCCTCCATAGCTGCTGAAGTCGGGACAGCTCCGGAAAGAAAGTGATTGGAGTGAAGTGTGTCGGCTGGGTGAGAAAAACTCTTTGGTGTTGTAAATTCGCTGAGGTTGGAAAGTTCATTCTGAAGTGAGAAGAAAGCTGTGAGATTTTTTTTTTTTTTGACTGAAATTGTTTGAGCGGCGTTTTTTTAAAGTGATGTCAAATTGAGGCTTGGGGTGTTTTTTTTTTTCTTTTCTTTTCTCTATATTTTTCGGGAAAGATTTTACTGTGACTTTGTAGGTAACCGGATTGAATTTTCTCTTATATATATTTTTATGCTCCCTTTGATTTTTTAACTTTCTTTAGGATAGAGGCTCCCTTTGGCTATTTTTTCTTTTTTCTTTTGTATATATTATTCCTTTTTTCCGGCTGGGGGGGAGGAAGAGCATTAAGAAACTTTGTAACACTGCCAACTAGAGGCTTGAAAGTATTTTATTTGAATGGGAGAGAATTGCAAAAAGACCTCTTCTCAAGGACATTTTAACGTGATAAGATAGAGGGAGAGCACAGCAAAATATTATTGCAGGTGCTTTCCTGGACTGTTATCAAGAACACTTGAGGTTTGGCTTTGAAGCTGCTGGAGAAGAGAGTCATAACAAGAGCCTTGGATAAATAAGCAAAGTGCAGTGTGTTTTCTTATATATACCCCATTCGCTAGCCTTTTTCTAAATTTCAATTCTAGTAATATTTTTATTTTTGCCTTTTATTTTAAAGGAAAAGCCTCAGAGTTTTTTCTTTTTTCTTCTTTATTTTTCTTTTCTTTTTTATTGGGACTTTTTTGCTTTTCCTATTTATGTTTTTGGACTACTTTGTTGTTGTTGTTGTTGTTGTTTTTTTGGATTATTGAGACTTTTTAATTGGATTAAGAATCTGAAGGAACTTTTTGTTTTTTCTCTTTTTGCTTTTTCTTTTTTTTTTTGCTCTTAATCAATATTATTAGTTTTGGATTTGTTTGTTTTTTCCTTTCTATTTTTTCCTTTTTTATGGTGGACTATCTCGTAATTGGATTAGGGTCTAGAAGAACCTGAAGATCTTTCTTCTTCCTTTTTTCCTGTTTCTTCTTTGGTTTTGTGTCTTTTACTATTGGAGTTCTCCATTTTGGATTATAATTGGCTGCTCTTCCAGTTGGATTAAAAGTCAAGAAGAATTTGAAGTTTTGGAAACATTGAAATGAGCAGGAAACCAATACCATCTGGCATTTCTGCTTCTACCTCTGCTTCCCCACCAGCTGGAGGACAACGTTTAATTCAGACAATGTTGAAGCAAGATAAGGAACAAGAAAAAGTAACTTTACAGATGATTATGCAAGGAATCCAAGATCTCAAGACAAAATCAGATATCATTGAACAAAGAACAGGAAATATTGAACAAAGAACAGAAAATATTGAACAAAGAACAGAAAATATTGAACAAAGAACAGAAAATATTGAACAAAGAATAGAGAAGACTGATGAAAAAGTGGAAAATATTAAACAAATGATGGTCAAGTATGAGGAGAGATTCCAAAAAATCGAGGAAGAAGGAAAACAAAGAGAGAAGAAGATTGGAAATATTGACAGCAGACTAACAGCGGTTGAACAAGAAAAAGGTGGGATGTTGAGGTGGGAGATGGAAAGGTCAGAATTTTACCTCAGATTTCAAAATATAGAAGAGGAAAAAGGAGAAAATTTGGCAGCGGTAATGATAGAAATTTTGGCAGATGCTTTGGAAATTACAGAGGAAAAGATGATGGATGGAATAGATGAGATATATCGAGTCTATACAAGATATGCGATGAGAAATAAATTACCCAAGGAAGTCCATATTAGATTTACCAAAAAATCCATTAAAACGCAAATATTACAAGTAGTAAGAGAGAAAACACTGAAATACAAAGGTAAAGAGGTTGTGGTTTTAAAACAAATACCCAGAAGAGTGAGAGAGATGAGAAGAGAATATCGATTTCTGACCAAAATACTATTGGAAAACGAAGTGAATTATAGATGGCGGATTCCAGAAGGACTAATGTTTAGGTGGCAAGAGCAGAGATATAGAATTGATTCAGTTGAGAAAGCAGAACTTTTCCATGCAGAATTTTTTGGAGGAAGAAGAGAGGAAGCAGAGAAAGAGGCTTCATTAATTGAGTTTCAAGATGAACAACTGGAGACTGAAAAAGAGAAAGGAGCAGCAGGGGGACAGATGGATAATAAAGAACAGCGTGAAGTGAGATCCACGAGAGCTGTTAGACCTAAATATAAAGCATAATCATGGAAGAAAAAAAACTGATTACAATGAATATAAATGGACTTAATCCAGCTGTTAAAAGAAGGAAAACTTTTCATAAATTAGAGAAATTAAAATTTGATATAATTTGTTTACAAGAAGTTCACATTAAAAAACAACATGAACAATTGTTATTACAGCCAAAATTGGGGAAAATATTTACTTCTTTGACTCAATGTAAGAAAAGAGGTGTGGTTTTATACATTAAAGAGGCTATCCCAGCAAAATTGATTTACACGGATGAAGATGGAAGAGTATTAATGGTAGAAATAATGGACAATAATATAAAAATACTCTTGATTGCAATTTATGCTCCGAACGATAAACAAGAAGAGTTTTATAAAAAGCTACACATGAAAATAATTGGACTGGACTATGTTAATATAATTATGATGGGAGACTTTAATGGAATTGTGGACAATAAACTGGACTATATAGCAACAACAACAAAGCAAAATAGAAAGGCTCTCCCAAGGTCTTTTTTTAAAATGACAGATGAATTAACTTTAAAAGATATTTGGAGAGAAAGAAATGTTAAAGCTAAACAATATACTTTTTATTCAAATAGACATTTATCATGGTCCAGATTAGATATGATTTGGATCTCAACAGAACTAATATCTAATATTAAAGAAACAAATATTGAAACAAGTACTTGGGCAGATCATAGCCCAATGACAATTAAATGGAAGGGACAAAAAAAAAGATCGAGATGGACATTAAATAATACTATTTTAAAGGAGAAAGATTTTATACAATGGATGGAGAAGGAATTGGCTTTTTTCTTCAGAGAAAATAAAAAAGAAGATACTTCAACGCTGAATGTGTGGGATACAATGAAGGCATACGCTAGAGGTTTGATAATAGATTATACAAGAAAAAAGAATATTAGGAAAAGGCAAGCTTCTAAGGCCTTGGAAGATGAGTATAAAATTCTTGAAAAAGAATTACAGAAAATGCCACAGAAAAAGGATATTAAATTGAAGCTGGATGTAATCAAACATAAAATGGAATTAATAGAGAAAGAAGAACTGGCACAGAAAATTAGAAACTCTAAACAGAATTATTTTGAAGATGCAAATAAACCAGGTAGATGGCTAGCATATAAATTGAGAAAAGAGAAGGAATCAAGAAAAATATTGAAGTTAATAGATGAACAAGGCCAAGTTTGTTATGGGAATAAGGAGAAAAAAGAAATTATTCGAGATTTTTATGGGCTACTATATAAACAAGAGAATATTGATGAAGAAAAAGTCAAACAGTATTTACAGGAAGCTAATTTACCAAAGATACCTAAAGAGACTGAAGAAATGCTAGAAAACAATATAACAATGATGGAACTAAATGAAGCATTTAAGAGACAAAATAATGGGAAAGCTCCGGGTCCAGATGGGCTTCCAGCAGAATTCTATAAAACATTTCAAGAATCATTGAGCATCCCATTGTTAGAAGTTATGAATGAAGTTATGTTAAAAAAGATGATACCTAAAACATGGTCAGAGGCTTATATTACACTCATACCGAAGGAAGAGACTGACCCATTGCAAATTAAGAATTATAGACCTATTATTGAATGCAGACTATAAAATCTTTGCTTCAATCTTAGCAGAAAGACTTAAAAAATATTTAAATAATTTTATTCACTCAGATCAAAATGGATTTCTGCCAAAGAGACAAATTAGAGACAATATGAGAGTAATCTGGGACACTTTGGAATATTATGAGGCTCATCCTGAAAAGCAAATGGCTTTGATATTCCTAGATGCTCAAAAAGCATTCGATAAGGTGAACTGGAGATTTATGTTATTATTATTGGAGCAGATGGGTTTTGCTAAAAAATTTATTCAAGCAATAGAATCTATATATAATAAACAGACAGCAAGGGTAATGATGGAGGGGGAACTTCCAGATTTTATTAATATAAGGAAAGGCACAAGACAAGGATGCCCCCTATCTCCTTTGCTATTTGTGTTGACCTTGGAAGTGTTGAATAGAAATATTAGGGATGATAAAAGCATAAAAGGAATGAAAATTAAGAAGGAAGAATTTAAGCTACAAGCTTTTGCTGATGATTTAGCTTTTATTTTGGAAGACCCGCTAGAAACAGCTCCAAAGTTACTGGAAAGGATAGAGGCATATGGAGAGGTGGCTGGTTTGAAAATAAATAAAGATAAAACAAAGATTTTGACAAAGAATATGCTATTGAGACAGAGAGAAGAACTGGCAGATCTTTTGAAAATTCAAGTTACAAATAAGGTTAAGTATCTGGGGATATATTTGACAAGATGTAGCACATTAAAGGAGAATAATTATATTAAACTTAAACAACAGATAATTACAGATTTGAAGAAGTGGGAAAACTTGCAATTGTCATTAATAGGGAGAATTTCAACAATTAAGATGAATATCTTACCTAGAATTTTATTTTTGTTTCAAACAATACCAATTAGGCTTGGAAAAGACTATTTTGAAGATTTAAATAAAATTATGTTGAAGTTTATATGGCAAGGTAAAAAAGCAAGAATAAAGCTAAAGCTTTTGCAAGATGCTAGAATTAGAGGAGGTTTTGGCCTGCCTAATTGGGAATTGTATTATCAAGCTGCAAGTTTGATGTGGGTCAAAGAATGGATAACATTAAGGAAACATAGGTTGTTGACATTAGAAGGGCATGACTTGCTGTTGGGCTGGCATGCTTTTTTATGGTATAAGGGAACTAAAACACAGGGTTATTTTAGAAGACATTATGTACGGGAGTCTTTGTGGTTAAATTGGGAGAAGATAAAAAGACAATGTTATTTGAAAATTCCAGTTTGGTTATCGACCATTGAAGCATTTTCCTATCCTATAATCTACAAGAAGGAACAAACAGTTAGATATGGGGAACTTTTAGATGAAAAGGGTGAACTTAAATTGATCCAAAACTTAGAGGAACAAGGTATAAGGATGAATTGGTTTTCATATGCACAAATACATTCAAGGTATGATGAAGATTCCAAAACGGAGGGATTTTGTGATAAACAGACTGATTTAGATAAGATCTTGATGGGTACTGATGAGAAGGTGATTAAAAAACTATATGGTTATTTACTGGGAATGAAATTAGAGGAAGAACAAGTCAAAGAAACTATGATTGTTTGGGGGAAGAATTTTGGATATGGGATTGATTTAGAGAAATGGCAGAAATTGTGGTCTCAAAATTATAAAATGACAATGTCAACAGCATATAAAGAAAACTTGAAAAAAATGTTTTACAGGTGGCACTTTCCCCCGACAAGAATAGCAAGAATGTTTTAGAACAAATCTGAAAAATGCTGGAAATGTCATCAGATACCTGGCTCGTATTACCATATGTGGTGGACTTGTGAGGATGCTAGAAAATATTGGACTATAATTCGCATGTGGTTGGAAAAAATGACAAAGAAACATATAGACTTGAAACCAGAGATCTTCTTATTGGGAATTTTACCTGATATATATAGTAAAGATTTGAAATACCTGATTGTAAATGTATTAACAGCGGCCAGGATTGTATTTGCTAAAAATTGGAAGAATGAGAAAATACCATTACAGGAAGAAATTATTAAGAAAATATTGGAATGTGCTGAGATGAGCAGATTGACATTTGAAATTAGAGAGCAAGAGGATAAACAATTTTACGAAATTTGGGATCTTTTTTTATAAATGGCTAGATGATAAAATACGACAATAGAATATTTAGAATGCTAGATAGTAAGGAATATCTTTATTTTGCTATTATTTTGTTATTTGATATTATATTTATAAAGGGTTTTTTAGGATTGATTTGATATGATTATATGATTTGTTATAGAGTAAACTGGTTTAAAGTATTGTTAGCTCAAAAAGCATGAATGATTAAAAATATTGTCAAAAACTTCTTTTTTTAGTGATATTAGGATATATAAGTTTGGATTGACAATATGAGTTGTTATGTAACATAATTGTAATTGAGACTACAGAATGAATGCACAAAAATGATGAACCAACTGACACACTGGATGTACATATAAGAGTTGATGTTTTTATGTTTTGTTTGTCTTGTTTGTTTGTAGAAAATTAATAAAATCTTTTTCAAAAAAAAAAAAAATGGTTAGAAGAAGAATATAGAAGATTTCAGGTAGAGCTACAAGAGGAACCACAAAAAGGAATCGTAAAACAGCAAATGGACTTAACTAAACTTAAATTGAACATTATTGAAAAAGAGGATCTGGCACAATATATAAAGAGAATGGACCAAAACTTCTTTGAGAATGCAAAGCAGGGAGGTGGTTAGCTTATAAATTGAAGAAATAGAAAGAAAAAAAATGGATAAATAAACTGCAAGATGAAAATGGAACCATACACCATCAAAGTGAAGAAAAAAATATAATTAAGGACTTTTACACGAAACTATATAATGACAATACTACCGTATATACTCGAGTATAAGTCGACCCAAATATAAGCCGAGGCACCTAATTTAACCACAAAAAGCTGGGAAAACTTATTGACTCGAGTATAAGTCGAGGGTGGGAAATGCAGCAGCTACTGGTAAATTTCAAAAATAAAAATAGATGCCAATAAAAACTTTCACTAGGACAGTTGAGAATAAGTTTGATGTTCACAATTTCCTCTTTGAAAGAGACCAGTAAATAGGGAACAAGAAGATGAAGAAAAAGAAGTGTGTTTTTTCACACTTTTCACACTGAAGTGAACAAAAATGGCATCATAGGAACAAGCTTATTCTCAGTCCAAAGGTTTGTTTCTGATTTCTTCCCTGATTTAAGGGAAATTTGGGAAACGATCTCACTATTATGAAAGGTTTGATTGATTCACTAACCCAAAAGATGATGATGATGACAGTGGTAGGCAGGAGTCACTCTCTCCCTTGCAAGAAAAAACCAAGAGCCGTTCTTATGATATCTCTCTCTCTCTCTCTCTCCCCCTCCTCCCCCTCCTCCCGAGTGGACTGAAAGCAGCTGGAGCTGAGGAAATGAAGCTGAGTGGAGCGACCTCAGCTCGCGTTGCTTTCTCAGCCTAGAGCTCAGAAAAGCCTCCCCCTCCTCCTCCCCCTCCTCCCGAGTGGACTGAAAGCAGCTGGAGCTGAGGAAATGAAACTGAGTGGAGCGACCTAGGCTCGCGTTGCTTTTTCAGCCTAGAGCTCAGAAAAGCCTCCCCCTCCTCCCCCTCCTCCCGAGTGGACTGAAAGCAGCTGGAGCTGAGGAAATGAAACTGAGTGGAGCGACCTCCGCTCGCTTTGCTTTCTCAGCCTAGAGCTCAGAAAAGCCTCCCCCTCCCATGCTTAAAAGTTGCAAAGGAAACACGGAAGCAGGGAAGCGGCTGCCCAGCTTCGGAGCTCCACACCATTTTTTTTCCAGAGGGGAATCTGACTCGAGTATAAGCCGAGGGGGTTTTTTCAGCACAAAAAATGTGCTGAAAAACTCGGCTTATACTCGAGTATATACGGGATATAGAAGAGAAAGCACAACAGAAGAAATAAAAACTATGCTAAATGAATAGAAATGCCAGAACTAATAGAGGCAATTAAAAAACAAAAGAATAAAAAGCCGGGCCCTGACGGGCTACCGACAGAAATATACAAAGAACTACAAGACATCCTAGGCCAAACATTATTAGAAGTATACAATGCAAGTCCTAATGGAAGCGAAGATACTACCATCATGGGTGGAAACTAACATAATGCTGATCCCAAAAGAAGACGCTGACCTAAGTTTAATTAAAAGTTACAGGCCCATCTCCCTACTAAATACTGACTATAAAATATTTTCATCAATAATAGCTGAAAGATTGAAAAGATTATTGAATGAGTTTATACATGTTGATCAAAATGTTTTTCTTCCCAAAAGACAAATAAGAAATAATATGAGAACAATTCTAGACATAATGGAATACTATGAAATACACAGTGAGAAACAAGTGGCATTATTATTCCTTGATGCCCAAAAGGTGTTTGATAATGTGAAATGGAAATTTATGTTCCAACAATTAAGACATATGGATTTCGGTGATAAATATATAAACATGTTCGTGGCAATATATTCGAAACAGGAAGCTAAAGTAATAGCAAATAGCGAGGTGACACAAAATTGTACAATCCAGAAAGGTACAAGGCAAGGCTGTCCATTATCTCTGTTATTGTTTATCCTAACTTTGGAAATACGAGGATTATTTGGAAAGTTGAGAGAATTAAAGGACTGGAAATTAAAGAAAAGTTTAAAACTACAAGCCTTTGCAGATGACCTAGTGTTTATTTTAGAGGAACCATTGCAATCAGTCTTGAGACTTATGGAGGAATTGGAGGAATATGGTGAAGTAGCTGGATTAAAAATAAACAAGGAAAAAACCAAAATGATAGTCAAGAACATGACAAACAAAAAGAAGGATGAATTGACAAAAGGAATAAATCTCCAGACAGTGAAAAAAGTGAAGTATCTAGAAATCTATTTAACTACAAGGTGTATAACAGTTAGAGGATAATTATAGTAAACTAACAAATCAAAGCTGGATCTAGAAAGATGGAAGAAACTGCAACTCTCTTTAATGGGCAGAATAGCAACAAAAATGAATATTCTGCCAAATATATATTTTTTTTTTTGAAATTTTTTTTTATTAATTTTCTACAAACAGACAAGACAAACAAAACATTAAAACATACACCTCTCATATTTACATACAGTGTGTCAGTTGGTTCATCATTTTTGTGCATTCATTTTGTAGTCCCAGTTACAATTATGTTACATAACAACTCATATTATCAATCCAAACTTATATATCCTATAATCACTAAACAAAAAAAAAAATTTTTTTTGACTATACTTTTAATCATTCATGCTTTATGAGCTAACAATACTTTAACCAAATTATTCAACTAATCATATAATCATACCAAATCAATCCTAAAAAAAAAAACCTTTATAAATATAATATCGATTAACAAAGTAATAGCAAAATAACAAGATAAAGATATTTCTTACTATCTAAAATATTCTATTATCGTATTTTATCATCTAGCCATTTATAAAAAAGATCCCAAATTTCATAGAATTGTTTATCCTCTTGCTCTCTGAGCACATTCCAATATTTTCTTAATAATTTCTTCCTGAAATGGTATTTTCTCATTCTTCCAGTTTTTAGCAAATACAATCCTGGCCGCTGTTAATACATTTACAATCAGATATTTCAAATCTTTACTATATATATCAGGTAAAATTCCCAATAAAAAGATCTCTGGTTTCAAGTCTATATGTTTCTTTGTCATTTTTTCCAACCACATGCGAATTATAGTCCAATATTTTCTAGCATCCTCACAAGTCCACCACATATGGTAATACGAGCCGGGTATCTGATGACATTTCCAGCATTTTTCAGATTTATTCTTGAACATTCTTGCTATTCTTGTCGGAGGAAAGTGCCACCTGTAAAACATCTTATACAAATTTTCTTTATATGCTGTTGACATTGTCATTTTATAATTTTGAGACCACAATTTCTGCCATTTCTCTAAATCAATCCCATATCCAAAATTCTTCCCCCAAACAATCATAGTTTCTTTGACTTGTTCTTCCTCTAATTTCATTCCCAGTAAATAACCATATAATTTTTAATCACTTTCTCATCAGTACCCATCAAGATCTTATCTAAATCAGTCTGCTTATCATAAAATCCCTCCGTTTTAGAATCTTCATCATACCTTGAATGTATTTGTGCATATGAAAACCAATTCATCCTTATACCTTGTTCCTCTAAGTTTTGGATCGATTTAAGTTCACCCTTTTCATCCAAAAGTTCCCCATATCTAACTGTTTGTTCCTTCTTGTAAATTATAGGATAGGAAAATGCTTCAATGGTCGATAACCAAACTGGAATTTTCAAATAACATTGTCTTTTTATCTTCTCCCAATTTAACCACAAAGACTCCCGTACATAATGTCTTCTAAAATAACCCTGTGTTTTAGTTCCCTTATACCATAAAAAAGCATGCCAACCCAACAGCAAATCATGCCCTTCTAATGTCAACAACCTATGTTTCCTTAATGTTATCCATTCTTTGACCCACATCAAACTTGCAGCTTGATAATACAATTCCCAATTAGGCAAGCCAAAACCACCTCCAATTCTAGCATCTTGCAAAAGCTTTAGCTTTATTCTTGCTTTTTTACCTTGCCATATAAACTTCAACATGATTTTATTTAAATCTTCAAAATAGTCTTTTCCAAGCCTAATTGGTATTGACAATTGCAAGTTTTCCCACTTCTTCAAATCTGTAGTTATCTGTTGTTTAAGTTTAATATAATTATTCTCCTTTAATGTGCTACATCTTGTTGTCAAATATATCCCCAGATACTTAACCTTATTTGTAACTTGAATTTTCAAAAGATCTGCCAGTTCTTCTCTCTGTCTCAATAGCATATTCTTTGTCAAAATCTTTGTTTTATCTTTATTTATTTTCAAACCAGCCACCTCTCCATAAGTCTCTATCTTTTCCAATAACTTTGGAGCTGTTTCTAGCGGGTCTTCCAAAATAAAAGCTAAATCATCAGCAAAAGCTTGTAGCTTGAATTCTTCCTTCTTAATTTTCATTCCTTTTATGCTTTTATCATCCCTAATATTTCTATTCAACACTTCCAAGGTCAACACAAATAGCAAAGGAGATAGGGGGCATCCTTGTCTTGTACCTTTCCTTATATTAATAAAATCTGTAAGTTCCCCCTCCATCATTACCCTTGCTGTCTGTTTATTATATATGGCTTCTATTGCTTGAGTAAATTTTTTAGCAAAACCCATCTGCTCCAATAATAATAACATAAATCTCCAGTTCACGTTGTCAAATGCTTTTTGAGCATCTAGGAATATCAAAGCCATTTGCTTTTCAGGATGAGCCTCATAGTATTCCAAAGTGTCCAAGATTACTCTCATATTGTCTCTAATTTGTCTCTTTGGCAGAAATCCATTTTGATCTGGGTGAATAAAATTATTGAGATATTTTTTAAGTCTTTCTGCCAAAATTGAAGCAAAGATTTTATAGTCTGCGTTCAATAAAGAAATAGGTCTATAATTCTTAATTTGCAGTGGGTCAGTCTCTTCCTTCGGTATAAGTGTAATGTAAGCCTCTGACCATGTTTTAGGTATCATCTTTTTTAACATAACTTCATTCATAACTTCTAACAATGGGATGCTCAATGATTCTTGAAATGTTTTATAGAATTCTGCTGGAAGCCCATCTGGACCTGATGCTTTCCCATTATTTTGTCTCTTAAATGCTTCATTTAATTCCATCATTGTTATATTGCTTTCTAGCATTTCTTCAGTCTCTTTAGGTATCTTTGGTAAATTAGCTTCCTGTAAATACTGTTTGACTTTTTCTTCATCGATATTCTCTTGTTTATATAATTGCCCATAAAAATCTCAAATAATTTCTTTTTTCTCCTTATTCCCATAACAAACTTGGCCTTGTTCATCTATTAACTTCAATATTTTTCTTGATTCCTTCTCTTTTCTCAATTTATATGCTAGCCATCTACCTGGTTTATTTGCATCTTCAAAATAATTCTGTTTAGAGTTTCTGATTTTCTGTGCCAGTTCTTCTTTCTCTATTAATTCCATTTTATGTTTAATTACATCCAGCTTCAATTTAATATCCTTTTTCTGTGGCATTTTCTGTAATTCTTTTTCAAGAATTTTGTACTCATCTTCCAAGGCCTTAAAAGCTTGCCTTTTCCTAATATTCTTTTTTCTTGTATAATCTATTATCAAACCTCTGGCATATGCCTTCATTGTATCCCACACATTTTGCGTTGAAGTATCTTCTTTTTTATTTTCTCTGAAGAAAAAAGCCAATTCCTTCTCCATCCATTGTATAAAATCTTTCTCCTTTAAAATAGTATTATTTAATGTCCATCTCGATCTTTTTTTTTGTCCCTTCCATTTAATTGTCATTGGGCTATGATCTGCCCAAGTACTTGTTTCAATATTTGTTTCTTTAATATTGGATATTAATTCTGTTGAGATCCAAATCATATCTAATCTGGACCATGATAAATGTCTATTTGAGTAAAAAGTATATTGTTTAGCTTTAACATTTCTTTCTCTCCAAATATCTTTTAAAGTTAATTCATCTGTCATTTAAAAAAAAGACCTTGGGAGAGCCTTTCTATTTTGCTTTGTTGTTGTTGCTATATAGTCCAGTTTATTGTCCACAATTCCATTAAAATCTCCCATCATAATTATATTAACATAGTCCAGTCCAATTATTTTCATGTGTAGCTTTTTATAAAACTCTTCTTGTTTATCGTTCGGAGCATAAATTGCAATCAAGAGTATTTTTATATTATTGTCCATTATTTCTACCATTAATATTCTTCCATCTTCATCCGTGTAAATCAATTTTGCTGGGATAGCCTCTTTAATGTATAGAACCACTCCTCTTTTCTTACATTGAGTCAAAGAAGTAAATATTTTCCCCAATTTTGGCTGTACTAACAATTGTTCATGTTGTTTTTTAATATGAACTTCTTGTAGACAAATTATATCAAATTTTAATTTCATTAATTTATGAAAAGTTTTCCTTCTTTTAACAGCTGAATTAAGTCCATTTATATTCATTGTAATCAGTTTTCTTTCTTCCATGATTATGCTTTATATTTAGGTCCAGTAGCATTTTGGTCAGAAATCGATATTCTCTTCTCATCTCTCTCACTCTTCTGGGTATTTGTTTTAAAACCACAATCTCTTTACCTTTGTATTTCAATGTTTTCTCTCTTACCACTTGTAATATTTGTGTTTTAATGGATTTTTTGGTAAATCTAATATGGACTTCCTTGGGTAATTTATTCCTCATCGCATATCTTGTATAAACTCAATATACCTCATCTATTCCATCCATCATCTTTTCCTCTGTAATTTCCAAAGCATCTGCCAAAATTTCTATCATTAGCGCTACCAAGTTTTCTCCTTTTTCCTCTTCTATATTTTGAAATCTAAGGTAAAATTCTGACCTTTCCATCTCCCACCTCAGCATCCCACCTTTTTCTTGTTCAACCGCTGTTAATCTACTATCAATATTTCCAATCTTCTTCTCTCTTTGTTTTCCTTCTTCCTCAATTTTTTGAAATCTTTCCTCATACTTAACCATCATTTGTTTGATGTCTTCCACTTTTTCATCAGTCTTCTCTATTCTTTGTTCAATATTTTCTGTTCTTTGTTCAATGATGTCTGATGTTATCTTGAGATCTTGGATTCCTTGCATAATCGTCTGTAAAGTTACTCTTTCTTGTTCCTTATCTTGCTTCAACATTGTCTGGATTAAGCGTTGTCCTCCAGCTGGTGGGGAAGCAGAGGTAGAAGCAGAAATGCCAGTTGATATTGGTTTCCTGCTCATTTCAATGCTTCCAAGGCTTCAAATTCTTCTTAACTTTTAATCCAACTAGTAAAGCAGCCAATTATAATCCAAAATGGAAAACTCCAATAGTCAAAAACACGAAACCAAGGAAGAAACAGCAAAAAAGGAAGAAGAAAGATCTTCAGGTTCTTCTAGACCCTAATCCAATTACGAAATAGTCCACCATAAAAAAAGAAAAAAGTAGAAAGAAGAAAAACAAATCCAAAAATAATAATATTGATTAAGAGCAAAAAAAAAAGAAAAACAAAAAGTTCCCAGATTCTTCACACCTTAATCCAGTTGAAAATTCTCAATAATAATAATAATAAAAAAAAGAAACAACAACAAAGTGGTCCAAGAACATAGATAAGAAAAGCAAAAAAGTCCCAATAAAAAAGAAAAGAAAAATAAAGAAAAAAAAAAACCCTGAGGCTTTCCCTTTAAAAAAAATAACAAACAAAAATAAAAATATTACTAGAATTGAAATTTTTTTAAAAAAGGCTAGCGTGTGGGGTATAAGAAAGCACACTGCACTTTATTTATTTATCCAAGGCTCTTGTTATGACTCTCTTCTCCAGCAGCTTCAAAGCCAAACCTCAAGTGTTCTTGATAACAGTCCAGGAAAGCACCTGCAATAATATTTTGCTGTGCTCTCCCTCTATCTTATCACGTTAAAATGTCCTTGAGAAGAGGTCTTTTTGCAATTCTCTCCCATTCAAATAAAATACTTTCAAGCCTCTAGTTGGCAGTGTTACAAAGTTTCTTAATGCTCTTCCTCCCCCCCAGCCGGAAAAAAGGAATAATATATACAAAAGAAAAAATAGCCAAAGGGAGCCTCTATCCTAAAGAAAGTTAAAAAATCAAAGGGAGCATAAAAATATATATAAGAGAAAATTCAATCCGGTTACCTACAAAGTCACAGTAAAATCTTTCCCAAAAAATATAAAGAAAAGAAAAAAAAACCCAAGCCTCAATTTGACATCACTTTAAAAAACGCCGCTCAAACAATTTCAGTCAAAAAAAAAAAAATCTCACAGCTTTCTTCTTTATTCCGGATGAACTTTCCAACCTCAGCGAATTTACAACACAAAAGAGTTTTTCTCACCCAGCCGACACACTTTCACTCCAATCACTTTCTTTCCGGAGCTGTCCCGACTTCAGCAGCTATGGAGGCTGCCTCTCCGCCGCCAGCGAAAGGGCTTCTTCCGGATCAAACCAGAGATTTTGCGATATCTCTGGGATCCTGGAACAGTGCCCTTCACAATCACCGTCTCTACGGGACGGTTTAGGTCCGTTAGGACCGACCAGGGGCGTAAATATCGGCTGCGATCTCAGAGCCCCGAGATCGCAGCTGTATCGCCGAAACGAAGCTCCGCCTTCTCATTCTGCCAAATATATTTTTATTTCAAAACATTACCCATAAAACTAGAGAAGAAATATTTTGAGAAATTGAATAAAATGATGTGGAAATTTATATGGCAAGGAAAGAAACTGAGAATTAAATTGAAACTATTACAAGAATCAAAAGAGAAAGAAGGGCTTGGCTTGCCTGACTGGGAACTGCATTACCAAGCTGCAGCACTTACATGGACAAAAGAGTGGATAACCTTAAGGAATAGGAGATTGCTAACATTGGAGGGCCAAGATATTCAATTAGGATGGCATGCATTCCTTTGGTATGGAAAAAACATGGTACGTCAATATTTTCAAAGGCATTACATAAGACATGCTCTACTGGCGGTATGGAACAAAAACAACAAAACTATATGAAAATACCAGTCTGGCTCTCCACTTTGGAAGCATATTTACACCCAAATCTTATAAACATGGCAAAAATTGTCTCATACAAGGACATATTAAATGAAAAAGGGGAATTGAAAACTAGAAAAAATTAAAAGAACAAGGGGTGGAATTGGAGTGGTGGTCATACCTACAAATACAATTATGCTACATGCAGGATGTGAAAATGTGGTGTTTTAATACAGTAATACACTACAATACTAGATAAATTATTAGTGGGGACTGATGTTAAATTGATAAAGATAATATATAAATATGTACTAGTTTACAAAATGGAGGAAGAACAAGTTAAAGAGACAATGGTGATATGGGCCAAAAACTTTAGATGCAATATTGAATTGGAGAGGTGGCAAAAACTTTGGGAAAGAAATAGGAAATTAACATTGGCCACATACAAAGATAATTTATATAAAATGTTTTACAGGTGGCATTTTCCTCCAGCTAGATTGGCTAAAATGTTTAGTAATACATCCTCAAAATGCTGGAAATGCAAACAACTACCAGGTACATACTACCACATGTGGTGGACTTGCAAAAAAGGGAATTTTGGTGATAGGTACAGAGGTTGTTAGAAAAAACGTTTGGACAATGTTTAGAATTCAAACCAGAATTAATTTTGCTAGGAATTATAACAGAGGGATATAGTAAGGGATCAATATATTTAATATTACACATTCTGACAGCAGCGAGAATGGTACACGCCCAGCAATGGAAAAGTGAAAATATACCATCAGAAAGGGAGATAATAAAAATACTGCTTTGTGCAGAATCGGATAGATTAATGTTAGAACTAAAAAATAAAAAGGAGACAGAATATTACAGTATATGTAACAGATTCTCCCAATGGTTGAAATCGAAAGTTGGGAGTTGGAACATGAAATAACTAGGCCAAATAGACCCGGAATGTGATACTATATATGCACAAAAATGAATATATTGGTCAAGAATAACTGTACAAAACTAGCATTGTATAAATAGTATATATGCTATTTGTTCTTTACTTTAGTGTGTACGGCGAAGGAAATGCCAGGATGGTCACACTGATATTTTTATATGTAAATAATTAAAAAATATAACAAAAAAAAAAAAAAGAATTTTAAAGCACTGAATGTCATGGCTCCAACTAACGAACTCAAGCAAATCAGAACTCTGAGACTAGAATCTTCCTCAAAGAACTTCTTTATTGAGTACATCATATCGGCACAATCAATTGTAAAACCAATTCTAAATATTCCTTGCGGTTTTGGCATAATTAAAATAGTAAATGGTCCCCTCCCCAGGTGTCACCAGTCACATTGTCCAATTAGGTTAATTGGTGGGCTCATTAGGTACTCCCCTCCTCCTTCATCTGACACCTGGTTCCCACGAGATAGAATCGGTGTGTCTGGCAATGCATCCCAGCCTCTCTCACGCACATACCCGCAATACAGTGTGGCAACTGAAAACCAAGAAAATGGCTTCTGCCAGGTTCGGTTTGAAGTTGACAGTCAGATTTCCCCTAGTGAGTGAGAAGTACCTGGAAAATATCAAGTACAGATCGATTAACTCCCTACTAGCCACCCCTCCCATCACCAGGTTGTTCCTTTGGCTTCTGGGGTTTTTTTCATGAAATTTCTGGACCAGCTTATCTGCTCTTAGGTCTTTACCTCTTCACCCAGCTTCTGACGGGGTAACCCTTCCACTGCACTAGGTATTTCAGCCTTCCCTTATATGGTCTAGAGTCTAGGGTGCTTTTTACTTCATAGTGGGTTTCCCTTTCCACTACGATAGGATCTGGGGCTACCCGAGCTACTGGTCTCAGCTCTGATCCTATTACTGGCTTCAATAACCTACTGTGGAAAACTGGATGCACTTTGCCTTGCAGACATGGGAGTTTCAGCTCCACTGTGACTGTGGGTTGATGATCTTCATGATGGGGAAAGGTCCTAGAAATTTGGGGCCCAGTTTTTTACAAGGCAACTTTAGTTTCAGGTATTTGGTAGAGAGGTAGACTTTCTCTCCTATATGAAACGGCCTCTGGGGGGGGATTGCTTTTTGTCTGCTTGTTCTTTTTGGGTTACTGTGGCTTTTGTTAATGCTCGGTTCACATTTCCCCAAGCACTCTGCAGTAAGTCTACCCATTCTGTCAGACTCACTGATGAAGGGGCTCCCGAGGGTACTCAGGCATGGGGACCAACTCTACCCCTGTGGCTACCTTGAAAGGAGTAAGCCCTGTCCTGCTGTGCATGGCATTGTTGTACGCCACCTCGGCAAAAGGCAGTAGATCTGGCCAATTGGTTTACTGGTACTTGACATAGCACAGTGATGGCTTACCTTTTCCGCACTGAGTGCCCAAAGTGTACACGTGCACACCCCCAAAATGCAATGTGTGTGCATCCCCTGCACATGTGCTCCGCCCCCCCACATGTGCGGCAGAGACCCGAAGACCAGCTGGCTGGTGGGAGGCATGTGTGCATGCACTGTGGAGCTGAGCTGGGGTGACAGCTCGCGTGCCACCTCTGGCACACATGCCATAGGTTCACCATCATGGACATATCATCTGAAGTACTGTTCCACCATTACATTCGCTCATTACACCACCCCATTGGTACTTGGATTAAAAGCTGAACTTAACCCCTGGGAAGACCCAATTAGCCTGAACTCCCTCCAGAATTTGGCTGTAAATTGAACCCCTCTATCTGATATTCTCTTTGAGACTCCATGCAATCAGTAAATATGTTTCAGAAACAGTTTTGCAAGCTTGTGGGCTGAAGGAAGACCTGGGCAGGCTATAAAATGAGCCTGCTTGGAGAAAAGATAAATCACTGTCCAAATTACAGTGTTTCCCCCCACTTTCTGAGAGTTCCACTATAAAGTCCATTGCTATCTCCTCCCACGGTTGGGATGGCTTGGCTACTTGTTACAGTCCAGGAGGTTTCCCTGGCCATTTTTTCATTGCGGCACACACCTCACAGCACTTTACATAGCTTTCAATGTCCTCCTTCATTCCTGGTCACCAAAACTCTCCTCACCAGGTGCCAAACTTTTAAAAATCCAAAGTGGCTGGCTTGCTTGGCATTGTGACTTCTCTGCAGGATCTGGACCCAGAGGGTGCTGGGGATGTACAGTTTGGGCCCTTTCCATGCCAACCTGTCCCTGGAGGTCAGGAGCTGTTTGTTGTCTCTAAACCAGGGATCAGCCTGAAACTTGGCTCTGAACTTATGGGTCAGTTTGGCCCTGGGCTCAGTCAGATATTTCCAAGTTTGCTACCTTGTAGTCACCTGTGCTGCCTTTTGAGCAAGGGGAATGATGGCATTGACATAATACATAATTAGATATTAAATCTTGTAACATTCCAATTATCTATTTCAAAGACAAATGCTGCAATAATAAGTTTATAATAACATCAATGCAATAGTCAATTAAACTCTATAATTAAACTAAATATTTTAGACATTCCCTTTAATATTTTATTAAATTTTAAAATCTATCATTACTAAACATTTTAGTATTTTAATCTTTTATTATATCTTATAAAATTCTAATTTTCTGTTTCGAATACAAATACTACGATACTATCTTATGTACCTTGCAGAATCTTTTTTTTTTTAAATTATACATTACCCTTTATCCCTAAATTTTTTTTGCTTTTTCCCATCTTGTTTCATACCTTTGTGGCTTTTTTCCCCCTTTTCCATTCCTTTCTTATCCCACCTGGCCTTTTTACCCCCCCCTCTCCTAACCTCCACCTTTTTAGCTTCCCCTCTCTGTTGTATTCCTTTTTTCTTTTGCTTTCTAACATTGTGTTGATTTTGCATCTTATTTTTCTCTTTCTTGGGTGTTTTTTTAGGTCTTAAGTCCTTCATTTTCCTTTCTCTCTCCTTTCTTTCTTAATTAGACTTTTGGATCTTCTTCCTCCTCCTCCTCCTCCTCCATCTGTTGTTGTGTTTGCTGACAAATAGCAAGCGCCATTTCTAAAAAGTGAAAGGCTTCTTTCACAGCGTCCTTTCCTTCTTTCTTTATTTTTCCATATTCATCAACAGGTAAAGCCATTATAAACCTTTCTTCTTCTTCTTCTTAAAACAACCAAGATGTTTCAAAAGTTAGAACAGTTCCCCAAAGTCCCAGAGTCATCAATCAGTCCAAACAGAGCACAAAGTTCTCACTTTCTCTTCCTGGGGTAGTATCCATAAAAAGAAGAAAAAAAGCCCAATCTGTATTTTAAAGCCTTATTGCAATTAGTTTCTAGTCTCAGAATCTTCAAGGCATCTCCTTCAACAAGATCTTAATATTTTTTTTTGTCCTCTCCCTTCCCACTTATAACATAGAGCCAAATTTTTACCTTATATAAAAAGACAGGTTTCTCAATGTTCATTTGTTGATTCCGTAGGGAAGGAGAGTAAACTTTCCCTTTCAGTACCTCAAATTCGCCGCTTGAAAATCTCTGGAAACAAAGTATCATTCAAACAAAGTCATAGTTTTCAGGATGTTAAGTGTATCTTAAAGTCCTGGGTCAGCCAAAAAAACCTTTCTCTTCAAGACTTTCTCCCTCTTCCTCCTGCGCAGTCTTACCCAGTTGCCGGCTTCTTTGTGGCAGCCATTACAGACAGCCACTCCACCGCCTTGAGAGAAGGGGGTTTTGCCAGGTGGGGAGGGGGTCTGCGACACCCCCAAACCCCTCTCTGGATCCCCCCTATCTTCGGCTGCCTCTACCAGGCAGCCTTAGCCTCCAGACCCATCGGGATCGGAGGCACCAAGACGGCTAGCGCAGCAGGGATCGCGGGATCGCGAATCCCTGCCGCCGCCGAAGCCTGGCAAACCGGAAGTCCTAATCTTCTTTTTGTTCTCTGTTGTATTGGGGTAAATTACCTCTTCTTTTGGTGACACCCAATCTGGTAATTTAATGTAATGCTTCTTCCTTAATTTTTCCCATATTGTTATTAATGAATCTCTAATTTGATGATAAAAATACGAATGGATCCTTTCCCGTTTGTCCCACAAAAAGGCATGCCATCCTCTATGGAGATCATGCCCCTCTAATATTAATATCCTCTTATTATTTGAATTTATCCAATCTTTAATTCAGAGCAGTGCCGCTGCCTGATGGTATAGTTCCCATTTTGGGAGTCCTAGGCCACCTCTACTTCTATTTTCTTGTAGCATTTTTATATTAATACGTGCTTTCTTTCCTAACCAAATAAATTTAAGCACCATTCTATTCAAGTCTTCAAAGAATTTTTGGTACAGTTTTATGGGAATTGTCTGAAAAATGTATAAGAATTTTGGTAGTATGTTCATTTTTATTGTGGCAATTCTACCCATCAGTGATATTTGCAACTTTTTCCAGCTCCCTAAATCTTTCTTGCATTGTGACATCAATTTCTTGTAATTATCTTCCTTTATAGTCAAACATCAACCTGTAAGCCATATCCCTAAATATTTAATCTTTTTCTCCACTTGTAGTCCTAATTCTCTTTCTAATCCCCTTTTTTGTTTTTCTGTTAAATTTTTTACTAACATTTTTGTTTTTTCTTTATTAACTTTTAGTCCTGCCACTAATCCATATTGTTCAATTTCCCTTAACAAATTTGTCTGTTTCCATTGGTTCCTCAATAAAAAACACTAAATCATCCGCGAATGCTTGGGTTTTGTATTCTTGATTTTTAATATTTAATCCTTTTATTTCCTTGTTTTGCCTTATTTTGGTTAGAAGCACTTCTACTGTTAATATAAAAAGTAGAGGTGACATAGGACATCCTTGTCGTACTCCTTTTTGGATTTCAAATGTTTTGGTACAATCTCCGTTTACCATCACTAGCTTTTTGCATGTATTGTCCTAATCATATTTTCAAATTTTGTTCCAATTCTCATGTTTTTAATTTGTTGGATCAAGAACTGCCAATTAAGGTTATCAAATGCCTTCTGTGTGTCCAGAAAGATTAGTGCTACCTGTTTCCCAGGGTGTGCTTCATAATATTCTAAAATGTCCCAAACTATTCTTATGTTGTTTCTAATTTGTCTTGTTGACAAAAAACAGTTCTGGTCTGGGTGCATTATTTCATTTAGCACTAAGTTCAAACTTTCTGCCATTATAGAAGTAAAGATTTTATAGTTGGCATTTAACAGCGAGATTGGCCTGCAATTTTTGATATGTTTATGATCTATACTCTCTTTTGGGATAAGAGAAATGTAAGCTTCGGCCAGGAGTTGTTGTTTTTTTGAGTACCTGGCAGAACAGTTTGACATGTTCCTCCATTAATTCAGGAAAGATGATGTCGTCTAAGTAAACTAGAACCCCCTTATACAGGTGATCATGCAGCACCTCGTTAATCAACTGCAAGAATACGGTGGGGGTCCCCTAGAGCCCGAAAGGCATAACCTTGAACTAGAAACTCTCCAGCGGGCAATTAAATGCAGTCTTCCATTCTTCCCTGCCTTTAATTTTCACTCTATAGTATGCCTCTTTCAGGTCCAACTTGGTGAAGATCTTTCCCTTTGCGAGGTGGGCCAGCATGTCCTTCATTAAGGGGAGAGGGTACATATTCTCCACGCACAGGCTGTTTATCCCCCTAAAATCAATGCATAATCTTGTCATCCCATCCCCTTTTTCTTTTCTTTGAATAGTACAGGGGCCGTCGTGGGGTTTCACCAGCTGAATGAAATCCCTGGCTAGCTTTTTGTTGATGTACTCCCTTGGCTCCTTCATCTCCCTTGGGGCCATGGAATACATCTTTGGCTTAGGAAGTTTCGCTCCCGGCAAGATCTCGATTGCATAGTTGGGGGAGGGGCAACACGTCACATTCTTTCTCACTGAGCACCTCTGCTAGGTCCTGGTACTCTTTGGGGATGAACTGGGTCCCCGGCGGCTGCTCTGCCGCAGCTTTCAGACACTTGTTCTCTTCAATTCTCCCTCTCTACTGGACAGCTCCCCTCTCAGGGCCGCTTTGAGGGTGGAGAGGGCCTTTCCCTAGTTTCATTTTCCTCTTGCCACCTTCTCATCATATTGTCGGGCCCTGTTTTTCCAGCCAGGACCATCTCAGAATTACTGCTTCAGTCATTTTTGGGACTATCACAAAAGGAATAGTCTCCCAATGCTGGCCCATCTCTAATCACACTGGGTTAAGTGCATTGTGGGGGACCTTCCTATTAGCAATCCATAAACCTGCTCAAACCTCATGGCTATGGGGCAGCTTCTTCACATGGATCCCCAGTCTTAGTGTTGGTAGGCAAATTTGGCACCGGGTGCAGCCTGAGTATCAACATTCCAACCAAACTCTCCATCTCAATTCAGCACTCGGAGACAAAGTCCATCCAAGTAAGAATTTATTAGAGAAGTCATGTTGCACACCGAAACTGAAATCCCGTGTTTTCCCCTGCTAAATTAAACTCACATCCAACCCCCTTACGGATGACCCTTAAGTCTCACACTCTAATCCACCTCCATTATGAACTCCCGCCAAGTCCAGTCACTCCCCTCCAAACTCCAGCAACTCGGTCTTGAGCTCTGGTGAAAGAATGTTATTGTGGCTATCCTCCTTTCTCACTTTACTTTCATTCCCACGGTCACCCATCCTCCCTTGTGGCAGCCCCAAATCCGATTCAAGATGGATGGGTGGCTGACAGGCTGCTTCCCCTCAAGCAATAACCTCCTGAAATGAAACAAGTAACACGGGGTTAGGAATACCGCAATTAACCACCTCTTCCTTTCCCAGGGGGACCCTTTGGCTTATCAGGAAATTTTTCATGAAATTACTTCACTCTGCTTTTACATCCCAACTTTTTACCCAAGTGGCTTCAGACAAAGGGTACCCCTTACACTGAATTAAATATTGTAATCGCCCTCTATGCAATCTAGAATCAAGAATCTTCTTTATCTCATAATGTTCTTCCCCCTGGACCAGTATTGGTTTGGGTGCTGGTCGATCGCCGAGTCTTACTTGAGAAGTAACAGACGGCTTTAATAAGCTACTATGGAAAACGGGATGCACTTTTCCCAGTAAGCAAGGGAGACTCAGCTCCACAGTTACTGGGTTGATAACTCTCACTATAGGGAATGGACCTAAGAACTTAGGACCTAGCTTCTTTGTAGGCAATCTCAGCCTAAGATATTTTGTCGACAGGTAGACGCTATCGCCCACTTTGAAAGGGACTTGTGGTGATCGGTGTTTGTCCGCTTAGTGTTTGTATTTCTCAGCTGCCTGAGCAAGAGTGTGTTTGGTATACTCCCACCCTTTCCATAAAGAGTCCATCCATTCAGCTAAGGACATCAAGGTGGGAGGTTCTCTAGGCAGTTCAGGCATTGGGACAAAGTCCATTCTACTGGTAACCTGGAACAGGGTTAAGCCGGTGCTACTATGGACTGCGTTATTATAAACCACCTCAGCAAATTGCAGCAGCTTGGCCCAATTGTCCTGTTGGTAGTCCATATAACACCTCAGGTACTGTTCCACCATCACGTTGGTCCGTTCTGCGGCCACATTTGTATTTGGATGGAAAGCCGAATTCAACCCTTGTGAGAACCCGACGGACCATAGGAACTCCCTCCAGAACTTCGCAGTGAAATGTACTCCTTCATCCAAGATGATTCGCCGCAGCACTCCATGTAGCCTATAAATCTGCTTGATGAACATTTTCACCAATTTCTTGGCTGAAGGTAATCCAGAACAAGCAGTAAAATGTGCTTGTTTAGAGAAGAGGTCAATTTCTATCAATTTAACTGTATTTCTTCCATTTTTTGGAAGTTCTACGATAAAGTCCATTGCTATTTCCTCCTAGGGGTGGCTGGGATCAGCTACAGGTTGGAGCAGACCTGGCAGTTTCCCAGGTCGCATTTTAATTGCTGCACAGGTAGAGCAGTTTTTGACACAATCTTCTACATCACCTTTCATCTTTGGACAGAATCGACGCTGCGTCAGATGGAGGGTTTTTAAGAACCCAAAGTGTCTAGCTAGCCTCGTGGCAGCATCCTAGCACTTTCAGTCTTAGGCTGGCAGGGACGTACAATTTGGGACCTTTCCAGGCTAAACCATCTCTCATCGTCAGGAGATTCGGGTTGTCCTTCAACCATTGATCTGCAGGGATAGCTGTGTTCAACTCTGCTGAGATTGGATTGGTTGTGGATTCTCCCCAATTCAAAGCTTGGCTTTGGGTAGTGACTTGTGCTGCTGGTTGAGCTTGAGGCACTACCGCATGAACTGCTTTTTCTCATTTACTGTTAAACTGAGGCTTTCTTGATAATGCGTCAGCTAATTTGTTTTCATCTTGGATGTGCTTCAGTTCAAAATTGAAGCGTTTGAAATATTGTGCCCAGTGGCTCCTTCTCCCCCTTCCAAAAAGTATCTCCATGAGAAGAGGGCCCAACAAACTATGAAAGCCTCCTTCTCCCAGATGGCCAAACGCCGTTCTTTGTCTGTCAATTTTTTGGGCACATAGGTGCAAGGCTGTAATTGACCCATCAAATTCCTCTGTAGGAGTACAGCAGCAACGGCGACATCGCTGGTGTCTGCCTGCACTACAAAGGGTTTGTTTGGATCGGGGTGCAATAGGATTGGTTTCTTAGAGAAAAGTCCCTTTAGTTCTTCAAATGCCCGCTGGCATTCGAGGGTCCAGTTCAGTGGATGGTTGGGTTTTGGTTTGGGGTCAGTTAATGGCAACGCTATTTCAGCGAAAGAGGGAATAAACTGGTGGTAAAAGTTTGCAAACCCCAGGAAACTTTGTAGTTTTTGGGTGCAAGGGGGTTGCCAATCAAGTACTGCTTTGACTTTGGATGGATCCATTTCAATCCCTTCATTGGACACTCGGTAGCCTAGATCAGGGGTTGCCAACCTTTTGGACCTCAGGGACCACCAAACTCATACTTTTAATTCCCGAGGACCACTAATATGATTTTTTTTTTAAAAAAATAACATATTTAATACAATTTTTTTATTTTTTATATTAAATATAAATTTCATATTAAAAATAATGTATGTGTGTGTGTATATACATATATATATTTATAACAAAATAAAAAATGCTTAATTATAACTGGGGCAGAGCAAAAGGAAAGGAGGGGCCTTTCTCATCCTTTGGGGGGAAAAGGGGAGGATTTAATACTGCTGGGATTCAAAAGAAGCCACATGGTGCCTGGAGGCTGGGAAGGTCTGGATGGCTCCTCCTCAAACGGAAGAAGAGTAGAGCACCCCCCCCCATCTGTTCTCCTGTCATTTTATATCTCCCCCAGGTCAGAGGAACCTCTCCTTCCTTTGCCAGGTGTGGCTTCCTGGAGTTGGGGGAGGGAAGGAGGGCCGGGCTAGAAGCCTCCCCCCACCTGCACCTTGCAGAGACAGAAGAGCAGGTGTGTGTGTGTGTGTGCGTGCGCGCGCGTGTCTGAGCTGAGGGGCCTCGGGGCAACTGCCACTGGGAGAAGCAGAGGCAGAAAGGGGGCTTTGCTCTCCTTGTGGGACAGCACCCCTCGGCCACCCCTCCAAGGGCTTCTCAGCAGGCAGCTGCCTGCAGAAGGACTGCCACCCTTGGTGATTAATTGGGGGTAGGGGAGGGGGAGAAAGTGGGGGCTCCTTTCAGATCCCGGGTGGAGGATTGAGAGAGCTCAGATCTGTAGCTGAGGAAAAGCTGCGGGGGCTCTTCCAGCCTCACCTGGAGGTAGGCAAGGAAAGGTGTCCCTGGGGGCACTTCGCTCGCTTTAGTGTTGCTGTCAAACCAAGCCACAGCCAGGGATATTTGGGGGCAGGGGGGAAGAGACAGCATCTCCCACATTACCAAGGGAGGAAAGGAGGTGAAACAAAGCTCATTCTTTCACTGAGCCCTACAAAACGCCAACTAACCAGCTCCCACACATGGTGACAGCAGCAACAGCAGTCCCCTCCCCCAGTGCCCACTGTCAGCTCTCCCCATGAATTCTCCAGCTTTGAATTGCTCCCGCCCCTCTCTCCTTCCTCCCCCTCGCGCCCACCTGAAAGCAGGGAAGGAAAGGGACATGGAGGTGTGCACATCTCTCGGCTCCTCCAGTCCTCACTGCCTCTTCCAACATTGAAGCCTCGGAGACGCAGACAAAGCTGCCACAGCGGTATCGCCTGAGTTGCCTTAGCGTGCTTGGTTAGTTCAAAATCGCCCTACCCGGAGAAGGAGGTGCTGGAGGAGGGGGCAGCAGTAGTGGAGAAGCAAGCCAGGCGTTAAAAGATCTGGGAAGAAAGGCAGCAGCTGCTGCTTGTGTTCTGCCGGATGGCTGCAGCAAGTACCCGTCGCTGCCGGTGCCGAGAGGCGAGCATGCTAAGGTAACTCGGGCGCTACCGCTTTGCCTGTATCTCCAAGGCTTCAATGTTGGGAGAGACAGCGAGGGCTGGAGGAGCTGAGAGATGCGCACAGCTCTGTGTCCCTCTCCTTGCCTGCCTCCAGGTGGGTGCAGGGGGGGGGAAGGAGAGAGAAAGAGGTGGGAGCAATTCAAAGCTGGAGAATTAATGTGGAGAGCTGACAGCAGGTGCTGGGGGAGGGGACTCTTGTTGACGCCACCGCCATGCTGGTTGGCGTGTGCATCTCAGGGACCTAACTCCAGGGTCCCTCGAAGAGCCGGGAGGTGGGAGAACTGCGCAGCCCAGATTAATTGCTTTTGGGGGCCATTTCTTCTGCGGCCCACTGCACTGGCCTAGATAGTCCAGTGAGTTTTCATGGAACTCACATTTTGATAGTTTGACATACAGTTTGGCATCGAGGAGTTTTCTCAACACTTGCTGCACCAATTTTACATGCTCCTCCATGGTAAAAAGTGAAGATGAGAATGTCATCTAAAACTAGGACCCCTTTATAGATATGCTCATGTAGTACCTCATTTATCAGTTGCACAAACACCACGGGGGCTCCCTGAAGTCCAAAAGACATCACTTTGAAATGAAAACTGCCAAGCAGGCAATTGAATGCAGTTTTCCATTCATTGCCCACTCTTATTCGGACTCGACAGTACGCCTCTTGCAGATCCAGTTTGGTAAAAAATTTGCCTTTTGCCAAATAGTTTATCAGGTCCTTCATTAGAGGGAGCGGGTAGGTGTTTTGTACACAGACTGCGTTTATCTCACAAAAATAAATGCAAAGTCTCATTCCCCCCATCTTTCTTTTCTTTAAACAACACCAGGGTAGCGACTCGTGAATTTGCTGGTTGGATGAACCCTCTGGCTAAATTGGAGTCCATGTATTTTCTCAGTTCATCCATCTCCCTTGGGGACATTGAGTACATCTTTGATTTGGGTAGTTTTGCCCCAGGGTTGAATTCAGTGGCACAGTCCCTTACTGATGACCCTCAAGTCACACTCTCCAATCCAACTCCCGCCAAGTCCAGTCACTCCCCACCAAACTCCAGTGACTTGGTCTTGAGCTCTGGCGAAAGAATGTTGTTGTGGCTATCCTCTCTTCTCACTTTACTTTCATTCCCACGGTCACCCATCCTCCCTTGTGGCAGCCCCAAATCTGATTCAAGATGGATGGGAGTCTGACACTGAGTCTATTGGGCCATCCACGTCTCCCCAGACTCCTGACTTTGGCACCACAATTCTCATGGGGATGGCGAAGGGATAGATGGCTTCACTTACCATCAGGTTGCTTTCACCCTCATCCTCGCTGTTGTAGGGGTTAGGTTGCTGGTCCCCTTTGGTTGGAGGTCCCTCTCCCTCGTTTGATGGAGGAGAGACCGCAAGGGCCTGGCGTGCCAAACTTCTGCTTTCCCTTCCAATGCAGCTTTTTTGGCTTTATCAAGGCGGGTGGCTTGCTCCTTGGCTGGGGGGCGGGTACTAGGCATTTGGCTGCTTGATGACCCTGCTGGCCTCATTGGAAGCATTTGGTGGGACCCCTAGTTGAGGTGGTGGGAGAGCTAGTGGACATAGTTGTGGCGGGCCTCAGTCCGGACTGGCACTGTCAGGATTTTGGCAGTTACCCCAATTAAATTATGAGTCTCAAGCCAAACTTCCAAAACTTCAAAAGGATTTATTGGGAGTTAACATGTCCAGCACTGCCTGGGTGTAGCTGACTCTGAGACACATAATTCATTGTCATCCTTGACCCTGATTTTCCCCCACCCCCTGGGTGTATCATAATTCATATTCTCCAATGAGACACATCCATAGCCAAGAGTCATCACTCATGTTTCTCCCATGGCAGAAACTTCAGCCACCTAGTTTCTATCTTTGAAAAACTATGGAATGCACTTTCGCTTTCCAAGCTGCTGCACTTTCAAACCCCTTTCCTCCCTCCCTTTCTGTTGGCAATTCTAAAAAGACCATAGAAATATGAGTTGACAGGTGCCTCTTCTTGCTCCACTTCAGTTTTGGCTTTGGAGTGTCGTTCTTCCTACACTGCTTTAGCACTAGCACTATGGCTGCCCAGTACCATTCATGGATTCATTTGGGGATTCCCTGGTAGATGCAGGCCTGGAGCAGTTCTTGGTCCAGGCCCTCCTTGAAGTGGTAGACCAGTAGCTGCTCCGGCCACTGCCTCAGCTTGCCAGTGAACCTGCAGAACTCCTGGACATATTCTTTCGCTGGCCGGCCCTTCTGCTTCAAGTCTCAGATCTCTGCCTCAGTTTGCAGGACTCATCCTCGAATCTGCCCACTGACCAACGCTTGGCCAGCCGGCTGCACTCCATCAGCTGGGGCTGTTCTAGGTTTGGCAGCAGCCTCCCCTTTCTTCTCCATCTCGGAATCTTCCCTGAGTCTTCTCTGTCCTCCCGACCTGACCAGGTAGGCATCTGGGGCTCAAGACCCTGGAGGGTTGCCCTTTTTTCAGAGCAAAATTTTAAGATAGTTGGTTAAATGTCATGGCTCCAACTAACGAACCCAAGCAAATCAGAACTCTGAGACTAGAATCTTCCTCAAAGAACTTCTTTATTGGGTACATCATATCAGCACGATCAATTGTAAAACCAATTCTAAATATTCCTTGCGGTTTCAGCATAATTAAAATAGTAAATGGTCCCCTCCCCAGGTGTCACCAGTCACATTGTCCAATTAGGTTAATTGGCGGGTTCCTTGGGTACTCCCCTTCTTCATTCCCTGCCCCCCCCCTCCCCCAGTGTGGCAACTGAGAACCAAGAAAATGGCTTTTGCCAGGTTCGGTTTGAAGTTGACACTGAATCTGACATTATTTCCTATATTATCAAGGAACTTATAGTAGTAGGTTAATCAAGCTCAGCAGACTATTCGCAGTTACCACTTGGTAACATGAATCATAAACCTGTTGGCATATGTTCATTATAAAGTGGCTTTTGCTATTTTGTTTATTCGAGGCAAGAGACAAAAAGGTCTGCAAATTGCAATTGTGATTCATGTTGTTTGAATATTGTAGGAGGAAGGTTGCCTTACAGTGGCTTGTGTACATTCAGATTGAGCTGATGAGTCACCAGTTCATTGTTTTGCTTTTAGTGATCATGCTGCATATGTAAAATTTAGAAACTTGAAATATTTATCTCATTTGTAAAGCTGCCTGACTCAGTTATGACTCTGGGAAGAGTACAATATTAAAAACAAATTAACAACAATAGAACAAAAATAGTAAATATCCTGAGAAAATAAAACCAACCCCTTCTCAACCATACCGCATATCCCTAAGGGACTTGACATTCAACATAATGCAAGGCCTTGGGGCAGAGCCTGGCTTTAATGGCTAGTGATAGCAATAGGAATAGACTTATATATCTGTCTATAGTGCTTTACAGTATGCTCTGAGCAGATTACAGTGTTAGCATCTTGCCCCCAACCATCTGGGTCCTCATTTTACCAACCTCGGAAAGATGGAAGACTGAGTCAACCTCAAGCCCTGTCAGGATCAAACTCCAGAATGTGGGCAGTATTAGCCTGCAATACTGCATTCTAACCACTGCACAGGTATAGGACAACTCAGCATGCCCAGCTCACTGCTGCCAAGCCGCTGCAGGACAACTCACGGTGGGTGGCTGGAGGGAAAGTGGGTCAGGCAAGAGAGTGGGTGGGCAGAGCAGTGGCAGCAACCAGGAGCTTTCCATTTTCACACCCACTACAGCCAAGCTCTGAGCCAAAGAGGCCAGGGACAGCAGTGGTGGTGGTGGGCGGGGAGGGAAGCAGGGAGTTGGCAGTGGCCAGGGCCATCCCATTTTCACACACACACCACCGGCCCCGCTGTCCCCGGCCTTTTCGGTCCAGATCTCACTGCAGCAGTGAGGGTTGTGAAAATTGGGCTACCCTGCCCTGCCTACCTCTTCGGCTTGGGGCATGGCAGCAGTGGTGGCAGTGGTGTGAAAATGGGAAGCTCCCATCACCCACCCTGTCCATCGTTGCTTCCGCTTTCCCTGCCACCACCGCCATCCCCGTCCTCTTCATCCTGAAGCCACTCAGCAGCAAGGGGTGTGAAAATGGGAAGCTGCTGCCCTGCACTCTGCCCACCCACTTCCCCACCCAGCTCTCCCTCCAGCCATCTGTGGTGAGTTGTCCCTGCAGCGAGTTGGCAGCGCTGAGTTGGTAGAGGCAACTCGGCAATGGCGATCTGGCTGTGCCAAAGTGTCTGAGCCACCAGGGTTCTTCCATTGTGCAACCAGGGCTCTGGGCTCATTTGAATGAGACCAGGCGTCAACTTGTCAGAACCCTGACACCAGGGTAAGAGGAACATGAATTTCCAGGATGATGCTGTGCCAGAAGGTAGGTGCTACAACACAGAAGGTGCCCTTCCTGGTTCCCATCAGATGACATTGTTTAATCAATGGGACCTGAAGCATGCCAACTTTTTCAGCTCAAACAGAACTGCAGACACTATAGGGTTATTCTTTAGATAGGTAGGCCATATACACCTGAATAACATCTGGAATCCCACTGGTGTCCAGTGCAGCCCACAGAACTGAGGTGTTATATGGGCACCCTATGGCATGTCCAAAATTGAGTAGTCTTCAAGAGCAAACTCATGTTGAGCACATTTTGTACATCCACATGAAATATCCGAACATGAATAATTGTCTGGAGGACTTCTCAGTCCAAAATGTACACAAGATGGATCTGTGTGACAGCTTTCCTTGGGAGGAAACCCTCCCAAATTGCTCTCCAGTCCAGAATATTGAAGCGCAATCCCATTCAAGGCTCACAATGGAAACTTTCTAGCTTTGCCTGATTCAAATACCCAGGGTTTTTTCTTTGTTTACTTTTTTAGACAAGGTTTCTGGTTATCACAGATACTTGGAAGTCCAAACATTAGCAGATAAAGAGTCTGCTCTTCTGTGTATGATGTACTGTCTGTCTGCTTCCATTTTTGCTTCTTTGCTTGCACAGACGCACCCAGCAGCTAAGAATTTCCCATCTTCTGTATCTTTTAAGCTTATTCTAGGTTGGGCAGCTAACTGTATTTCCAGAATTTGGGAGTGTGATGTAGATGTATGCTGAAGTGACAAACGTGGGGAAGTTGAAGGATTGTGTTGATGGATTGGAAAGTGAATTACTTTGTTGTAACTTTAATGCTGCCCACCTCCCATTTTCCAACAACTTATCTTTCTGAGAGTAGTTTACTTCTGTTTAAATTCTGTTTACTTGCTTAAATTGTCCAATGCTTGCCTTACAGGGATTCTATAAATGCGGGAAGTTTGTGTTCAGTTTTAAGGTAAGGAATCTGTCTCTTCTCTAAGACATCTAATGGGACAATACTATATATCTGACTTTTCTTGGTGCACACAGTAACTTGATATGAACACCATGTTTCCCCCAAAATAAGACCGGGGTTATTTTCTTTTGGGTCCCAAAATATGACCAGGCTGTCAGGATTCCGGCAGTGGCCCTGATTAAATCATGACCTTTGAGCCAAGCTTCAAAAATAGAAATGTTTTATGAGTTGACAAAGGTCTTATTTTCGGGGGAAGTCTTACCTGCTTACCTTCGGACTACCACAGCCAGGCCTCCCACGCCTCAACACCTGTCACACCGCTGCCTGACTACTACTGCCACCGCTTGCAACAGGACACCACATGATTCGTTGCACCACTGCTGCCACTTGTGGCAGGAAGCCACGTGTTGCATTGTGACATTGCGCATACGAGCGGCAGCACTGGTGCAACACGCCATATGGCTTCCTGGCACAAGCTGCAGCACTGGCACAACGCAGCACGTGACGTTCTGCAAGCAGCAGTACTGCTGTGACAGCACTGCTGAGCCATGTGGCCTGCCACGAGTGGTGGCAGTGATGCGATGTGCCATGTGGTATCCAGCCATGAGCAGCTGCAGAAGTTGGGCAGCGGTGCAACAGGTGTCAAGGCGTGGGAGGCCTGGCTGCAGCGGTCCTAAGGTAAGCAGGGTGCATGGGGTAGCTCCATCACCCCACCCCCACCCTAGCTTGATTTTTACGCATGCGCCTCACCCCACCTTGTACAACCAGATGGTGGGGCAGAGTAGGAGAGGTCTTAACTAGGGCTCATTTTTGGAGTAGGCCTTATATTAGGTGCACGTGTAAAAAATCAAGCTAGGGCTTATTTTCAGGATAGACCTTATTTTCAGGGAAACGTTGAAAAGAGTAATACTAAGGAATAGTACTGAACTATTCTGGAAGAAAGCAACTTGTAATGGTTACTGTCTGAGGCTCATTGGATCAGCTTCTATGTATGGATTTTCAAAAATTTGAAGTGAACTGTGTTTTAAAATTAATTGTAAGTTAACTACAAATGGACATTCCATGTTTGGAATATCTATTATACAACTACATGTAGCACTTAAGGTGCATTATTTGATAGTGGTTTGCTACAATTAAAATATCATTGCATTTCAAGTGACATGTTTCCGAAATGGCCTGAGGTGCAGATGCATCTTGTTGACAACCATCTTTCTACACAAATTATGAGATTAGAAATCAGATTGTAGTATTATAATTTTTTTCTTAAAAAATAACTGAAGAAATTACTTCCTTGACATGGCTAAAATATAGGCTGGCTTGCTTGCTAGCTATTCCATAGCCTAATGATTCGGTTGCATACAGGTTCGTCTGTTCTCAGTATATACAGTACTTCACAGATATGTATTGACATCCCAATAGCCTCATATTTTATTGAAAGAAAATCCAGTAGTAATAAATGTTAATACATGTCTGAATATGCAGGTTGCTTAAAGCACAGGACAGCCCAAAATTGCTTGGAACTTTTGCCAATCTTTCTAATAAAGATGCTTTGGGTAAAATATGAATACACTGTGTAGGGGAAAAAGTGATTCTCTGAAAACCTCAAGACAATTGGGTTAAAATAATGCTAATGCAGAAAAAATTGAGTGTTGAAATGAATTAGAATATAACAGACCAACAGACCAAAATGGAGTGTGTAGGTTTTTAGAAAATCTGTCTCTTTAATTGGAAATTAAGAAAGCAGAAAAACCTCACAGTGTGGCAATGTCTGCCATTTCTGCCTTTGGCAGTTCTTTGTTAAAAATCTGCTCAGTGAATCAGAACTATCAGTAGAAATTAGGATTATTATTTTTTTGGCTGTTTATCAGAAGAGAAAGGAAAAGGTCTAATGTTCAAGTTTCTGCTGAGAATTTCATGCAGAAGTGTTTCCTTCCCAAGAAGAGACAAAAATGAAGTATTAAAATAGTTTTAAATAAAGTGATTAGAGGGAAGGATTCTTATGGGAAGGACAGGGCTGGAATTGAAAAATCCCAGCAACCGGTTCGCTGCCCGGTTGCTGATGGGTGTGGCCGTGATGGGTGTGGCCTACTGGAACTTCTAGGAGGGCCGTTTTTTGCTTTCCCACGGGTCCAGAGGCTTCCCCCAGGCCTCTGTGAGGGCGAAAACGGCCTTCCCCGGGCTCTGGAGGCCCACCAGAAGCCAGAAACAGGCCTGTTTCCGGACTTCTGGAAAGCCCGTTTTTCCCCCTCCCAGAGCCTCTGCATAGACCCTGCACTTACCTGCATTGCGTGGAGACTTCTGGAAGGGGAGAGGCGGGGTGGGCAGGGCCAGCCAGTCGGTTGAAATACCGGTTCAGCAGACCAGATGAAAACTTAACATCCAGTTTGCCTGAACCAGTCTGAACCAGTAGAATCCCACCCCTGGTGAAGGATCTTGGAAAGTTTTCAGAACTACCCAGTACTTTCAATTCATTGAAAGTATTTAAGATTCCTGCCTTTAGCACTAAGGCATGATGCAAAAAAGCTACTGTCTTTGAAACAATTGCATTTTTATTGCATCCTTCTGAATTTTCAGAGTAGTATGCATGGTTCATTATTTTACTCTATGGTTGTTATTTGGATCCTTGTCAGTGTTTGTACTCATAAGGATTTGGAGCTCATAATCTCGGCAACTCAGTTGTAGCAACTGTTTTCAAATCTACAATCAAGTTCTTAAAGCAATGTAATTGAAACAGCCATGCAAACAAATACTTCACATTTTGAAATCTTCATAAAATTGAGTAGTGGACATTGATTATCTGGACACCTTACATTGTACACATTAATAGAGAAACCAGAACTCCTCTCCTGATTCCCCATTCTAGTTTGGGGCATTGTATACTTTAAAATATAATTTATCTTTTGTACCGTTGAGATGAACATGAATTTGGGCAAACTCCTGGAGGCAGTGGAGAACGGGGGTGGGGGGGTGGGGGGCTGGTGTGATATAGTCCATGGGGTCGAGAAGAGTCGGACATGACTTGGAGACTGAACAACAATAACAACCATTGAGATATGTCACATCCCAAAATCTACTGGTAGGAAATTAGTGAAGCCATCTAAGGAAAGCCTTAGATGGCTATGTGGATGGCCCCATATTTTGGGAAGGAATATTGAATGGACCATTATGAACATGGAAAAACTGACAGTGTGTCTCTGTTTTATGGTTTATTTTGCAGGTGGGGCAAGGTTACCCACATGACCCACCCAAAGTCAAATGTGAGACTATGGTATATCACCCAAACATAGATTTAGAAGGCAATGTTTGCCTAAATATCCTCAGGTACAAAGCATGTTATGTTGTTCTAATACAGGTAGTCCTTGAGTTACGACTACAATTGAGCCCAAAGTTTATGTTGCTAAGTGAAACATTTTTAATGTGAATTTGCCCCATTTTACAACTTTTCTTGCCACAGTTGTTAAGTGAATAATTGCATTTGTTAGTAACTTGGTTGTTAAGTGAATCTGGATTCCCCACTGACTTTGCTTGTCAGAAGATTGCAAGAGGGGATCATGTGACCCCAGGACACTGCAGCCATCATAAATATGAACCACTTGCCAAGCATCTGAATTTTGATTATGTGATTAGGGGGATGCTGCAACAGTTGTGTGAAAACCAGTCATAAATCACTTTTTTCAATGCCATTGTAACTTTGGTCACTAAATGAACTGTTGTAAGTCGAGGACTACCTGTACATTCTCTTTTCATTCCTATTATTTTCTTCCTTGCAGGTTTAGAGGAAGTTTTAAGAACAAATATTGTTCTTAAAGTATCAAACAACTTATAAAATATTTTGTTTTTGAAGTGAGTGAAATGCTTGTATAAACATGTACTCACTGACTGCTCAACTACATTTACTGAATAAAGCATGATCACAGATCATAGAAAATAAGGAGCAGGCAAACCTTTGCCTATGAACTCTTTCTCTGTGGCCCCCAGAGTCTCCTTTGACCATTGCTGAAAATTGGTGGCACAGTTTCTTACCATCTTAAGACAAAGACATAAAACCTTACTGCAAGTCCTACATTTTACCACAATTTAATTAACTAACAATCTTTCCAAACCAAAGAAAAAATTAGCACCACCCACTTTGCATCACTGCCCATCCATTGTGGCCCTTGGTTTGCACACAAAATGTTAAGTGTGACTGCCAGGTTTCAAAAATTGTTGACTTCTGTGCCAAGCCATGAATATGTTGGTTGTATTCATGTAACACAGACAGAACCAAACAGTCCATTATAGTTTTGTGTTTATGAATCTAGCTACACTAAGGAGTTGAAGAGAGCCTGCAGCAATCATGCCAAACCTGGTGCCCTCAGGATCTATTGAACTGGAACTGCCCTCAGCCATAGACAGTATGGATTAGGGAAGGCAGTCTTCCATTCTAGTGGGTGTATTTCTCAACACTGTTGACTTTAAGTATTTGGAATGTTGAACATATTTCTGTTTTGTTTTGGGTTTTTAAAAAATCCTGTTATGCCTTCATAAATTAAAAGGGCAATAAGGAAAAAAATCCTGAAAGAGGCTTGTCAATAATTTTAGTTTTGGGGTATTGCCAGTGGGACCATAAGAATGTAATTAAAATGTCTTATATTTCAAAGGTCTGATTCTAAGAACTGTTGACTTCATTTTTTAAGGATTTGGGATATTAAACATATTTCAGTTTGGATCAATCTTCATAAAGCTTTTTTTTAACAATGTGAATCTACAACAAGATTACTTTGTTATTTTTAGTTGGGTAAACTTTCCTGACCCTGTGCTCATTTTTTTTTCATTATTTTTCTGGCCCACAGAGAGGACTGGAAGCCTGTACTAACAATAAACTCCATAATTTATGGCCTGCAGTATCTCTTCCTGGTAAGTATATGTGGAAAGAAGGTATGAAGCCATGGCATTAAGGCTGGAGCGCTATCTTCTTTCTCAGTCTGAGCAGGAAGAATGAATGTAAGATTGGGGGAGAAATGATACAGAAGGCAAAGCACAGCGGGCTCCTGAGGAATCTAGTATACTGGGTTCGAGGGATAGTGAATGAAATAAAAGTAAGTTTGTGTCATTACATTTTGGGAAGATATGTCTGATGTGCTGTCTTCCAGTTGGAATGGGAATTTGCCTGTACACAAGACTGTACTTCATAATATCTGAAAAAACTGTTAGAAAACTTTATAGGGTGTGGCTAATGTGAGAATGTTTGCATTTAAGTAAAGTGATTTATGTAAGTTTTTAGCTTTCGAATACTATTGTTTCCTAAAGAAACTTTGACTACTCACAATTATTAGTAATAGCACGTTGACTTATATACCACTCCATAATGTTTTACAGCACTCTGAGCAGTTGTCATGCCCTTGTTGGAGTCTGATTCTGAGGGGGAGATTGAGCAGCTGACAGGGAGTGGGAGTGTGGCTCTGGTGACTGTGGAAGAAACGGGGGAAGGGCATAGTCTGGCTGGGCATTCAGAGGAAGAGGAAGCATTCAAAGTCTGGGGACAAACAGGGTGGATTCAAACTACGAATACATGAAGGTAGATATGACATAGCTGAAATAACAGAAACTTGGGATGAAACCCATGATTGGAACATACTGGTAGAAGGATACAAACTGTTCAAAAAAACCAGACCCCATAAAAGAGGAGGTGGAGTTGCACTGTATGTAAAGGACCACTATATTGCTTCAGAAATGTATGAAACCAAAGATGAAAACCTCCTAGAATGCATATGGGTCAATATAAAAGAAAAAAAGAATGACATGGCCAAAGGTGTGTATTATAGGCCACCCAATCAAGCAGAAAAAAGAGATGTCCTTTTTGCCAACCAACTAACAAAACATATGCAGGAAACACACAACAATTGGAATGGGGGACTTCAATTATCCTGATATCAATTGGAAAACTAATTCTGCACCAAGTGAGAAATCAAATAAGTTCCTAACCAACCTAGCTGACAACTTTGTTGTCCAAAAGGTAGAGGGTGAAACTAGAGGGAAAGCCATACTGGACTTAATTCTTACAAACAGAGAAGAAGTGACAGAGGGAGTTGAAACTGCAGGAACCTTGGGTGAGAGTGACCATGTCATACTAGAATTCAACAGAACACAAGCAACAGAACATTATGACACCAGAGTCTTGGATTTTAAAAGAGCTGATTTTAATAAACTCAGAGAGAACTTGGGAAAGATTCCATGGATGAAAATCCTAAAGGGGAAAACAACTCAAGAATCTTGGGAAACTCTGAAAAGTACGGTCATAGAAGCCCAGACTAGCACAATTCCACTGAGAAAGAAAAACAAGAAATCCAAGAAGAAACCAGCATGGCTGCACAAAGATCTCTCTGGCAAATTGAAAAAAAAAAAAAAGACAAGCACAAAAAATGGAAAGAAGGACACACAACTAAGGCAGAATATCAGCAGATAGCCAGAATCTGCAAAGACAAAGTCAGGAAAGCAAAGGCTCAGAACGAACAAAGACTTGCAGCAAAAGTCAAAGATAATAAAAGAGTTTCTTCCAACATATAAATAACAAGAAAAAAATCAAGGAAACAGTTGGTCCACTAAAGAGGGAAGATGGCAAGGAAGTAACATGCAACAGAGAGAAAGCAGAACTGCTTAACTCATTCTTTGCATCGGTCTTCACGCAAAAAGAAACTATAGCTCAACCCACCAAAAATGTAACTGTAAAAGACAGACCAGAAATAAAAGTTAAAATAAGCAAAAAAAAAAATAGTAAAAGAACATCTGTCTGATCTTGAAGAACACAAATCACCGGGGCCTGATGGATTACATCCCAGAGTTCTAAAGGAACTGGCAGAGGTCATCTCAGAACCACTACACCATATCTTTCAAAAGTCCTGGAGTACTGGGGAACTACCAGAAGACTGGAAAAGAGCTGATGTGGTTCTCATCTTCAAAAAAGGAAAAAAAAAAAAAAAAACCAGACCCAGGAAACTATAGACCAATCAGCCAAACATCAATACCTGGGAAGATACTGGAAAAGATAATTAAAAAACAGATCTGCCAACATCTAGAAACAAGTAAAGTAATAACTAGCAGTCAGCATGGGTTTGTTAAAAACAGATCATGCCAAACCAATCTTATTTCATTCTTCAACACAGTGACTAAATTAGTAGACCAGCAAAATACTGTGGACATAATATATTTAGATTTAAGCAAGACATTTGACAAAGTAGACCACAACCTACTTCTTAGTAAGCAAGAAAAAAGTGGAATAGATAGCACCACCACGAGATGGACTCACAACTGGCTAAACATACCGTGCTCAACGAGTAGTCCTTAATGGGTTTAAGTCTACATGGAGGGAAGTAAGCAGTGGGGTGCCACAAGGTTCTGTCTTAGGCCCAGTACTCTTCAATATCTTCATTAAGGACTTAGATGAGGGAATAGAACTTACCAAATTTGCAGATGATACTAAGCTGGCAGGAATAGCTAACACCAAGAAGATAGGCTCAAGATCCAGATGGATCTTGACAGACTAGAACACTGGGCCATATCTAACAAAATGAAATTCAATGTAGAGAAAAGTAAAGTCCTACACTTAGGCAAGAAAAACCAAAAGTACACATATAGACTGGGTGAAACAAGGCTCAATAGCAGTAACTGTGAGAGGGTTCTTGGAGTCTTAGTGGACAACCAGCTAAATATGAGCTAGCAGTGTGCAGCAGCAGCCAAAAAAGCTAATGCAATCCTAAATTGCATTAACAGAGGGAAACAATCAAGATCAAGGGAAGTACTAATACCACTCTATAAAGCCTTAGTAAGACCACACCTAGAGTACTGCATCCAGTTTTGTTCACCACATTATAAAAAAGATGTTGAGACTCTAGAAAAAGTACAGAGAAGAGCAACCAGGATGATTAAGGGACTGGAGACTAAAACATATGAAGAACGGTTACGGGAACTGGGCTTGGCTAGTCTAGTGAAGAGAAGGACCAGGGGAGACATGATAGCAGTCTTCCAATATTTGAGGGGCTGCCACAGAAAGGAAGGGGTCAAGCTATTTTCTAAAGTGTCTAGGCCAGACAAGGAATAATGGATGGAAACTGAACAAGGAGAGATTGAACGTGGAAAAAAGGAGAAACTTTCTGACAGTGAGAACAATCAACCAATGGGACACCTTGCCGTCGGAAGTTGTGGGAGCGCCATCTCTTCAGACTTTCAAGAAGAGATTGGACTGCCATTTGTCAGAAATGGTGTAGGGTCTCCCACTTGGGTGGGGGGTTGGACTAGATGACCTATAAGGTCCCTTCCAACTCTGATAATCTGTTATTTACCCAGGGCCATCCCCTCTTCATCCGAGGGCACACAGGGAGGAACGGAGAAAGGAGCAACATGGCTTACAAGAGAGAAGGCCCTGATCCCTTTCATTGATTGCACCTGAGAGAACAGGATATAAGTGGGGCGTTTGCACACGGCTCCTTGCTGGAAGCAAAGCGTGCATTATCTTGGTCGAGGCTTATCTGGGTTTTGGCATCCTCCCAACTGTGGGTGATGCATTGTGCTTTGAAAGTCTGCAATTTATCATCCTGGCCTGCCATGTTAATTACTTCAGTGTGGTTTGTATTAGTTTTTTTTATTTCTAATTATCTTTTCTTTGGGTTCGGACTGCATTTCTGCCCTTCGTAGACTGTTTTTTAAAGAATTTGATGTCCAGCTGAGGATAATTGGACATTGGGGCCAAGTTGGAGGCTTTAAAGGGAATTTATTCTACTTGGTGACTTTGTTATTTTTGTGTCACGCCCTGGGTCATCACAGCAGTTTACAAAGATCAGCATATTGCCCCCAGCAATCTGGGTCCTTATTTTACCAACCTCGGAAAGATGGAAGGCTGAGTCAACCTTGAGCCACTCAGGATTGAACTCCTGGCTGTGGGCAGTTAGCCTGCAATACTGCATTCTAACCAGTGCGCCACCACAGCTCCTTAAAGCAGGGGTCGCCAACCTTTTGGACCTCAGGGACCACCAAACTCAATTTTAAATCCCGTGGACCACTAATATGAATTTTGACTGACAGTGGCTTGCTGACGTTGGTGGGAAAGTCAGTCCCATATTCCAGAGCTTCAGTAATCACAAGACTGGTCCTTTGGTCATTCTGGAGCAGCTGTTCCTCCACCTGGGTACACCAGCCTGCCATGGACTGGAGGAGCTGCTCTGGGATGACCAAAGGGCCAGTCTTGTGACTACTGCAGCTCTGGAATATGGGGCTGACTTTCCCACCAATGTCAGCAAGCCACCCCAGGGCTGATTTCCCTCCCCCGCCCATTGGTATTACCTTCCAGTTCTAGCTCGTGTGGCTTTACTCAAGGTAAGGTTTGCGCTCGGCCGAAGGGTGGGGGCCAGCGGGTGGATGGGCCATGTGGGCAGTTGTTGTGGTTAGCCGGTAGCAAGTGTGGACAGTGGAGGAGAGCGAGGACTCAGATGAGGGGCTGGGACCATCAAGGAGTGGACTGCTGCCTTCAGGGATTGTGGGAGCTGACAGCAGTGATTAGGAGGTTCCCAAGGAGGCTGTGCCAAGTGCATGTGAGCGCAGAATGATTCTTAGAAGAGAACAGCTGGAGCAGCACGGGTGACTCGGGAGTAAGGATGCAATGTAATGGCCCCTCCCTCCAGGGAATATAAGCCTGGTTTCAAAAGGTTTTTGCCTTTGCAAAAGGCAAAAACGCTCGAACGACCCAGCATTGTGTGTAGAGACTGTGGCTTATTTGAAGAATTTTGTCAAGGTTTTTCTGGTTGGACTAATTGGCTGCAAGCCATCTTTTATCTACAAAGAAGTTATTTGTAGATTAAAGCTGTGAAGGTTTGAGTTGCTGCGTTTGTTTGAGATTTTCTTGCTGGTAACAGGGTTGGGTCAGAACAGCGGTACAGCCTTGTGTTCCTGCGCAGCCTGGATTAAGTGCTTTGGGGGGAGTGCTTTGGGGGGGACACTTCTCTGCGGACCACCAAAATTTTCTCACGGAGCACCAGTGGTCCTTGGCCCACCAATGGGCAGCCATTGCCTTAAAGCTTTTGTTTGCAACAAAATGGGACCTTACTATACTATCCAAGAATATGATCTCAAAACTCTTTTGTCTCCTCCCTCCTGTTTTGCAATATAGTGTCTTAGCATGATCCTAAGCATATTAACCAAGAAACACTTATGTTCAGTGAATATTACATCACTGCATTTATTTTTATGGAATAAATTAGAAATTAAAGAAATAATATTTGGAACCCTGTATTCTCAAGATGGCATCATAAACTTGACAATTCAGAATGTTCAACTTACTGAGACTTTTAATTATTAACCCAGACTAATTCATTATGGCATAAGAAGTAAATATCCATGTGATTGTGTGATACCCTTGAACTTGAAGTGGCATGCTGGGGCCACACTCCAAAATGTTATTTATTTATATCTCTCTCTCTCTCTCTCTCTCTCTCTCTCTCTCTCTCTCTCTCTCTCTCTCTCTCTCTCTCTCTCTCTCTCTCTCTCTCTATATATATATATATATATATATATATATATATATATTGCATATAATAAAGATTTTTATGTCAAATACATTTAATATTTTTCTACTTTTGTCATTTCAATTTGAGAAATACAATTTGGAATGCTTAGAACAGATTATGTTCTTTTGGCCTAAACATTCCTGGTTTATATGAAAAGGGCACTCGATAACCTACTGTGTTAATGCTTAATGACTTATTGTATTAAAAACAGTGTCCTTTTTCACCTATAAAAGTAAGCTTTAATCACCACTTTAAAGAAGATGGATGGATTGGGTTTTAATATTTTTGATATATCTATAGAGCATTGAAGTATAATGAAAATCAGGATATTATAAAGTGGCATGTAGTATAGATACAATACATGTATTTTTAAATGTATAAAATTGAATTTTTGTACAGCCTGACTTGTACATATAATATGACAAGTAGTACAAAAATTCCTCTGGGCTTTTAACTTTCTCCAGTGTGCTGGAAGGATAATCCAGTTGTGTGGGTGTAGACTCCTCTTCCGCTTGTAGGCAGAGTCAGTCAGATTCCTGGTCATGCCGCCTCCTCCTGAGCATGCCCAGTTTTGACTCAGCCTTCAAGCGAAGGAGACACATGGGAGAGGTGCTGGTGATCAAAGAGTTAAGGCTTCCGTGAATTCTTCAAAACTGTAAGACCAGCTCCGCATGTAGCCATTCAAATGCGAAAGGCTATTGTTTCTGAGTTGTTGGAGCTGCATCAGGGCAGCTCATTTACTGTTTTTTGGGGGTATAAACTTCTACAGGGACGCAGGATTAAATTAAGAGCAGTGGGAGCCCCCCCATTTTTTTTTCTAGTAGCCTGAAGCTGCGGCAAGCTTTTAAGACAGCTGGAGGCTTCATGCCTTCCGAAAAGCAGGACGGCTGATTGAAGCCTGTTTAAAGGGTCTTGGAGAAAAATTCCTTGTGGAAAGCCTAAAACAGTTGCTGGACTCTATTAAAGCTCATATAAAGAAGCCCACAAGGTATTAGAGGCTAGCTCACTGGCTTAGTCCAAACAGCAGCCTATACAGCCCCAAAGTTACTGCCAGCTTCAGCTACAGCGGCAGAACAGATTTAACAGATTTTAACAGATAATCAGAGTTGGAAGGGACTTATAGGTCATCTAGTCCAACCCCCCGCCCAAGTGGGAGACCCTACACCATTTCTGACAAATGGCAGTTCAATCTCTTCTTGAAAGTCTCAAGGATGGTGCTCCCACAACTTCCGAGGGCAAGCTGTTCCATTGGTTGATTGTTCTCAGTGTCAGAAAGTTTCTCCTTATTTCCAGGTTAAATCTCTCCTTGTTCAGTTTCCATCCATTATTCCTTGTCTGGCCTACAGACGCTTTAGAAAATAGCTTGACCCCTTCCTTTCTGTGGCAGCCCCTCAAATATTGGAAGACTGTTATCATGTGTCCCCTGGTCCTTCTCTTTACTAGACTAGCCAAGCCCAGTTCCTGCAACCGTTCGTTGCATGTTTTAGCCTCCAGTCCCCTAATCATCCTGGTTGCTCTTCTCTGTACTTTTTCTAGAGTCTCAACATCTTTTTTGTGATGTGATGAACAGAACTGGATGCAGTACTCTTGGTGTGGTCTTACTAAGGCTTTATAGAGTGGTATTAGTACTTCCCTTGATCTTGATTGTATCCCTCTGTTAATGCAATTTCGGATTGCATTAGCTTTTTTGGCTGCTGCTGCACACTGCTGGCTCATATTTAGCTGGTTGTCCACTAAGACTCCAAGAACCCTCTCACAGTTACTGCTATTGAGCCTTGTTTCATCCAGTCTATATGTGTACTTTTGGTTTTTCTTGCCTAAGTGTAGGACTTTACTTTTCTCTACATTGAATTTCATTTTGTTAGATAAGCCCCAATGTTCTAGTCTGTCAAGATCCATCTGGATCTTGAGCTTATCTTCTTGGGTGTTAGCTATTCCTGCCAGCTTAGTATGGTCTGTAAATTTGTTAAGTTCCCCTTCTATTCCCTCATCTAGAAAGAAAGAGAGGAAAGAAACCCGTGGCAGCAGGCGGCCTTTGTGTCTGAGTCTGTCTTAATCAGAGGGGCAAAAGATAACATGGCTGACCATGTGAATGGAACTAGGAGAAGAAAGAAGGTTCAGGGGATCCCTGACCTCTCCCCAGATCAGGATAAGGGCTCCAAGGGATGCATATCTCTTGCTAGAGAAGCTGCAGAAAAGATAAAAGACAAAAGCTATCTCTGCCAGGAGGATAACCAAGACAGAGGAGGAGGATGTCCTGAGGCGCCATAAGGCAATCAGCAAGATAATTGCCAGGGCGGAAAAGGAGGCTGAACAAAGAAAGAGGGAGGGCTCCCCTGGAGAAAGGGAGCTTGAAATTTCCTGTGTTTGGCCTGCTAAGCAGGTAAATCAGCCAATAGAAATGGAGCAGCAGATTCCTTGTTGTCAAGAGGGGCCACTGGGTGGCATCAGAGAGCAGTTTCTCCAGCCTTCTCTTTGTTCAGAACATGATGATAATATTGCTGTGGCACAGGAGATTTCTTTGCAATCAGGTAGCCAGTGGGAACCGATGGCAAAGAGAATGAAAGTGTTGCCAGAGGCAATATTTATTCCCACAGTAGCAGGGTTACGCACAAGAGAGAATCAAGATCTGGAACTTATGGATCAGATGAAGTTTCTGATCTCAACCTTATCACAGGCCATCAATACTGGCCAGCTGCAGTGGCACCAGATAGCCACACTGTCACAGGCAATACCTGTGTCAGGTTTCCAAGTGATGAAATCCATTTTAAAAAGAAAAGCACAAAGTCCATCTTCCAAGACAATTTCTTTTATTTAGGAAAGCATCAAATTGGCAAAGTCCATGGTAATTCCGGATCTGACACAACCTGGAGTTACCCCACATATTAGAAGTTAGAAACAGCCCCCCAAAAGTCACATTCTCTAATAGAAATAATTCAACGTTGCTTGATGTCATAAATCTCCACCTCCAGTGCCTAGGCACGGGCAGCTCGGTTTCCCACGGGAAGAATGATCACCTAACCTAAACAACTCTCTCTCCACTCCTCCCCCCTTAGGAATGTGACAAGCCTGAAACCCTTCCCCCATGACTGCCAAAGAGAAAGTAAGAAAAAGAGTATATACTAAGCCTAACTAAAATGGCTACACATATGTCAATACCGGGCTTGACAACCTGGTAGTCAGGACCAGTTCAGGGCACCACAACAACAAGGGGAGCTGGAAGGCCCCCAAAGGCACAGTCAAATTTCTTCTCCACACAAAGTGAGGCTTCTGTCTTAGGAGATAAGGATCAAAGAGATTCAGATCTTTCACAAGATGAGAGGAGGAACCCTGAAGCCCCGGCTTTTGCTGGCCTTTTTCAACCAGCCCTTTTCAGTTCCTTGCTGTTTAATGCCAAAGCAGCAACAAATCTGGGTGCTGAACTGGCCACAATGGAATCAGATACAAAACTGACGGACCCAGGGCAATTTCTATTCCCAAAGCCTACTAAGGAGACCAAGGAGATCCCCTCAAATGATTTATTTTGAAATGTAATTCAAGGTCAATGGCAAAAACCAGTGGTGTTCACTGATTTGAGAAGAGATTTTTTAATATGGCTCACTCCTTGCTGAGGAGCTCCAGTCTCCAATGATAGATGAGCCGGTGGCTGCTTTAACTTCCTCATTTATATTAGCTGATGATGGGGAGGATTCCTTGAAAGCAGAAGATAGGAAGGCAGAAATGACACTCCGTAAGACACATGAGGCTTCAGCCTGGGCAATAAAATATTACATGGTTGCATCTTTCTTCAACAGGGACACACTTGTTTGGCTATGCCAAATGCGAGAGAAGGTTCCCCCAGGAGACGTCCGCACCCAGCAAGATTTCAACAAAGTGATTGCTGCTGTGGAATTCTCAGCAGATGCCACCACGTATGCCACAAGGTTCGCCTTTAAGGCTATGGCCACCCATGTAGGGGCCCGTTGAATACTGTGGCTTTGTCATTGGCAGGGGAACATGGAGTCCAAGTGGGAGCTAGCTTCTGCCCCTTACAACGGTGGCAAATTATTTGGAGAGGCCATAGAGTCTGTGTTAGTAGATAATAGGGACAAGAAGAAGGTTCTACCTTTGGGGTTCAGAAAATCAGACCACCACCAATCTCCATATTTTCGCAGGGCTTCCTTTTGGCTCACAGATGCCGGATTCGGCATCCAGCAGTCCCACAGGGCATACACACACAGGAACAGACAACTGGACAGACCTGGCTTCAAGGATAGATATGGCCAACAGGACCAAAACAAGAGACCATTCAGAGTCACAAGCAGCTGCCCCTTCCGTCGCGCCAAATGGTGGAAAGATAAACCCTCCCATTGGCAGCTGTCTAAGTCTGTTTGCCGGTCAATGGGAAACAACAACAGACACCTGGGTCCTAAACAGGGTGAGACTAGGTCTCTCCCTCAAATTTCTCTCCACGCCCCCGAACTTCTTCATAAGTTTTCAGATTTCAAGGGACAAGGCAAAGAGAAGCCTCATGGAGGCAGCAGTGCAACACCTACTGGACATCAAAGCCATCCAACTGGTCCCACAAGACAAGCAAAGACAGGGGTTCTACTCCATCCTGTTTGTAGTTCCAAAGACTTCGGGGGGATGGAGGGCAATTCTGGACCTAAAAAGACTGAACAACTATTTTATATACAAGAAATTCAAAATGCAATCCCTTCAGTCGATACTGGGGAGCATTTGGGAAGGTGACTTCCTGACCTCCATAGACCTTACGGAGGCTTACCTACACATTCCTATTCTAACGGTTCATCGAAAATTTCTGTGTATTCAGTATGCTGGCCGGCATTTCTAATACAAGGCCCTGCCCTTTGGCCTATCAATAGCGCCCAGAACTTTCACCAAGGTGCTTGCAGCAGTGGCGGCACACCTCAGAGTGATTCTGGTGTGCATCCAATGTTATCTGGACGACATCCTGATACAGTCCTTTTCACCAGACAGAGCAGCAGAGGACCTACAGATCACCATCAGGACCCTGCAGGAACACGGGTTCTTGGTGAATTTCAACAAGACTCATCTGTTCCCAACAAATTGACTACTACACCTGGGAGCAATCATAGATACCAGGTCATGCGAGGTCTACTTGTCACAAGAACGACAGGCCAGTATCAAAGTACTGGCAGCCCAAATTCAGTCAGTGATGCTGGACCTACTATCACAACTCCTGGGGAAGATGGTGTCCTGCATAACAATTGTCCCGTGGGCACGGCTTCACGCAAGACCGCTGCAGTGGTTTCTTTTGCCACCCCAGAGGTCAGGCAGGAGCAACTCGAAACTCAAGGTGCAGGTTCCACCAAAGGTACTACAAACTCTCCACTGGTGGAGAACATGAGCCATAAGCAGGGGCTGTGCATTCAAGGAACCAAGGCACCTATCCATCACCACAGATGCCAGTCTGTTCCTGGGGCACCCACTTCCAGTCCCAGATAGCACAAGGACAGTGGTCAGAATCAGACCTCAGAAACAACATCAACTGGTTAGAACTCAAGGCAGCCCATCTAGCCCTAAAGAGATTCCAGGACAGAATTTTGGGACACCACATACACATCCTAATGGACAATGTGACCACCAAGGCACACATCAACCGTCAGAGTACTCATGCAGGAGGCGAGACAATTAGGACTCTGGGCAGAGAGACACCTGCTCTCCATCAGAGCAGAACACATGTCGGGGAAGACAAATGTACAGGTGGACTGGCTAAGCAGGACCACGGTCAACCACTCAGAGTGGTGACTACATCCAGACCTGTTCAGGGAGCTGTCAGGGAGGTTCGGAAGTCCGATCCTGGACCTCTTTGCTTCTCCATCAAATGCCCAGTTACCAAGATTCTATTTTAGATTCCCAACAGCAGGGGCGAAGGGAGTCAATACTCTCCGCATTCCATGGCCCTGGGGGCTGCTATGCGCCTTTCCCCCACTTCCACTAATCCTAACAGTTATAGAGAAACTGATAGAGGAGAGGGCAGAGATACTTTTCCTGGCACCACACTGGCCAAGACACCTGTGGTACATGGATCTGGTCAGCCTCTCAATAACCAGACCATGGAGGATCCCTCGAGACAGAATAGCTCTGAGTCAGGGAGCCTTGCTTCATCCAGATCCGCAATGGTTTCAGCTAACAGTTTGGCACTTGAACGATCAGCTCTAAGACAGCATAAGTGCTCCAGTAAAGTCATACAAACACTACAAGCCTCTAGAAGGTCTTCAACTAGCAGAATCTACGATGCCACTTAGGCATCCTTCTGCAGCTGGTGCTCCAGAGAACATATTGATCCAACCGACATGTCAGTGACCCAAATCCTGGAGTTTCTACAGAGGGGGACTGGACAAGGGCCTGTCCCCCAACACCTTACGCAGGCAAGTGGTGGCTCTGGCATCCATGTTAGGCTGTGGGAAGTTAGAATCCCTTGCCTTACATCTTCCGGTGCACAGCTTTAACCAACCTAAAGCCCCCAGTGATACACAGATATCCCACTTGGGATCTACCTAAAGTATTGAGGGCGCTCACGACAGAACCATTCAAACCGTTATGATCAACCAGCCTACGATTCCTTACCTGGAAGGTAGCATTCCTTGTAGCCAAAAGAAGAATATCGGAGTTAGCAGCCCTCTCCATGAGGGAGGACCTTTGAATAATTCACTCAGATAGGGTGATTCTAAGGCTGGACCCCACCTTCCTTCTGAAGGTAAATTCATCATTTCACAGGGCGCAGGAAATTATCCTACCAGATTTTTCCCAAAGCCAAATCACAACCTAGAGAAAAAATGGCATTCCCTAGATGTCAGGAGAGCTATCTGCATTTACCTGAAGAGGACAGCCTTTATCAGGAAAACGGAATCACTGTTTATGTCATTCCAACAGAACACGTTGGGTAACAAAATCACACCTTCAACCATAGGCTGGTGGATAAGATCTTGTATTGCCAGGGCTTACGAGACTCCAGCTCTACCATTACCCAAACGGGTAACAGCTCATTCAACCAGAAGCATGGCCACGATGGACGTGTGGAATACACAGGCCTCTATTGAGGACATTTGTAGGGCAGCAATGTGGTCTTCTGCATCCCCATTCGTAAGACACTATAAGTTAGACATATTCGCCTCGGCTGATGTGGCCTTTTCTACAAAAAGTGCATTCAGAATTGGGGACTCAAGACCAGACCACTTCCCACCCTTAGGACAGCCAGCTTTGGTATGTCCCACACAATTGGATTATCCTTCCAGCACACTGGAGAAAGAGTGTTGGTCTTACCTGACACGCTTCTTCTCAGTGGGCTGAAGAATAATCCAATCCCACCCTGGCAACTGTCTAGTCTAGAGTCCAGGGGAAGTCATCACCAGCACCAATACTATTCAAGTTAATCAACACATCTTCATCAAGACTGGGCATGCTCAGGAGGAGGAGGCATGACCAAGAATCTGATTGACTCAGCCTCCAAGTTGAAGAGGAGTCGACACCCACACAATTGGATTATCCTTCAGCCCACTGAGAAGAAGCACGTCAGGTAAGTCCAATACTCTTTTTAATCTATTGACAAAAAGAAAGATTATCTTCCAAAAAGCAATTCCATTTCATCACAAAGGTAACTTCCATATTTTGGGGGGTCTGGTTCATCTTAACAGTTTTTAGTTGATTGCTATAATAAATAATATGTGGATGAAGAGAAGCTGTCTAGAGAACAAGCAGAAAAGAGAAAGCATCAGCCACAGCTGCATACAGAGGGGGGAGCAAAAGGCTCGGGGGGGGGCCCTCTCTAAATTATCAGACTGTAAAGGTTGTTAAGCCTGGGTTCCCCAACCAGGGTTAAGGAGACAAGCTAAACAGAATGTGCAGCGTTAGTCAGATAGGCATACAGATAAATGTGTGAGATAAGTTTGTATGTTAGTTAACATACAGTAAAAATAACAGATACGCTTGTGTTATCAAAAATATAGTTTATTCCACTTAGAGTTTTATAGCATAGTCAAAATAACAGTCCATTAGTCATGTATCGTTTTTAGTCAGTCCATTCAAGGATATTCAATTAGCAAAGTCCGTGTAGAATATCCAATGTCAGTTCACTTACAATAAATCAGTCCTTTCACAGTTGATAAATCAACAGTCCTTTCTCTCTCCCGTTCCAGTAGGGGAAAAACAAACGCAGTCTTCAGTCCATGCAGTAATTAGGGATCATCAAGCCAGAGAGAGCAAGCTGCCGTGCCTTGCTTCTTTTATGGTGCTTTTACAACCACTCCCTTAATTACAATGTTACAGTTAAAGTTACAGACACTTTAACTAACAAACCATGATAACATATTATTTTACCTAAACCAGTTAGGGTAAACAATGTTATCCCTAACATAGGTGACAGTTGGAAAATATCCTTTGAGACTTGCAAGATTCTTTTAATGTACTTTTTACAATAAAGTAGAATTAGCTTATCTGGTGACACTTTCTGTCTGGTCCACCAGGTGAGACCGACATCAGTCTTGCAAGTCTCAATGTACAATTCTCTTGCCCTCACTTTTACAGCCTAATAACTTAGGAAGGGTCCCTCATTTTAGAGTAGTGCCTATGCTAGTTGGCAAATACAGGGTAAAATTATAGTGGGTGAAAACTTACTTTTTAGGGGATAAGTAAAGAATCTAAGATAGGAGTAAGGTGCTGTCACTTATTCTTACAGCCTGATTAAAATGGACTCCTTGTCCTCATCCAAGGATCCAAGGTCCTCATCCTTAAACTGCCACAAGACCCTGGCATTTAATGGTGTTCTTTTCCCTCTCTAGGAGCCAAACCCTGAAGACCCCTTGAACAAAGAGGCTGCTGAAGTCCTCCAGAACAACAGGCGCCTGTTTGAGCAGAACGTCCAGCGCTCAATGCGGGGTGGCTACATTGGTTCCACCTACTTTGAGCGCTGCCTCAAATAGAACTGACCAGCTCCACGCACAAATTTACTCCTCTCCCCTCCTCTCCCTTTTAGTACTTCTAAGGGACTCTGCCAACACCGCTGCCATCAGCCATCAAGGGTGCACAGGAGTCAGGAATTGGCAGGGGTCCTCTTTCATCTTTTTCTCCCCCCCCCCCACTGCTCCCTTCCAGCCTGGGTCTTCAGCAGCGACTGTCTCACCAGATCCTTATACCTCCCTCACTGTGCACTCTCTGTGCTGCTGTGAGGTGAGGGTGAGGTTACTATTACTTCTTTGTCCCACCCACTGTGTTGGGTTAACCACCTGGTCCTGACTGTCTGAGACCCCATTCCTGGTGTCCATCAGACTTTCTCAGAGCTGTGGTTTTGCAGTTAAGAACAGAAGGTTCCCTATCTGCTCTGGCATTTCCTGCTTGCAGTGCAGTGTTATTCAGCTGTGGGATCTGCAGGCCACTTTCCTCTCCTCCCCTCCCCGACTGGGCACCAAGGTTTCTGACTGCAACTATTAAATGGGGGAGGTGCTTGAGGGCTGGAGCAAGATGCTCAGCTGCCTCCACTTGGCCCCAGGTATTGCGGCTCAAGGGGGAGAGGCTGGATCAGCCTTTTTTCTCTTAGGACCAACTGACTTGTATGTTCGGTATTGAAGGAAAAACTGATAAAGCCACCACCACCAAGAGTCTATGACAACTTGCTGTTGCCACCTTGCCTGGGACAACTCGCTGCAGGGACAACTCGCCTTGAGCCTGGGCCTTCCACTCTGGTTTTCAAAGCTGGCCTGGCTTAAGGGAGGCAAAATTTCTTGCCAGCCTGCACTACTTCTCCAAAAGCTTCCTTGCCTCGCTTTCCACACAGAGAGAGACACAGACACCATTCTGAGCTTGGGGACTTTTATCTATCCTGTGGCAAGGTGCTGGCAGTGAGTTGTCCCATTCCACACCACCAATCCCACCAATGCTAATGGTAGGAGGGCCTGGCCAACAATGAACTCTACTCTGCCTCTCCAGTGACTCCTGGAAGTCTGTGGCCAACATAAAGCCACTGTAATTCCACTGTGTTGGGTTATTAAAGGGGAATATTAGCACATCCAATTTGCCCTTTGCCTCTCATTTTCTGCTTCCATCTTCCCTGGTTGGTGCATGGGTGGAGAGGGCAGGGGAAAGTGATGTGTATTGGTTGGGACTGCGGTCACAGGAAATAGCATCAGCACTAGAGATCATGGTTTCTAGATGGAAGGAACTAGAGGTGAATGCTGAGGTGATGGAAACATTTTAAGAAAAACTCATGACTTCAAGACACTTAAGTTGGACACATTTATCCCATTAAACTGCATACATATCTCAACATCTCAATGTAGTCCTTAGAATACAGCTGACTTTATTACTGTTCTGTGGTAAGATCTAACAAAGGTGTTCTCAGCTGTTCAGCCAAATTCCAGACAGAAAGGGAAACAAAACTCTCATGGTAACTACAAAATGAGTCTTTATTTGTCCATATACTGCTCCGGATTCGGGTAACAACGAGCATCAAGATGATATTAAAGTCAGCTCTGGTGCACCTCGCAGCCAGAGCTGTACACACCAGTTAATAACGTAATGAGTTTATCCACCATCCGGTGAATGCTACTGCTTAATATCCAGTCACTATGTAACTTCCCAGATACCGTGCATTCGTTAATTATCCACACTCCTTTACCATACCCTCGCAATGTTATACTCTCTATATCCCACTATCGCCCTTGTGCCCGCCTAGTGAATATCCCCCCCCCCCAAGGTCATTAATTTAACATTCAGCATGTTCATCGCTCTGCCGATAGCCGCCCACAACTTGTGATAGTTCAGCATTTGACGTCATCAGGGCTCGTCAATCTGCATTGGCAATCTGAACCCCGTGTTGGTTGGCTAGCAGGTACTTCCTAACACGGTAGAACATTCAGACACAATGAAACGCTCGGTGTCACGGCTCCAGCATGCCATGGGGACATGACAGGCAGCCCCCTCTACCAGGAATCTGCCTGCAACACAGGAAGAACATTAGGGACATCTATAATGATTAACTTAATTACAATGTGGGCCCAGGTTTGTCGGGGTAAGTATGGAAACGACGCACTAAACGATCTGCATATATATCCGATGCCTTCAGCCAGCACGCCTCTGACACCGGATATTCTTTCCAGCATACTAAATATTGGATATTCCTTCTTTTGCAGGAGTCGAGAATTCTATTTCAATCTGATCCGTATTTGGTTGGTGATTTTTTTTCTACTTCAGGCACTTCATTTTGGGAGTCAATGGGTTTCAATAAACTGATACAAAACACCGGGTATATACGACCCAACGATGGTAACTTTAACTCGACCGTTACAGGGTTAATGATTTTTTTTTTAAGTTTTATTGTTTTATAAGACAAACATAAACAAACACAACATAGAAACATCAAACCATCTTCCATATATGTACATACAATGTTTCGGTTGGTTTACAAATTGTTTTGTGGTTCCACTTCGTAGTCTTCAATTAAAATTACATTGTATATGTTCTCATATTGTCAATCAAACATTCCTAAATACATTAATATTATTATTCATTTGACTATACTATTATTCATTCATGTTTTACAAAATAATCCATATTTTACTTAATTTATTTTATGACAGTTCATATTTCCATCTCAAATCTATAATTTTGTAGATATAATTAAAAAAAATACATCTTTATATATTATGTTCTAAAAATCTACATATTTCATAACCATTTTTATTGTCTAACCATTGATAGAATAGATCCCAAATTTTATAAAATTGTTTATCTTCTCTGATTTCAAATGTCATACAGGGTTAATGATTCTTGTTATTGAGAATGGGCCCAACTATTTGGGCCCCAATTTCTTACTGTTCAATTTCAACTTAATATATTTTGTTGAAAGATATACTCTATCCCCAAACTGAAAAGGTTTATGATCCTGCCACTTCTTGTCTGCATATGTTTTATAATCCATCGCTGTTTTATCCAGAGCTTTTCTAACATTTAACCAACTAGCCTGTACCCTTTGTGCCCAATCTGGACACTAATTGGGTCGTTGGGGTGGCAAGTAAAATCCGGTAATGGACTAAATTCTAAATCATTCACCATGTCGAATGGACTGTATCCTGTACTGCTGTGTACCACATTATTATACACGACTTCTGCAAACGGTAACAACTCCGCCCATTCCTGTTGTTGAAAGGACACATATGATCTTAAGTATCTCTCCACCATAGCATTCGCTTTTTCTGCTGCGCCATTCGTGCTTGGATGATAGGCCGAACTTAATCCCTGGGATGACCCTAACAAGCAGAGGAATGCTCTCCAGAATTGTGCAGTGAATTGTACTCCTCGATCAGAAATTACTCGTTGAGGGGTCCCATGTAATCTGTAAACATGTATAAACATATTGGCTAGGGTTTTAGCTAATGGCAAACCCTTACAAGGTACAAAATGTGCCTGTTTCTAGAATAAGTCGATAGTCCATATAACTGTATAACCATTACTGTTTGATAACTCCACAATAAAATCCATGGCAATATCCTGCCATGGATGTTGTGGTTCAGACACTGTAACAACCCTAATGGCTTACCCAGTCTTGGTTTTGAAATCGCACAGGCATGACAGTTTTTTACATACTGTTCTATGTCGGATCTCATTTTTGGCCACCAAAATTGATGTCAAGCTAAATGCAAGGTTTTTAGAAACCTGAAATGTCCGGCCTGTTTGTCATCATGACACTTTTCCAAAATATAATTCCTACATTTCTCCGATACATAAATCCTGTTTCCTTTCCATGCCAAATTATAGGAAATTGAGTCAGCATTACTGCTAATCCATTTATCTGTTCTCTTCTCGCAACATATCCTGCTTACATCCTTTAACCGTATGGCTTGTCCCATATTTCTGGGTATGGTATGTAAGATCAGAGGCTAAACAATCACATCTCGGGTCTCGTATTGAGGTAAGCAAGACAGGGCATCCTCCATGAAATTTTGACCCCCTGGTACATGGCGCAGATGAAAATTAAATCGCTTGAAACACATAGCCCATCTAACCTGTTTGGGAGATAAACGGCAGGGCTTTTGTAAAGCCTCCAAATTCTTGTGATCTATCCAGACTTCAAAAACTTCTTTTCTGCCTTTTAACAGATGTCTCCATGTATGTAATGCCCACTTCACCGCAAATGCTTCCTTTTACCAGATTGCCCATCCTCTCTGTTGGGGTGAATTTATGGGAAGTATAAGCAGAAGGTTGCAACATTCCCTGTTTTTTATAATGTAGAAGGACAGCGCCCACAGCCACGTTGCTGGCATCTGCTTGAACAACATATTGTTTCATGGGATCAGGATGTTTGAGAATAGGTGCCTGGAAAAATAATGTCTTCAGATTGTCAAATGCTTGTTGACACTTTGTGGACCACTCAATTTTTTGACCGGGTGTTGGCTTTGTTTTCTGATTCTTTGTTTTTAGCAGTTCTGTTAATGGTAATGCAATGCTAGCGAATTGTGGCACAAATTGCCTGTAAAAAAATCGCAAAGCCAAGGAAACTCTGCAATTGTTTATGCATTTGTGGGATTTCCCATCCCAAGACAGCAGTCACTTTGTTGGGATCCATTTCCAAGCCATCACTGGAAATTCTATACCCAAGATAGTCCAATTTATTACAGTGAAATTCACATTTCAACAATGTCACATATAATTTGGCATCTAATAACTTTTTAAAGACACTTCGTACTAACTGTATATGTTCTTCCAAAGTCTGCGTGTAAATTAGGATGTCATCTAAATACACAAATACTCCCCAATATAAATGTTCATGCAGCACCTCATTGATTAGTTGCATGACTACCACAGGGGCATCCTGCAACCCAAAAGGCATCACCTTGACATGGAAACTACCCAGGGGACAGTTGAAGGTAGTTTTCCATTCGTCTCCTTGTTTAATATGTACCCTATAATATGCTTCACGCAGGTCTAACTTTGTGAAGACTTTTCCGGTGGCCAATGTGGCCAATAATTTGCTAATTAATGGCAGAGGATATACATTTTCCACACATACAGCGTTTAGTCCTCTAAAATCCACACATAAAGGCAAAGTTCCATCCTTTTCCAGGGCAGCGATATGTGATCTTCCAGGTTGTATGAAGCCACGAGCTAGGTTTTTATCTAAATAATTCCTCATTTCCTCCATCTCCTTGGGAGTCATTGCATACATACAGGGCTTAGGTAATTTCACTCCTGGGATTAATTCTATAGTGCAGTCAGTTTTATGGTGTGAGGGTAAGATCTCGCACTCCACTGAACACCTTTGCTAGATTCTGATACTCAGTTGAGTAGGTGAGGTTTTGATGTTCAACTATGGTGGTTGCTAACTCCTTCCGGGTATTCTGTGTGGATTCCCCTGGACCTGATTGAGAGGGTTCTGGTCCTACTACAAGTCGCAAATGACAGAAACCACCTTCCCACCATATAGTGGGCTCCCACTTATCCAACCATACAAGTCCTAATATCAGTGCCTCGCACATATGCAGGACAACAATAAATCATAGATGTTCCCAATGAGCTCCAATTTCTAGTTTAATAGTAGTCATTGTCATTGCTGGGCACCCGCCAAGCAGGGACCCATCCACCCGCTCGAAATTCATTGGTGTAGGCAACTGTTCCACCCATAATTACAATTCACCACTCCGTGTAAGGCATCCAGAAAGTATCAATGATATCAATCACTCCAAGACATTTTTTGTCCAATTGATTTATTTAGAAACATCTGGCATGTCAAAGGCAATTTCTCAAAGTGAAAATTTTTCACGTGTTACACTGAATCCACCTTCTCTCCTCCCTTCTCTCCTCCCACTTTTACACTTCATAAATCACGAGAACCAATTAACTGCCACTGGAATTTCTCAATGCAACATACAGAATAACCTTGAACTTTTCAATTCCTCCAACTCTCTTAAAAAAATGTGGCAGCTGAATCTCAAAGCTGACAGGCATCCCCCCCTTGAAAACTCCTAAAGAAAAAGAAAAAGAAACCACATAGAGGGGTTAATACATTGTCCTTAACCCCCTCTCCCTCCCCCACGAGGACCCTTCGGTTTGTGGAGAAAATCCTCATGGAATTGGTTAACCAATTGATCAGCATGAACATCCCAACTCTTTACCCAACTAGCATCTGAGATGGGGTATCCTTTCCATAAGACCAAATATTGCAATCGGTCATGGTGTAATCTAGAATCAAGAATTTTTTGAATCTCATAATGTGTTTCCCCCTGTACTGTTAATGGTTTAGGTGGAGCGATTGGCAGTGGTCTTGTCATTGATGCAGTAGCTGGTTTTAGTAAACTACAATCGAACACCGGATGAATTTTCCTCAACAGTCGAGGAAGACTTAATTGGACAGTGACCGGATTGATTATGTTGGAAATTGGAAATGGACCCAAGAATTTTGGACCCAGCTTCTTACTGGGCAGTTTCAACCTAAGTTACTTGGTTGACAAATATACTTTGTCCCCTACTTTAAAAGGCGGTTGAAGGGATCTACATTTTTCCAATTTTTTGCAGCTTCGTTCAAAGCTTTTTTTGTATCTTCCCACCCTTTCTTTAATGAATTCATCCATTCTGTTAGGGACATGGATGAGGAAGGTTGTCTAGGTAATTCTGGCATCGGGACAAAATCCATTCCAGTGTTGATTTGGAATGGAGTCAATCCCGTGCTGCTATGTACTGCATTATTGTAAGCAACCTCTGCAAAAGGTAATAACTCAGCCCAATTTTCTTGTTGATAATTTACATAGCATCTAGAAAAACTTCCGGTTTGCAAGCTTTCGGCGGCAGCAGGGATTTGCGACTGCGCGATCCCTGCTGCGTTCGCCACCAAGGTTCCCCCGATCCATCTGGATTTGGGGGGTATAGCTGCCCCGTAGAGGCAGCTGAAGACAGGGGGGATCTGGAAAGGGGTTTGGGGGTGTCGCAAACCCCCTCCCCAGCCGGCTAAAACCCCTTTTCCCGAGGCGGAGGAACAGCGGTCAGCAATGGCCGCCACGAAGAAAGCTGCAGCCAGGTAAGCAGGTGCAGGAGAAAAAAAGTGAAAGCTGCTTCTAACCGGGACAAGATGGGAGAAAGTGACTTGGAACCTGGAAGGCTGCTAAGTATATATTGTTCCTTGTGAGAGTTATAAGCTGTGAATACTCTAAAAGGGAAAGTTTTTTCCTTGTTCTACTCTCCTTCCTAAAGTGACAGCGGGAAAAAAGAAAAGAAAGAAAAAACCTTTTGGCTGTGAGTGGGAAGGGAGAGTGAAAAAAATAAGAGCCAAATTTGAAAATAAGGAGAAGATTGCCTAGAATTGCAAAGAGTTTAAAAACTTCCAAAAAATATATTTGAAAAGGATTTGTGACTATTTTAACTTTTTAGCTGTGAGTGAGAAGGGAGAGGGAAAAAAATTGGAGCAGAATTTGAAAATAAGGAGAAGACTGCCGAGAATTGTAAAGCATTATTAAACATTAAAAAAAAACTTCCAAAAAATATATTTGAAAGGAAACTTTGTGATTACTTTAACTCCAGAAAGAGAAAGTGAAGAAGAAGAAGGTATTTAAAAGAAACAGCCTGTTTGGATTGTTTGGTGATTTTGGAACCTTTGGAAATTACTTCTGATTAAATCATCTGGGTGGTTGTTTGGGAAAACTTTTTCTCTACACAATGGCATCATTTATGGATGAATTGGAACTTATATATCAAAAATATGAAAGAGAAAAACAAGGAGGGGAAGATGGTCTTGGCACTATTTTTCAATACTTAGAAATGGCGGTTTATATTTATGTGAAGCAGAATGAGGATGATGGGGACAAAGAAGAAGAAGGAGCCATCTTTGATGAACAAATGACTTTGACTGGAGAAGGGAAAAAGCAAGAGAAAAAGGAAAAAAGGTCTTTGAGATCTGGAAAAACAGCCCAAAAAGAGAAGAATAAGGTGAAAAGGGGACATAATGTTAAGAAACAACAGAAAGGGGGAAAGCAGAACAAAAGGGAAGTGGAGAGACAAGGGGTTAAAGAGGACAAGGAGAAGAAGAAGCAAGGGAGAAAGGAAGGGATGAGAAGTCCTAATGGTGGGGAGCAAGATGTTAAGAAGCAAAAGTTTTTTAGAGATAATGGATAAATTTTATTGTTCAAGGGATTCTAGAAAGGTACATAAGACTGCATTCTTATACTTGTATTCAGAAGTAATCAAAGTAAATTAGAAATAATATGTAACTTAAAATGTAATAAAATATTCAACAAATTAGTGAAATTTTTGGTTAAGAAAAGGGAGTACTGTAATGAAACATGATTTAAGATTGTGATGGGGGGGGGGGGTTAATAATCTTTGGAAAGCATAAGTGTTCCCACAAAGGCATGATATCTTATTGAAATGGATAAAATGTTCAAGATATGATTGTTAATATTAATGATTAGATTATGGTATATTAGCGAATTTTTTTGAGAAATGAGAGATTTGACATAGAAGAAGGAGGAACACTGTAATGAAATAATGAGTTATAATATGTGATGTGGGGGGGGGAATAATTATGGAAAATAGGGCTCCCATAAGAGTATGTGATTTAATTGAAAAGCAATGAGTTAAATGTTTAAGATATAAATGAATATCAATACTAATGAATAGATTTGTATTATTTTTGATAATATAGTATAATTTTAAAATGTACCAGATGGAATCCCAATGTATGTTATGTGTTTTATATTAAGTATTATAAATATAGGGGAAAGAGATAAAGGCATCATACTCCATATAGTGTACAGGAGAAATACTTCTTCTTTTTTTTTTAAAGAAGAAAAATAAATGGTTGGCTGGAATAGAACAGACAAAGAATAATAAATATTACATGAATTGAGAGGAGATAAATAAAATAATATAAAATTGAGAAAATTTAAAGGAGAGAAGAAGTTATATAGAAAATTGAAAATGTTAATAAGATATGAAATGCTATGTAAAATGAATATGAATTTGAATTTGTGTCTGTATCAAGAGTTTTAACCCTGGACTAAGCAACTTTCAGAAAAGAGATTTTTTATGCTTTTATGTTTTGTGTTTATGTCTATTTATGTATTGTTTGTTTTGAAAATAAAACTTGATAAAAAATTTACATAGCATCTAATATATTGTTCAATCATGGTGTTAGTCCTCTCCACTGCTCCATTACAAGCAGGATGGAAAGCTGAGGATAACCCTTGAGATGAACCAATGGATTTCAGAAATTCCCTCCAAAATTTTGTGGCAAATTGTACCCCTCTGTCTGATGTTACTCTACACGGTACTCCATGTTGTCTATAGATATGTTTCACGAACAGCTTTGCAAGTTTTTTCGCAGATGGAAGTCCTTTGCAGGCTATAAAATGGGCCTGTTTAGAGAATAAGTCAATTATAGTCCAAATGATTGTATTCCCTTCACTCTTAGGTAGTTCAACAATAAAGTCCATTGCAATTTCTTCCCAAGGTTGGGTTGGTTCAGCAACTTGTTGCAGGAGGCCAGGAGGTTTTCCAGTTCTGTGTTTCATTGTGGCACAAATTGAGCAACTTTTTACATAGTCCTCAACATCAGATTTCATTTTTGGCCACCAGAACTGTCTTCTCAGTAAATGTAGGGTTTTTAGGAATCTGAAGTGGCCACCCAGCCGGGAGTCACGGCTACGCTTTAGTACCAGTAGTCTTAGGGTTGTGGGTACATAAAGCTTAGTCCCTTTCCAAACTAGTCCATCATTCATTGTCAACTCGGTTTGATGGTCCAGGAACCAAGGATCGGTCAATAGGGCTGTTTTCAATTCTGTAGTCAGCTTATCTTCCAGGCGTTTGGGGTTGCAGTTGGCTTGGGCTTGAGTGGTCACTTGGCCTGCCGATTGAGCGTCTGAAATTAAGGCTTGTACTATTTTCTCTCGGTGGCTGTCAAACAGGTTTTATGGACAGAGTGTCTGCCACTATGTTTTTCCCTTCGGGGATATATTTAATGTTGAAATTGAATCACTTGAAATATTGGGCCCAGCAGACTTGTTTGGGCAATAATCTAGGGGTTTTTAGAGCCTCGAGGTTCTTATGATCAGTCCATACCTCAAAGGCCTCTGGCACCCCTTCTAGAAAATACCTCCAAGTCAATAAAGCCCATCGTATGGCAAATGTTTCTTTCTCCCAGACCACCCACCTTCGCTCTGTGTTTGTCAGCTTTTTGGACACGTAAGTGCACAGAATCAGTCAGCCTTGAGAGTCTGTTTGCAGCAAAATGGCTGCCACCATTACATCACTTGCATCTGTTTGGACAATAAAAGGCTTGCTCGCGTCTGGATGCTGGAGGATGGGCTCAGCTGCGAAGAGGCATTTTAAGGTCTCAAAAGCTTTCTGACAGTCCATAGTCCAAGGCAGGGGTTGACTCAGTTTTGGTTTGGTGGGTGATGGGCCCGTTTTTAATAGCTCTGTCAATGGGAGGACAACTTCAGCCAAGGACGGAATGAATTGTCTATAGAAGTTGGCAAACCCCAAGAAACTTTGAAGTTGTTTTCAGGTTCTGGGGTTTGCCAGTCCAGCACCGCTTTCACCTTTCCGGGGTCCATTTCAATCCCCAGGTTGTATATTCAGTAGCCTAAGTTGTCCAGCGCCTCCTTGTGGACCTCGCATTTTGAGAGCTTCACATATAATTTGGTGGCTAAAAGTTTTTCTAGGACTTGGACCAATTGAACACGTTCTTCCATGGTTTCGCTGAAGATAAGGATGTCACCCAGGTACACGAGGACCCCCCGGTAAAGATGCGGGTGTAACACTTCATTGATGAGTTGCATAAATACTGCGGCGGGGCCCTGAAATCTGAAAGGCATGACTTTGAATTGGACATGACCCAAAGGGCAGTTAAAAGCAGTTTTCCATTCATCTCCCTCTTTGATGCGGACCTGGTAGTAAGCTTCCCTGAGATCTAGCTTGGTGAATACTTTGCCCTTTGACAGGTGGTTCAATAAGTCCTTCATAAGAGGGAGAGGTTACATGTTTTTGACGCATACGGTGTTCACGCCTCTAAAGTCAACACACAATCTCAACCCGCCATCTTCTTGAACAACATGGAGGCAGCTAATCTTGATTTGGCAGGCTCAATAAAACCTCGTTCCAAATTGCTGTTGATGTATTTTCTTATTCGGTCATTTCACCAGACGTCATGGAATACATCTTTGGTTTTGGTAATTTCATCCCGGGCTCTATATCTATGGCACAATCAGTGGCTCAATGGGGAGGTAAAACATTACACTCTTCTTCACTGAATGCTTCAGCCAAGTCTTTGTATTGGTCGGGTACCTGGGAGTTATTTGGGAGAAGGTGGGATGCCATGGATGCTGGCTCAGGCTCTGGGTTCAAGCTGACTGGTGGCTTTGTAGTGGGTGGAAGAGAGGGCAATGGGCCCGGTCCAATGAGGATTTTTCTGAATCCATCCTCCCATTTGATCATTGGGGCCCATTTGTCTAACCAAGCAAGTCCCAGTATGATTGATTCTGACATCTTGGGGGCCACTATGAGGCATATGAGTTTGTGATACAGGTAATTCCATCTTGATCAATTCTGTCATTTGAATGGCTGCCCCCCCCCAATTAAGGTTCCATCCATTTGCTCAAATCTAATTGGGCATTTTAGCGGGTTAGTCTTTATGCCCAATTGTTCAACAATGGGGAGTCCGATAAGACATCTAGAACACCCAGTATCAATGACAGCTTCTAACTCCCTAGCCTCCACCGTGTTTCGTACCACTAACTTGACCTGAACTGTAAAAGGTATGATGGGATCATTCACCATTGGGTCGTCTTCACAGGTCGGGTTCTCAGGGACGTGGTGTTGGTCCGGTGGTCCGTTGCTCCCATCTGCACATAGGGGGCTTTGCCAGCTGTGTTTGGCAAACCCGCCCCTGCCCAGAGGTCTTCCTTGATTCTTCCAACCTCTAACAACTGCATTAGGCTTCGACTGTGCAGCTTGTGGTACAGGAGCAGGGGCCAGACAGTCTGCTGCCTGATGACCAGCTTGGCCACATTGGTAACATTTCAGCACTCTGGTGGGTCGGGTATGAGCAGTTTCGGCTGGTCCGGTTGGTGGTCTCCTCGCCACAATTCTTAGTTGGGGATGCTGGAAGGGGTTTCCTGTGTCAGTTGATGCTGTGATCTAAGCTGAGGGAGGTGGTATACCACGATTGTAAGGTCTCTGGGATTCCCCTAATTTCACAGGCCTTCTTTACTTCTGGATCAATTTTTTTTTTTTTAATAGTGTGAAGTCATTCTTTCAGGCCAATCCATGAGGTGGCTTGTGACTCTTCTGAAGTCCCAAATGAATTCTGACAATGGTCGCTTGCCTTGCCTCATTTCCATTCACACCTTCCAATACCACTGGTATCACAAAAGGGCATACTGGAGCACTCACCATAGTATCGTGGCTTCCCTCACCACTATCATACAACCCTGAAACAACCCTGGGTTGACTCCGTTTGTCCAATTGATGCTGTCTTGATGGTGATGCTTCCCCCTTCGTTTTCTGAGTCAGTCCTTGTGATCTTTTGGCCCCAATTCCCTGTTTCCTAAAGCCAAATTTTGTCACTGCTCCAACAGGTGCCTTTGCTGTTTGTTTCATACACTCATTGGCAACCTCGGGGCATTCCAATGCCCTATGCCCTATTAGGTTACATCTGAAACACCTAATAGCCGGTCGACCCCTACCACCCGGCAGACCATCTCCTTGCCTGCTCCGACCTCCCATAACACCAAGATCTGCTTTAGGTACTTTTTGGAATGGTTTGGGCTTGGTTCTGAATTCCTTCAGTCCAACATCCAATTCAACCGCAGTTCTGTACCATTCTGTCAATCGTTGAGGGACTCCTCTATATAGACAAGCCTGTCTTAAACTACGATCCAATCCAGCACGGAATTTCTGGACCAGCAGACGCTCAGGCCAGGACCTTAACTTCCCAGCTAAACATCAGACTTCCCATACATATTCAGTTGCCGGTCTCCCATCTTGCCTCAACGCCATGATAGCTTCCTTGGTTTGGTGGATGCGAGACCTGTCCTCAAAACGATTGCGGAGTGAGTCCAAAAAAAGACTTAAATCTACCAACTCCCTGGCCCGTTCACTGTGTAATTCCGTGACCCAGTCCGCTGCATCCCCAGTTGATAGCTACCACTATGGACCATTATGATGGATAGCAAGAGGCATATAATTCTAGGTGATTGACCACTTGGCTTAGGAGCAGTGCGATATGGTCTGGGTTACTGTCAAATGTAGATTGCAATGGTGGTGGTCCCCACACCATGTGTTGTGGCCACTGGCCAGACATTCCCTGATGACCCCAGGAACCCTTATGCTGTATATGGAGAGATGGTGAATCCTCTCAAGCAAAGCTTGATGATATATGCTTGGTATCTCCCGTCCTGGGTTCTGATGGCCTGACTACATCAGCTAATGATGCATCAAACCCAGGTGTAAAGTCACTTCCAGTCCTTTTACCATTACATTCTCTTCTCTAGGGATAGAACTGAAATATGAAGTATCATCAGTACAAGCCCCTGGCCCCTCCCATCTACTCTTTGGGCTGGGATCCTGTATACTTAGATCTCCATACTTCATTTGAAATAGTTCTATAGTACTGACTCCCAAGCTGGAGGTGGAGGTACTCCAGGCATCTTCTTCAACTATCCTCCTTTCCCTCCACTTCTCAAACACTCCAGCATTGAGAGGTGCAAAGGCAGGGGGTTTTCCACGAACACCTCGTCCCCCACACTCGTCCTGGAGCTCCAAATCACTCCTCCTTTCGTCCCTCATCTTGGGCCGAACAGTCTTCCGTGCCTCCCCCTCCATGTCTCTGCATAGTTTAGGTCTAGTAACCCTCTACATCCTTGGGAATATCCCCAGTATCACCAGCAGATGGCGGTTCACCACTCATAATCCCATCTATGGACTCATGCACTCTGCCGTCCCCTAGAGAAATCTCTTTTACAAAAAGAGCCAAAATAGAGAAGCCTTGTGTGAAAAACTAAGTCACCTTATCATTTAATAGCTTGTAGAACCACCTTTAGCAGGGAATGTAAGTAATTCCCAGCATTGCATTAAAAAAGGTTTGACTTAAATTCAGTTGGTGTTTTATTAAGTTTGACGAAGCCTGGGTCAGAACAACTTATCAGAGGCTGCCTGGGAAGATCTTGAATGGCAATCAAATGACCCCAGGAACACTCATGATTCATGAATACATGCCAGTTGCCAAAAGCCCAAATTTTTATCACTAAACTGTTGGGGGTGCTGGACTGATTGCAAGTAGTTTTTTTTTCAGTGCTGTTATAGGATTAGGTTGCTAAATAATGGTTGTAAGTTGAGGGCTACCTGTAGTTGGAAAAGGTGCCATCAATCTGATGAAATGCATTGTAGCTCAAGGAAGTTTTTGCTTTTTAATAAAAGGTGTTTCTCTGACCAGGATCCTGATTCTACACCCCACCCCACCCCACCCCCTTCTAGATTGTGTGCTTAATAGATTGAAGAAATACTGCCATCTCTAACTAAACTGAATGAATGCTCGAAATTTTAACACAGGACCTTAGAAGCATTTTGTCCCCTGGAATCTTAAGTTTGGCATCTTTGTAATTATTAAAAATCAAGGATGAATTTGGATGAATTTCAATGTCCGAATTTCAAAGATTAATTTTCTTGTTTTTAAAAAATTATTATTGAATAAAGCCCATGTCATAATATGTATGAAATTTATCCTGTTAGGGTGTCGATGTGAAAACTTATAGCTGACTATGTGCATATGCATGTGACATGACAAAGGCAAAATGTGTGATAGTTTGTAATATTGTTTTACAAGGTATCAAGTGCTAGCACATGGACTATGCCAGAATGGTGTTGCTAGTACAGGGTATCAGCCTGGTCTTAAGCCTTTCTGACTGCAATGTTTGAATGCCTCTGATTTCCAACCATATTGATGCACAGCCTGGGAACTGAATACAAAAGATCACTGTCCCACTCCCGAGGACACGCGAATTGGTGTATTTGAAATAACAAGTGGGAGGGAGGTGAGGGAGAGTGCCCTTTACCTGTAGAAGTGAGGTTTTAGCTCTGATATCCTGACAGAGAGATGGTGGGCTAACTTTGAGAGAGAAGGCTTCAGAGTGAAGCGCTGCTTTTTATTATTTAAAGCCTCCCCCTCCTCCACTCCCCTCATTTGAACACTGCCCCAGGCCGGCTGAGAACCAATTTGGAGGCCAGTGAGCCCTGCCCCCCTCTTGCCTTGGAGAAGTCCCCTCCCAGCCTTCAAAATTTGCTCCAAAGGCAGCGAGGAAGCCTCAGGGCACAGGTGCCTGCTGCCAGCCACATTTGAAAGCCGAGGAATGTCGCTACTCTAACCTGGAGAACAAATGCTACTCACATTTGTTCTCCAGGTTCTCCATATTTTGCCACAGTATATTTGTGGCAGCTTGCACCTTCCAGCCATCGCCACTTCACCCCACTTGCGCTGTGCCCCCCCGCTGCAACAGCACCATTACCTTGTTCCGGCCGGCGAGGGCTGCACATGTGCCACCCCCTATGGTGGAGTTTTCCAGCCCCACCACAGACCGGTCCCATATTCCAGAGCTGTAGTAGTCACAGGACTGGTCCTTTGGTCATTCTGAAGCAGCTCCTCCAGTCCATGGCAGGCTGGTGCACCCAGGTGGAGGAGTTGCTCCAGGATGACCAAAGGGCCAGTCCTGTGACTGCTGCAGCTCTGGAATATGGGACCGACTTTCCCACCAATGTCAGCAAGCCACCCTGGGGCAGATTTCCCTCCCCCACCGTTGATCTTACCTCCCAGTTCCAGCTTGTGTGGCTCTACTGAAGGTAAGGTTTGTGCTCAGCCGAAGGGTGGGGGCCAGCGGGTGGGTGGGCCATGTGGGTGGTGTAGTCTTGTGTTCCCATGCAGCCTGGATTAATTGCTATTGGGCGTCCTTTGAGGGGAACATTTCTCTGCGGACCACCAAAATTTTCTCACGTACCACCAGTTGGCGACCACTGGTTTAAGGGATGTCTCAAGTTGGAATGGATAGTGATTGGGCCATGTGATGGAGTGATGGGTGCAGGGGATGGATTTTGTGATTTGTAATTATTGGAGGAAAGCCCAGAACTCTCAGATTCGGGTTTTCCCAGATGTGCCAGTATGACAACTGTAATAAAATGGAAGTTTGAGAAAATGCCTGTGATTACCTGGGGCGTGGCACGAAGGCAACACAGTCAAATAAGCAACAAGAGTCCTTTCATTATCTCCAACTTTGCCTCCAGTGTCCAGGTTACCTTTGGCTGGAGAAAAAATCTCTCCCAAGAACAGCCTTTAACTGTAGAAAATTCAGTCCAAAACAAGGTACATACAAACTGTAACTAAAAATCTAAACACCAAGCTGAAGTAATTAACTTGACACAGCAGGAGAAGGAATTTCAGACTTGAAAGCATGGCAAAACTCAAAAGCTTCTTTGCTTGCAAAAAGCTGCCCTAAATACCAATCATTAGATTAGAAATACCTGCAAGCCAGAGTTACAAATCAGGCAGGGTGCCAGAGCCCCTTGAGGAATTAAAATAGTTACAATGTAATGATAACTATCAGCAGCCAACTCTTGATCATAAAGTGAAACCCTTTAGCAGAGAGGTCACTTAAGCTCCCCAGAAAGCACACCCAGGAGAAGCAATCCTTAGATCCTTTTGCACCACTTAAAGATACCAGCTGGTCTCACCTCACAAGATATCCTAAGGAAATCATCCAGATTTAAGGAAAGATCACATGCCCCCCAGAAAGACAGTAAAAAAATCAGTGCCAAGCTTGCATCCTGCCTCTTGGAAGTACACCCCAAAAGCACAGTGCCAGCAACCACTAAAGCAGTGAAGGAAGACTGTCCCCTCCCCAGATAGAAAAAGAAACCATGAGGTAGGAAAAAATTCAAACACAACACAAATTATTAAATCACAACAGTTTAAATCCTTTTAAAACTAAAACACAAGCCTTGTCTGGCTCATTGCCAGAGCTCACACCCCAGGCAAGCTCAAGTGTAAACACTTGAGATAAGCCAAACTACAAAGAAAGCAATTAGCGCTAGAAGGTAGCAAAAGAACAAACACAATAGCTGTTGTTTGTTAAACCAATTACCAGAACAAATAGACACAGGAACTCCCCAGATTTCTGTACCCAGTTTCTTTTCAGGAACAAAGATTAACCTTTTTCCTTCCAAACAAAGCTGAATAGGGAAAATTATCCCATCAATAAACAAAGGATTAAACCTCACCAAGCACAGAAACCTCACCAAAAACCAGTTTTAGACCAAAACTCAGAAAGGGTATGTAAACTCATGTTTGAATGTCAATCTTTCTAGCTGGCCAAGAAGTCTTGCTGAATGTCACTCATCTTGATTCCTTGTCATTAAAAGCTTCTTTCCAGCAGCTCTGCTTCGTTATTCAATTATTTCTTCAAATTGCTGATGGGTTGCATCTCAGCTGGAAGAACTCCAACAGGGGAGTATTTCCTCCCAACAGCAGTGTAAAAAACTTAAAACAACCCTTCCCCTTTAACAAAGTCAAGCCCCAGCAAAGTACCAGCAAAGAAAAAACAACAACAAAACTCTGGAACTCAGGCGACAGTAAGTCTCGGCGTACTACCAAGAACCTTTAGCTGTTTTAAGGGTTAACCGGGAGGCAGTTTCTGTAAGCAAAGGCAATAAAGATGAGGCTAGAAACAACACCAGAATGTTTCCTTCCTGCGTTCCTTACAGGATTAGCCCTATAAAATGGAAAAAAACAAAAGGAGTTTTCTTCCAACAACAGGTTCTCCGAACTGCTTTGAAAGTTAACAACTGGTTCTGGCGAATAGGTGCAAACTGGTTGAAGCCCACTACTGCTTTTATCCCATTCATTCACTTACCACAATATTGAACATGGGAAGATGCTGTGACTGGAAGGATCGATCCTGCTGGGAGTTTTTTTTTTTTAAACAAGTTTTATTAATTCTTCAAGACAGACAATACACAAATACACAAAACATAAAAGCGTAAAAAATCGCTTTTCTGAAAGTTGCTTAGTCCTGGGTTATAACTCTTGGTACAGACACAAATTCAAATTCATATTCCTTTTATATACCATTTCATATCTTATTAACATTTTCAATTTTCTACATGACTTCTCCTCTCTTTTAAATTTTCTCAATTTTATTTTATTTATCTCCTCTCAATTCATATCATAATATTTATCATTCTTTGTCTGTTCTATTCCAACCATCCATCTATTTTCCTTCTTTAAAAAAGAAGAAAAACTTCTCCTGTACACTATATGGAGTATGATGCCTTTATCTCTTTCCCCTATATTCATAATACTTAATATAAAACACATAACTTACGTTGGGATTCTGTCTGGTACATTCTAAAATTATACTATGTTGTCAAAAATAATACAAATCTATTCATTAATATTAATATTCATTTATATCTTAAATGTTTAACACATTACTTTTCAGTTAAATCACATACTTTTATGGGAGCCCTATTTTCCATAATTATTCCCCCCCCCCACATCACATATTATAACTCATTATTTCATTACAGTGTTCCTCCTTCTTCTATGTCAAATCTCTCATTTCTCAAAAAATTTCGCTAATATACCATAATCTAATCATTAATATTAACAATCATTTTATATCTTAAGCATTTTATCCATTTCAATTAAATATCATGCCTTTGTAGGAACACCTATACTTTCCAAAAATTAATATTACCCCCCCCCCCACATCACAATCTTAAATCATATTTCATTACATTGTTTTCTTAACAAAAATTTCACTAGTTTATATTAAATATTTTATCACATTTTAAATTACATATTATTTCCAATTTTTATGGTTATTTCTAAATATAAATATAAAAATGCAATCTAATGTACCTTTCTAGAATCCCTTTAACAATAAAGTTTATCCATTATCTCTAAAAAACTTTTGCTTCTTAACATCTTGCTCCTCACCATTAAGGCTTCTCATCCCTTCCTTTCTCCCTTGCTTCTCCTTCTCTTTGTCCTCTTTAACCCCTTGTCTCTCCACCTCCCTTTTATTCTGCTTTCCCCCTTTCTGTTGTTTCCTAACATTATGTCCCCTTTTCACCTTATTCTTCTCTTTTTGTATTGTTTTTCCAGATCTTAGAGTCCTCTTTTCCTTTTCCTCTTTCTTTTTCCCTTCTCCAACCAGTCATTTGATCATCAAAGATGGCTTCTTCTTTGTCCCCATCATCCTGTTGTTCATTCTGTTTCACATAGTTATAAACCGCCATTTCTAAAAATTGAAAGATAGTGCCAAGACCATCTTTCCCTTCTTGTTTTTCTTTTTCATATTTTTGATATATAAGTTTTAATCCATCCACAGATGATGCCATTGTGTAGAGAAAAAGTTTTCCCAAACAACCACCCAGATGCTGTAATCAGAAATAATTATCAAAGGTTCCAAAGTCACCAAACAATCCAAACAGGCTGTTTCTTTTAAATACCTTCTTCTTCTTCACTTTCTCTTTCTGGAGTTAAAGTAATCACAAAGTTTCCTTTCAAATATATTTTTTGGAAGTTTTTTTTAATGTTTAATAACGCTTTACAATTCTAGGCAGTCTTCTCCTTATTTTCAAATTCTGCTCCAATTTTTTTCCCTCTCCCTTCTCACTCACAGCTAAAAAGATTTTTTTTTCTCTGCTGTCACTTTAAGAAGGAGAGTGGAACAAAAAGAAAAAACTTTCCCTTTTAGAATATTCGCAGCTTATAACTCTCACAGGTAACAATGTATACTTAGCAGCCTTCAAGGTTCCAGGTCACTTTCTCTTGTCTTGTCCCGGTTACAAGCAACTTTCACTTCTTCCAACTTTCTTCCTCCAGCACCTGCTTGTCCGGCTGCAGATTTCTTTGTGGCGGCCATTACTGACCGCCGTTCCTCCGCCTCGGGAAAAGGGGGTCTAGCTGGCAGGGGAGGGGGTCTGCGACACCCCCAAGCCCCTTTCTGGATCCCCCTATCTTCAGCTGCCCCTACAGGGCAGCTATATCCCCCAGATCCAAACGGATCGGGGGAACCTTGGCGGCGAACGCAGCAGGGATCGTGCAGTAACGCGAATCCCTGCCGCCGCCGAAACCTTACAAACCGGAAGTCGATCCTGCTGGGAGTTTTGACTCTGATGACTCTAAAGATGGAAGGCTGGAGCCTGCTGTGAATGTGAAGTCTGAATTATTAGAGGACACAGATGTGAGCCAGGAGGATGAGAGACAATCCTCCCCAGAACCTTCGACTTTGCTCATGCCAGCAACTGATCCACAAAATGAGTCAGAGGCTTCGAGTGGGGAAACTGACAGATCATGGCTTGATGCCAAAACTAGGAGGAGACTGAAACATCAAGCTGAAGGGAGGCATCAAGCCAGATATTGATTAGAGACTGACATGCCCATCCAGGTGATTTAAGGAGGCGTAATGATTCTCAAACTTTGCTTGGAAGCAAAGTGTTTGATGTGTCGAAAGGATACGTGTGGAGCGGCCTTTGTAATTTATGGACATTCTGAATTATCAGACAGATTCCGGGAAGTCTGCCAAGGACTGGAATATAGTACTGTTAACCCTTTTTTAGTCTGGCTTTGTTTTGTTTGAATATTTTGAACTGTGGAACTCCTTGTTCTCACTTGTGAATATAGGTGAGACATAACAGGAAGATATTTGAAATGATAAAAGAAACCTCATGTAATTTATTAAATTTATATGCCAACCCTCTCACTGATAAGGTGCCTCTGGGTGGCTTACAAACAGTAAAAAGATAAATATAAAATCAATTAAAAATTTATAAAGCTAAATGAAAAAACTGAAACCAAGGAGATGGGCAGCATAGGGATGAGATCTTCTTACCCCCTCAACCACCAGCATTGGTGGGTGCTCCTCTTGGGATCCCAAGCCAACAAGCAAAACCAGGTTTTGCTACCCTTCTGGAAGGCCAAAGGTTGAGAGCAATTCTCACTTCTGATGGTAGAATGTACCACAGGGTGGGGGCCACAGTAGAAAAGGCTCTTCTTGATCCCGCCAGCAGGAATTCCTTAGCACATGAGGTCCAGAATGAGCCTCTTCTGCTGGAGTGGGGTAGGCTAGTCCTATTAGGGTGAGATGGCTCCTCAGATACACTGGGCCCAGGCCATAAAAGGCTTTAAAGGTAATGAAGGACTTTAAAGGTAAAAACCAACAACTTAGATGGTAGATAGATAGAATTCTTTATTGGCTAAGTGTGATTGGAATTTGTCTTGGTGCAAATGCTCTCAGTGTACATAAAAGATACATTTGTCAAGAATTATAAGGTACAACACTTAATAATAGTCATAGGGTACAATAAGCAATCAATTCATACCAGGAAACAGTCCATATACATCGTAAGGATACAAGCAACAAAGTTACAGTCATACAGTCACAAGTGGGAGGGGATGGGTGATAAGGAGTGAGGATGGGTAATAGTAGTGCAGACTTTGTAAATAGTTGGACAGTGTTGAGGGAATTATTTGTTTAGCAGAGTGATTGCGTTCGGGAAAAAACTGTCCTTGTGTTGCAGCAGATCCTGTTTCCAAATCAAGACACAAGACCACAAAGGGTAGGAGAATACAAGTTTATTTGAACAAAAGGTTCAGAGCATTAGCATGGCAAATTCTGAACCCCCGGCTATTCCTGAGGGGTTGCTTTTATGCAGCTCCCAGTCTCAGCATACTACAAAAGGGGAAAGTAAGTGTCAGCCTCAAGATACCTTCCCCTTCTACCTTTCTGCTAAGATACCTTCCCCTTCCTGACTATCTGCTATTATTTCATTATTTTTCTCGGCTGTCATGGCAACGGTGGGAGGGGGGATTTTATATGGGAAGAGAGCTGGAGGTGTTTGCATTCCTTGCTGGGCTAGCAAGGGGAGGGGGGATTCTTGTCTTTAACTTTCCGTTTCCTGGCTATCTTTTCCTCTTTTGCGCAACTGCGAACTTTTATCAAAATATGTCAAGGTCATTTGACAAGACGTCTCATCACCATCTGAAGATGACCACATGAGCCGTTTCAAAAGTTTTAATTGGAAGAATCATTTGAACTTTGGGGGGTGGGGGCAAACCTATTTCTTTGTATATGCATTCTACCCACCAATTTCTCAGTTTCGGAATTGCTTTGTAGCTACCACTTTATTTCCCAGTAAAAGGATAACTTTGCTCTACCCCATGGAGTCTGAGTATTTCTTTCTTGGGATCTAAAAGGAGCGCAGCCTGACATAATTCCGAAACTCACACATCAACCCACCCGGAGAAAACAGCAACTTTTCTTCCGAGGGGGTTTCATCCCATGTCGTCTCCAACCGGCGATGAAGAGGATCAGGGAGCTGTGGGGGGGGCAGCCCATGCCGCTGCCGGAAGCGTCGGTGGCTGACCTGCTGGCCGAACTGACTCTGGAAGAAACCTCAGCTGAGATGCCCAGATGGTCGTTGGGGGTTGGTTGGAGAGACCCTGAAGACCCCCCTCCTCCCAGGATCACTGTAAGACGAAAAGGTGCAAGGGGACGGCTTTGGCAGAAGGGGGAGGAGATGGAAGGCAAGCTGGATGAAGCCAAGAAATTCTCTATGGACGTTCCTGGAGAGCCCGGCACAACTCAAAGGTATGAGGGGGAAGAGGGAGCGAGATCAGCCCGGGGGAGCCAAGCTACCTCTACCCCCCTTGCCCAGCGTCCGCCAGTGCAACCGCCCGCTGCCGCCCGGGGAGCCCCAGCAATAGGAGTGGCTCCTAGAAGACGCCACCTGCCCCCCCTAGATGTAAAGTTTGGAGGAAATCCAAGAGATTTGGGATTTTTCCTGGTACAAGTTGGGAGTTATATGGCAGAATTTGAGCGGGAGTTCACCTCTGAAGCAGCCAAAGTGAGATGCGTTACCAGAACCCTGGAAGGGATGGCAGCAGATTGGGTGGTGACTTTGTACAATGATAACTCCCCCCAACTACAAACCCTCGATGTTTTCATGACTGCACTGAGGAGAAGATTTGAGGACCCTCTGGCAGAGAGAAAGGCCAGAATCAGAATGAAGACCCTAGTCCAAGGGGGGAGATCGGTGGCAGACTACACCCAAGAATTCAGGCAGCTGGCACACCACATCCGAGGTTGGTCCCAGGGGGCCCTGGTGGAAGCCTATAAAGATGGCTTAAATGAAGATGTATACCACACGTGCATCTCCAGAAGGGATCCACGTGAGTTACAGTCATGGTACTTGCTGGCGGAAGAGGTGGACATTGATCTAGCCAGAAACAGATGCAGAGGAGGTCCCGCCTGGAGAAAACCGCTTCCCCCCCGTCTCCGGGAGACCTCAGGGCCCCAACCGAGAGGGATGGCGGCAGGAGCCAAAACCACGGCATGTTTCCGTTGTGGAAAGGAGGGCCACCGGATGGTGGATTGTCGAGTAAAGGTGAACCCACCGAAAGCGCGGGACCCCGGGAGAAAGCCAAAAAACCCCTCAACCAAACCCCGCGAGACCGGGCTGAAGACAGGAGAGGTTGTAGAGGTCGCCCTTTCGGCGGGAGAGGAGCTGGGACCTCCAACCCCACTCGATGAGAACGAGACAGATTCGGAAGATGACGTCCCGGTAAGTCCTAATCAAGGGCCCATGACCATCCCAATAAAGTTAAGGCAGCCCACCTCGGGGACTGAGGGAGTGATGATGGCCTTACTGGACTCGGGGTGCACGAGGTGTGTAATTAACATGAAAGTGGTTGAGGGGATGGGCATTGGACTGAGAACTCTAAAAACGCCCATATCCTTTTGCCAACTGGATGGGTCGGTGGCGGGAGGTTGCCCCGCACGTTTTGTAACCGAACCCCTAGAGATGACCATGGGAAACCATCATGAGACCCTGTGTTTTATTGTGGCCCCTGGGATGGAACAATCTCTAATATTGGGACTACCATGGCTTCGGAAGTGGAATCCCCATGTAAACTGGAGAGAGGGGTGGATACGCATCCGCACCGATCGGCCACCGGAAGGGGAGGAGCAACCCTATCCGGAAGGGGAGGAGGAATCCCATCCGAAGTCCCAGGCACTCGCCAAGATAGCTTCTACGGGTGCCGAACACGTGGAAGGAGAGGAGAAAATCCCGAAGGAGTATTGGGACTTAAGAGAGGTGTTTAGTGAAGAGGCTTCCGACGAACTCCCCCCCCCATCGGTCGACCGATTGTAACCGTTTTTTCCTTCTGGAACGGGAGAGAGAAAGGAGTGTTGATTTCTCAACGGTGAGAAGAGATAATACGGACTGATTTATTGTAAGTGAACTGACATTGAATATTCAACACGGACTTTGCAAATTGAGTATCCCCGAATGGACTGACTGAAATGATACATGACAAATGAACTGTTTTTGACTATGCTATAACTCTTAAATGGAATAAACTATATTTTTGATAGCACAAGCGTATCTGTTTTTACTGAGTGTTAACTAACATACAAACTTATCTCACACATTTACCTGTCTGCCTAACTGACTAACGCTGCACATTCTGTTTAGCGTGTTTCCTTTACATTGGTTGGGGGACCAGGCTGAACAAGGACAACACTTATTACTAACAGGATGGTTACAATCCAGATGGAGGGCATAAGGCCTCTGCAGATGCATGCAATCTCCCGCATCCTTTGGTAAGCCTCCATATTGTAATGGGGGATATAGAATATCTCCCACCACCACGAATTCCCCCCCCTTTCTAAAAAATTCCAATCCTTAGGTACACTTGACTTGCGATCAAAGTTTCCAGCGAAGGCCCGTGCGTCGGGTGTTGGCTTCCAGGGTAACACCTGCGGGGGTCCATTTCTCTTTGTCTCCCATTTGTAGAGGGACAGCTTCCGGAGTTTCACCAAAAGGGGAGATATCCCGTGCAGTCCTCCGGAGAGTCACCTTCAATGGATGAGTCGGATGGGATTCCACTTTTCACTGGGTAGGTGTAGCCAACTTAACTCGAGACCAGTGAATCCACAGTTTTAATTCAGCTACCTTAACAGCAAGGGTAGAACACATAACAACAGTATACGGCCCTTTCCACTTTGGGCTCAATACTTCCCTTTTCCAATCTTTAACCCAGACCTCCTGTCCTGCATGTATGTTATGTGGGAAGGTCACTAAGACATGGGGTTTACAGGTTAACACACATTGTTGTAATCTTTGGACTATCGTATTAAGAGCTTGTAGTTGTTGCATTCTAACTGTATCAGAAATCTGTATAGTATTGTGAATATTTGGATGAAGTAAATTGGGCACCCAACCATATAGTAACTCAAATGGTGACAGTAAAATGCCTTTTTGAGGAGCACACCTGACCGTGACCAGAGCCAAGCTTAAAGCATCTGGCCATTTAAGGTGGGTTTCCTGACATATTTTGGCCAATTTTTCCTTAATAGTTCTATTAACCCTCTGAACCCTGCCTCCAGAAGGGGTGTGGAAGCTACAATGGAGTTTCCAAGTGATACCCAATATCTTAGCTAATAGCTGAGTGTCCTTGTGGATAAACTCAGGACCATTGTCTGATGAAATTCTAGAAGGCAGGCCATATCTGGGGATTATGATGTGGAGTAGTGCCCTGGCAACTTCAGTAGCCTTCTTTGTGCGGGTAGGGATACACTCAGGCAATCCTGTGTAAGTACATACAATGACTAGCAGTGCATTGTAGTGTCCAGAGTGGGGCATGTCTGTGAAGTCAATCATCAGAGAATCAAACAGGTAACTACCCCTTGGTTGGTGGCCTGGTGGTGGTTGGGGCCCTTGTCTAGGGTTATTTGCTGCACAAATTTCACACCTGGCACAGACGTTTGCTGCAATGCTGTGTATTTTGTTAATATAAACTCCCCTTTGCAAAACATTTACTAAAGCAATTTTTCCTAGGTGCAACTGCCTATGCACTTGTACTATGTCCCAAGCCATATGCCCTGGCACGAAAACCCCATTGTCCGGTAGGATCCACCAGCCTCCTTCCAGTTGAGCCTCAAGTGCTTCAATTTGGTTCATGTCATCCTGGGAGTAATGTGGTTGTTGGTGTTTGTGTGGCGTCCATACAGTAAGGCATTGTGCTTTTATTGTTGGAGTCCTTTGAGCCACCTTTCATGCCATTCTATCTGCTTTATCATTGCCGTAGTATTTAGGGACCATATTTAATGTCTTTGCCTCCTGCCATGATAAGTCCTCTTTCCTTATATAAGGCACCATGGACTTGAACCGTGAGAAAAACAAATTTAGAGTCTGTATATATGTTGACACATTCGCCTTTTGCCAGCTCCAAAGCTCGAGTTAATGCATGCAATTTAGCTAACTGAGCACTCGTGCCTGAAGGGAGAGGCTCCGCTTTCCAAACGTCATCCAAAGTTACCACTGCATACCCTGCCTGTCTAGTGCCGTCCGTATATAGGGTGTAATTCGGGGAATGAAGGAGTGCATCAGTCATGTCAGGGCGGCTGGCATGTGTTTCCTCTATAGTGTGGATACAATCGTGAGTGGTTTCTGAGTTTGGTTCAGGCAATAATGTAGCAGGATTTCATGCGGTGGATTGTATAATATTAATCATAGGGTTATGAGTGATTAAGCCTTGGTATTTCAGCATTTGAGGGTTGGTTAGCCATAGATGGCTCTTCGTTTCCAGAACTGCTTTAAGGGCATGGGGAGTATAAATGTCAAGCTCTCATCCAAAAGTCAGTTTACTTGCTTCCTGAGTTAAGATAGCAGTCCCAGCCACAGCCTTAAGGCATGCAGGCCATACTTTTGCAACATTATCCAGCTGTTTAGAGAGATAAGCTACAGGTGATATAGTTTCAGGCATGGGTGAAATGAATGGAGACAATCTTAGTTGGTGAACTTTCAGCTCTTTATTACATAGTGACTTAAGAGAGTGAACAACAACAACTCTGCCTTATATAGGTGACCTTAATGTGAAATAACCAATAGGGAGCTGTAAGACGCTAGCTCCAGAACCAATAAGAGACCTTCGTTAAGGGCCAATCGGATTCTCTGAACCCAACCAATCCGATCGAGCTGCTTAACACCCAATCAGAAGTGCAGGGCCAGAACCCTGCACTTTACCCCAAGCTTGCTTTTATTTAAACTATTTACATACATAACACCCCTTCCCCCTGGCTCCTCAATTATGGTGCGGTTATATAGTCCTTCAAATAGGACGGTTGTCTTTTGGGTCTATTAGATTTTCTTTGGACTGGCTGTGTGCAGTCCTGTTGAGGTAAAATGTTGTTTGACAGTGGCTCAGCTTCTCGTTCTGGTGTGATTTCCCTTGGAGTGTACGATTCTTCCTCCTGCTCCATTTCCTGAGTTTCACTAGATTCATCGCTCTCTTGGAACAGGTTCCCTGGAATGTCGTCTTCTTCCATTCCTCCCCCCCCCTCAGTTTGGTCGTAGGGGAGTTGCTGGCTGGCCGAAATGAGTCATGACCGTAATTGGTCAATATGTCGTTTCCACAGTCTTTCATCAACACATTTTACAATATAGGATTTGGGCCCCATCTCGCGTATTATCGTTGCTTCAATCCAAACTGGGTCGCCCGATAAATTTCTTGCATAAACGGGGTCGCCTACCTTGAAGGTACGGTAGCGTCCGCTGGATCCTGCAGGCTTTTCTGGCTCGTAAGCAGGGTGCAATCGGTCGAGGCGGGAACGGAGTTTTTGCCCCATGAGAAGTTCTGCGGGAGTTCTGCCGGTTACGCTGTGCGGAGTGATGTGCTGTAGAAGTAGAATGCGGTTTATTTTTTCGTCAATATTATCATAGTCCACTTCTTGCAAAGTCTTTTTTACAAATTGGACCATGCGTTCTGCTCGGCCGTTGGTAGCAGGATGCGCCGGCGAGGTGAGTGCATGGCGGATGCCATTATCAGCAAGGTACTGTTCAAACATTAGCGCTGTAAACTGTGGTCCGTTGTCGGACACCAGGACGTCCGGCAATCCATGAGTTGCAAAGAGTCTATTGAGGACTTTAATGACAGCTTCGGAGGTTGTATGGGTCATTCAATGAATTTCCAACCAATTAGAGTGTGCATCGACAGTCAATAGAAATGTATGTCCTTTAATCGGCCCTGCGAAATCCAGGTGGATTCTGGACCAGGGCCCGCGTGGCGTCTCCCATTCAGTCGGTGCAGCTTTTGGCGGTGCGTTGCTGTTTTGTTGGCACTTGGTGCAGGCCTTGACCCATTGCTCGATGTGTCGGTCCATGCCTGGCCACCTAGCGAAGCTTCGTGCGAGTGCTTTCATCCGCACAATCCCGGGATGTCCTTCGTGCAAAATTTGTAACAGCGAGTTTTGGAGTCATTCTGGAACGACAACTCTATCGCCCCAGATGACACAGCCTTTTTGCGAAAAAAAGTTCAGTCTGTCTTGTTTTAAATGGCGCGAAGTCATCTGGGACCTGGTCCAATAGCCATCCACGTTCTACCCAGCCTAGGACTCGAGCTAGGGTGTGATCTCGTCTGGTCTCTCTCGCGATATCTCGAGCGGTCATAGGAGGCGAGTTGAGCGTTTCGATTTGTAACGCCGATACTGTTGGTGCCGGATCGTCGAGAGTTTCTGGTAGCGGTGCTCCGCTGAGTGCGTCAGTGTGGGGAATGGCTTTCCCCGGGCGATGTAACAATCGATAATTATAAGCAGCTAGGAACTCTGACCATCGAGTCATTCTTGGGGACAATATATAGGGGGTTGGTTTGTCCCCAGCGATTATCCCCAGTAAAGGTTTGTGGTCAGTTACAATGGTAAATGTCCTTCCATATACATACTCATGGAATTTTTTTACGGCTGCCACAATTGCAAGAGCTTCCTTATCTATTTGTCCAGAGTTACGTTCTGCATGGGAAAGAGTCTTCAAAAAGTATGCAACAGGGGCCTCATTTCCATGAGGCAGCACATGGCTCAAAATAGCGCCCACCCCAAACAGTGAGGCATCACAAGTTATAACCAATGGTAATGTTTCATTATATTGCATAAGTACAGAATCAGATGTAAGTAAATCTTTTACATTTCGAAACGCTTTTTCCTCCCGGTAACCCCAAACCCACAATGCTTTCTTATCTAATAACCGGTGTAACGGTTCAGCCACAGTCGCCTTATGTGGTAAAAACACATTATAGAAATTAATAAGGCCTAAAAATGCCTGGAGATCTGTTTTGTTACGGGGTCTGGGAGCATTTTTTATCGCCCTTAATTTACTCTCAGTAGGGTGGATACCCTGACTATCAATGCGATAACCTAGAAATTCAACACTGTCTGTATACAGATGACATTTATCCTTTTTTACTTTCAATCCCGCTTCTTGGAATTTCTTAAGAACACATTTTAAACGATTCTGTAGAATTTTTTTACTAGGAGCTGCAATTAACACGTCATCAAAATACGGAACCACGCCCTTGATTCCCTGCAATAATCGTTCCATTAAACTTTGGAATATTCCCGGGGCTACACTTACCCCGAATTGCAATCGGGTACATTTAAAAGCACCTCTGTGCGTTACTATCGTTTGAGCTTGGGCTGTTTTATCGTCCACGGGCAATTGTTGATAGGCTTGAGCTAAATCTAACTTAGCAAAAACCTTTCCGCCTCCCAGGGAATGAAGGAGGTGCTGTACCACCGGCACTGGATACGCGTTCTGCTGGAGGGCGTGGTTTAGAGTGGCCCGGTTGTCCCCACAGATTCAGATTGACCCATCTGGTTTAATGGGGGTTACAATAGGAGTTTCCCATGGAGAATGATCAATGGGTTGCAGTACCCCTTGTTTAATTAGTTTGTCAAGTTGTTCATCTATCTTGGCCTTAAGGGCGAACGGAACTCGACGGGGCTTTAAACGGATCGGGGCAAAATTAGGGTTGAGGCTAAACGAAATTGGGGTCCCCTTATACTCGCCCAGATGATCTGCGAAGACATCGCTGAATTCAGTAATAAGGTCCTCCTCCCACTCGCAATCACCGACTCGGTTCACGCCGGCTACTTCGATGCCGAGTGGCACGAACCATTGGAGGCCCAACAAACTAGCCCTGTCCCTATCAATGATCGTTAGAGGTAAGTATGCCGTATGCTTTTTAAACGAGACGCAGACTCGACAAGACCCAACCACAGGGATCCGATTCCCTTGGTAGTCTTTAAGGATGAGACGTTGCATTCGAAGGTCTTGGCGTTGGATGGTAGGAATGAGTTGCTTTAATGTCTTCCACGACACCATCGAGAGGGACGATCCGGAATCGACCTCCATGTGGCAAGGTTGGTTCTCTATGGCTACTGACTCGAATCTTCTTAGCGTCCATGGCTGAGGCATGACCTATAGTGATAGTATGGTGGGCCTCTTCTTTCTGCAACGCTCGATATCTGTAGGAGTGGTTTGCTGGATCTCGCCTTACAGGATGGTTTCCTGCCGATTGGCAAGAGCTGTTTCCCCTTGAGGCCTGACTTGGTCCCGGTAAACTGCAACAGACTCGACTGATGTGGCCTCATTTTCTGCACTCATGACAGATCGCATCACAAAATTTGCAGTCTGCCCTGGGGTGGTTTGCCCCACAACCAGCGCAAGGGCGTGAGGGTTTAGAGCGAGGGTCCCGGTCGGACCGCAGTCGATGGACCCCTTCTTCGTTGCTGTCTGACGACGAAGAGAGGTCCTCGTAGTGCTTTGTCGCTAGCTGCCCTTCTGAGCTGGGTAAGATGTCACCTGTCGGTGGGGTCGTTGGGTTTCGGCTTCGCCGTAGTTGCGCCGCGGACTTTTTGGTTGCCTCAGCAGCGGTGGCTTCAGTGATGGCGTCAGCAAGGTCAATGTCGCCTTTTGCCATCAGCTTGCTTTGCATGCCTAGCGCATCTAATCCCAGAATTAAGCGGTCTCTCAGTGCTTCATCTAATTTTGCGAACCTGCAGAGGCCTCCCAAGTGTCGGAGGTCTGCCACGAAGTCAGCCACACTCTCTCCTTTTCGCTGGCTTCTTTGATAGAATTCGTGGCGTCTCACGAGTGTAGATACAGTTGGCGCGTAATGGTCTCTCAGGAGAGGTTCGAGGTCGTCCCAGCTCATTGCTTTAACTTCTTGAGGTTTTGCGAGTGCCTTTGCCATTTTAAAGACAGCCGGGCCGCAGTACATCAGGAACAGCGCCCGCTTCTTGGCTGGTGTGGCGTCCTTCAGGTTGTTTGTTTCAAGGAACATTTGGAAGTGATCCATGTAGGATTCCCAATCCTCTTGGTTCGGATCGAACGGAGCGGGTGGTACGATGCCGCTGGACATGGTTTCCGTTGGTGGCGTCGTCTTGGCACGTGCTCTGTTTTTCTTCCCGGTTCCTTAAGATCAGATGTCTCCAAATCCCACCTTCATCACCAGTGATATAGTTTCAGGCATGGGTGAAATGAATGGAGACAATCTTAGTTGGTGAACTTTCAGCTCTTTATTACATAGTGACTTGAGAGAGTGAACAACAGCAACTCTGCCTTATATAGGTGACCTTAATGTGAAATAACCAATAGGGAGCTGTAAGACGCTAGCTCCAGAACCAATAAGAGTCCTTCGTTAAGGGCCAATCGGATTCTCTGAACCCAACCAATCCGATCGAGCCGCTTAACACCCAATCAGAAGTGCAGGGCCAGAACCCTGCACTTTACCCCAAGCTTGCTTTTATTTAAACTATTTACATACATAACAACAGGGCGATGACATGTTCCTATTTTCTGGGTGAGGACACCCACTGCTACATTCTGTTTAGTATCTACAAATAATTGAAACGGTTTATCCAAATCCAGGAGGCCCAAACTGGGGGCTTGCAACAGTGCCTGCTTGAGCAATCGGAAACTAGTTGCTTCCTGTGTTACCCAATGTAGCGGCTCCTTATCCTGTTCTTTTGGAGCAGTCTGTAAGGTCACAAACAGAGCATACATTTACCAGAAATCCCCTGACCCCAAGCTTCGCTTCTTATAAAAATATTGTGTAAAACCACGAAATTGCTGAAGTAAAGAACTGGAAATAACCACGTTACTATAAACAAGGGTGGACATGGAAAATAACAGATGGTGTAAGATAACTGAGAAATCAAAGTGTACCTCTCACTTCCTCTATGTTTCCTTAATAGAAAAATATATGTTATTCTCCTTATTTGGTAAAAATGTAATACAAGTAACGCCCTGTCATAGTCTGAGGTCATGCCATGTATAAAAGTGAAGCCTCAGGAAGAGGAGGGGATTCAGAATTTGCCATGGTAATGCTCTGAACCTTGTGCACAAATAAAACCTGTATTCTCCAACTTTTCATGGTCTTGTGTCCTGATTTGGAAGCAAGAATTTCTGCTACATTTAATGGCGACTGTGGCAGGACACAAGGGGCCCTGAGGCCCGCTGGAGGGTCCATCCCAGGTGCCAGTGCTTCAGTGAGTTGAAGGGAACATCCCAGGCACCATTGGTCTTTTGAATCCAGGGGACTTCCCGAGACTGCTGTTCACTGGTGGTGGCGATTGATGCCTCCAAGAACCACAGGTGAAAGGTGAGGAGACCAGGACATCTTCTAACCGGTCAGTGGTGAAGGAAGACGCCTGCAGGCAAGTATTGAATTTGGGAAAATTATCCCTCCCTGTAAGCAGGGACGGAGGAGAGGACTGATCACCCTCTCTTAGACAAAGGTGGGAGGAATTGTCTAGAATGGTTGAAGTGAACGACTACTGCGGTTCCCATTGGTGACTGTGGGTTTCCAGCACCGTGGGCCAGTAGAAAGCAAGTGGCATTCGCAGTTCCCATCGGAGACCGTGTGTGTTGTGAATGAATAAATGTGTTAATAAAGTTATCAAGAGCTTGAAGTCAAGTGCAGGGTTCTGGCCCTGCACTTCTGATTGGCCGTTAATGGTGACATCAGATTGGTCCGTTCAGGTGAATCTGATTGGCCATTAAAGAGCCTCTCCCATTGGTTAACGGAGCTAGAGCTCCCAGGTTTTCATTGGTTGAATAGTTAATAAGTTGACCATATAAGGAGGCCTGTTGCAGCCATTGAACCGAGCTGTCACACCATGTTAATAAAGAGTTTTGAAGTTCACTATTTTACCAGCTCGTCTCCATTCTTCGCGCCCACGCTCAGTACTTAACACTGGTGATGAGGATGGGATGTGGAGACGTCAGAGCTGACTGAACAACGAAGATCGATAACCGAGCACGTGACCGAACACACAATGGCGGAACCATGTCTGGAGGCATCATACCACCCGCTCCATTCGACCCAGCGCAAGAAGACTGGGACTCTTATATGGATCGTTTCCATATCTTCTTGGAAACCAACAATTTGAAGGATGCCACTACTGGAAAGAAACGGGCGGTATTCCTAACACATTGCGGGCCGACCATATTTAAGATGGCCAAGGCACTAGCGAAACCGGCAGAAGTGAAGTCTATGGATTGGGACGTCCTCGAACCTCCACTGAGAGCTCACTATGCGCCAGGCGTTCCAACGCTCGTCAGAAGGCATGAATTTTATCAAAGAAGTCAATAGAAGGGCGAAAGTGTTGCCGATTTCATAGCGGATCTCCGGAATCTGGGAGGCCTATGTGGGTTTGCTGATCTCGAAGAAGCCTTAAGAGACAGAATAGTTCTGGGATTGGATGCACCGCACATCCAAAGCAAGTTGATGGCGAAAGGCGACATCTGCCTTGCCGATGCTATCGCTGAGGCTACTGCAGCAGAAGCAACCAGGAAGTCAGCTGCCCGAATGCACCGCAACCGCGCCCTGGTTCACCAACCGACCTGCGAAATTTCACCTCAGTCAGAAGGGCAGCTCATAACGGCCCACCACGAGGACCTCTCTTCGTCGTCAGACAGCGACAAAGAAGAGGTCCATCGACTAAGGTCCGAACGGGACCAACGCCAGAAATCTCAATATCAATGCGCTGGTTGTGGGGCAAGCCACCCCCGATCAGAATGCAAATTCCTCGACGCGCTCTGCCATGTGTGCGGAAAATGAGGCCATATCGGACGGGTCTGTAGGAGCCAAATAGGACCCAGCCAGCCCTCGAAGGGGGCTAACTATCGCCAACTGATGGGAAGTCATCCCGTGAAGCGAGAACCCATGAACCACCAATGGAACAACCACTCCTACAGATACAAAACCATAAACCGTCCCACGAAGCGAGAAGAGGCTCACCAAACTATCACGATCGGTCACACCTCCTCTTTGGATGCCAAGAAGATCTGAGTGAAAGTGGCTATCGAAAATCAGCCCTGCCTGATGGAAGTCAACTCAGGATCATCTCTCTCAATGGTTTCATGGAAGACCCTCAAGCAACTCATCTCTACCGTCCGGCGACAAGATCTCTGATTCCAAAGATTCATACTCAAAGACTATCAAGGGAATCGGATTCCAGTCGTAGGATCCAGTCGAGTCCGGGTATCGTTCAAGAACCATACAGCATTCCTACCACTGACTGTGATCGACAAAGACCGGCCTAGTCTGTTAGGCCTCCAATGGTTCGCTCCGCTCGGAATTGAGGTGGCAGGCATTCACCGAATCGGTAGCAGTAACTGGGAAGAGGACCTCGTCCAAGAATTCAAGGATGTCTTTGCAGAAAAACTAGGCAAGTACAAGGGGACCCCGATATCATTTAACCTCAATCCCAAAATAGCTCCCATCTACCTTAAGCCTCATCGAGTGCCATTTGCCCTTAAACCAAAGATTGACGAGCAGCTTGATAAATTGATAGCCCAGGTTGTGTTGGAGCCAACCGATCACTCTCCCTGGGAGATCCCAATCGTTACACCCATTAAGCTGGATGGTTCGATAAGAATTTGTGGGGACTACCGAGCCACCCTGAACCACGCCATTCAACAAAATGCATATCCGGTACCGGTGGTGCAGCACCTCCTCCATTCCCTGGGGGGTGGAAAAGTATTCGCTAAACTAGACTTAGCCCAGGCATACCAACAACTGCCAGTAGACAAAAAAATGGCAGAGGCACAGACAATTGTTATGGACCGAGGTGCCTTTAAATGTACCCGGCTCCAATTCGGAGTGAGCGTAGCCCCGGGAATCTTTCAAAGTTTGATGGAAAGATTATTACAAGGAATCAAAGGCGTTGTTCCATACTTTGATGATATGTTAATCACTGCACCTACCCCGAAAATTTTACGAGAGCGCCTGAGATTGGTTCTCCAGAGATTCAAAGACGCAGGGCTTAAGGTTAAGAAAAACAAGTGTAAACTATGCACTGTAACCATCCATCCGGTGGTCCTGAATCCGTATGTCATTTTAGGCCTAATCCCACAGGCTGTCAAATGGTTCTCAGTTATAGACTTAAAGGATGCCTTCTTCACAATACCCATACATGAGACTAGTCAACACTTGTTTGCTTTTGAATGGGAGGACCCCATCACTGGTTGAAAGCAACAATATACCTGGACTAGGTTGCCCCAGGGGTTTAAAAACTCACCAACTCTCTTTGGGCCTGCCCTAGCTAAGGATCTAAAGGCATTGACTATACCACCCCCTGAAGTGGTATTACAGTATGTAGATGACCTATTGGTCACTGGAAACACAGAGGACACTTGCTGGAAGAACACCCATGAGTTGTTACTTCTATTGCAAGACTTGGGATATAAGGCGTCTAAGAAAAAGGCACAATTGGTCTCACAAAAGGTTCGGTACTTGGGTTATGATATAGAGCAAGGGAAGCATACTTTAGGTCATGAACGCAAAGAGGCCATATGTCAGCTCCCAACGCCCAACAACAGAAGAGATTTGAGAGGGTTTTTGGGAGCTGCTGGGTTTTGTCGAATCTGGATCCCCAATTTCAGTCTTATTGCAAAACCCCTTTATGAAGCGACTAAAGGACCAGATAAGGAGCCATTACAGTGGGGAAAGCAGGAAGCAGCTAGCTTCTGATCACTTAAGCAGGCATTGTTACAAGCCCCCAGTTTAGGCCTCCCGGATTTGCATAAGCCGTTTCAGTTGTTTGTGGATACAAAACAGAATGTAACAGTGGGCGTCCTCACTCAGATCATGGGAACGTGGCACCACCCTGTGGCTTATCTTTCCAAACAACTTGATAACGTTGCAAAGGGATGGCCTGCTTGCCTTAAGGCGGTAGCCTTAAGGACGGCCATTTTGACACAGGAAGCAAGTAAGCTAACCTTTGGACAACAGTTGGACATTTACACCCCCCATGCCCTTAAAGCAGTTCTAGAAACAAAGGGTCACCTATGGCTAACTAACCCCCGAATGTTGAAGTATCAAGGGTTGATCACCCATAATCCTATGATTAATATTATACAATCCACGATATTAAACCCTGCTACATTATTGCCTGAACCTAATACAGAAGCTACTCATGATTGTATCCAAACAATAGAGGAGACATATGCTAGCCGCCCTGACATGACAGGTATACCCCTCCCTTCCCCGGATTACACCGTCTTTACAGACGGCACAAGCTTTATACAGGAAGGCATCAGAAGGGCAGGGTATGCAGTAGTGACTTTAGATGATGTTTGGGAAGCAGAACCCCTCTCCTCTGGCACGAGTGCACAGCTGGCTGAATTACATGCACTAACAAGGGCTCTAGAAATGGCTAAAGGAAAATGTGTAAACATATATACAGACTCCAAATATGCTTTCCTCATGGTTCAAGTCCATGGCACACTATATAGGGAAAGAGGACTTATCACCGCTGGAGGCAAGGATATCAAGTATGGCCCCCAAATACTACGCCTATTGAAAAGTGTATGGGCACCTCAGAAGGTGGCAGTCATGCACTGCCGAGGGCATCAAAAGGTAGTCTCGAATATACAAAGGGGCAATGATAAGGCAGACAAATATGCCTGCGAGGCAGCCCAACAGGTACTCACCACTAAAGAGCAATACTTTGCCATTTGGACACCACACGATCACCATCGACCACACTACTCCCAGGAGGACATGATCCAAGTTGAAACACTTGAGGCACACATGGAGGGAGGTTGGTGGATCCTGCCAGACAACTGAGTTTTCATACCAGGACATATGGCTTGGGATATCGTGCAACAAGTACACAAACAACTGCACCTAGGTAAAACGGCTTTAGCAAAGGTCCTGCAAAGGGAAGTTTATATTAATAAAATACACAGTATTGCAGCTAATGTCTGTGCAAGGTGTGAGATTTGCGCAGCTAATAACCCTAGACAGGGACCACAACCACCTCCAGGCCATCAATCCAGAGGTTGTTACCCGTTTGATTCTCTTATGATTGATTTCACTGACATGCCCCACTGTGGTCCATACAATGCAATGTTGGTCATTGTGTGCACCTACACGGGATGGCCCGAGTGCATCCCCACCCACACTAAGAGGGCCACTGAAGTCGCTAGGGCACTACTCCACATCATAATCCCTAGATATGGCCTACCTTCTAGGATTTCCTCTGATAATGGTCCGGAGTTTATTCATAAAGCCACTCAGCAATTAGCTAAGGTATTGGGTATCACTTGGAAACTCCATTGTAGCTTCCACGCCCCTTCTGGAGGCAGGGTAGAGAGGGTTAATAGAAATATAAAGGAAAAGTTAGCCAAAATATGCCAGGAAACCCATCTTAGATGGACAGATGCATTGAGTTTGGCTCTGGTCGCTGTTAGGTGTGCTCCCCAAAAGGGAATCTCACTTTCTCCATTCGAATTATTTTATGGTCGTGTCCCCAATCTACTTCCCTTAAATATTCAAAATACAGTACAGATCTCTGATCCTGTTAGAGTGCAACAACTCCAAACCCTTAATACAATCATCTGCAAATTACAGCAATATGTATTAACTTGTAAACCCCATGTTTTAGTAACTTCCCCACATAATATACACCCAGGACAGGAGGTCTGGGTTAAGGATTGGAAACGGGAAACATTGAGCCCGAAGTGGAAGGGACCCTATACTGTTGTTATGTGTTCTCCTCTTGCCATTAAGGTGGCAGAGATAAAACCGTGGATTCACTGGTCCCGAGTCAAACGAGCTGCACCTACCTATTGGGAAGTAGAGTCCCACCTGGACCACCCTTTAAAAGTAACTCTCTCCGGAAGGCCCCACGGGATATCTCCCCTTGTGGTGACACTCCAGAAGCTGTCCCTCTACCAACGGGAGACGAAGAGGAAATGATCCCTGCAGGTGTCACACCGGAAGCTGACACCCATCGCATGGGTCGGGAAATAGAGGAAGAGACCCCTGTAAGTGTTACACCGGAGGCTAATGCCCGTCACACAGGACTCCCCTGGAAACATAGATCTCAAGTTAGGAAAACCTGAGGCTTAAATATCCTTAGAAAGGTGGGAATTGGTGGGGGTAAAAGACCATCGCAATATGGAGGCAAATCAAAGGATGAGGGAGACAGCATGCATCCATAGAGGCCTTATGCCCAGATTGTAACCATCCTGCTAGTAATTAATGTTGCCCTCAACTCCGTGTACATATATGAGTTGCTAGCGGGAAAGAATGGTAACATAAATATGGAAATCTCCCTTGACAAGGATGCAGTTGATGAATGGTACTCCCCAGACCCCTCCGATGATGATGAGCCCCCACCATGAGAGGACGGGATGGAAATTAGGCCATGTGATAAGTGCTTTATGGTACAGCCCACAGGAAGACATTTTACTTATAGTGTAACCAGGTTTCCTAATTGTTCCACAACTAACCTTCCGCAGTGTGAACATGAAGGAACTAGATATTGGCAGTGTGTATACAACAACACCATAAGATGCCATCTCCTGCGTACCCCCTGGGTGCCAATTAGACATGTTCGCATACCCCGCAATACAAAAGGGCTGAAGGGAAACCTAGGTAATCAATGTTATCAATGCATAGATAGTGCTGGAACCTTCTATGCTAGGATTGGAATACCAAATTCATGTACACAATTTGACTTGCCATCGTGTGTATGTAACACATCCTCATGTACGTAGTCCTCTCACCCATCGTGTATAGGCAACAAAGAGCTCACTGTATATAAAAGGTGCAATGGGACGGTGGGTGTATTATGCTATAAGGAAGAGCAGTTTCTGCCTACCCCCTCCACAGGACAGAGGTCAATTCCGCCTAACATCCGCCCTAAAATACAGTCTGGGAGACCAAATGTTCCAGTCACTAACACAAACATAAGAACGCAACCGGGGAGATCAAATGTCCCAGTCATTAAGGTTCCCTCATGTCCAAACAATTGTACAGTATGTCTTAAGACTGTGTTAAAAGGGAGGACGATAAGTACAACTTTGGTATATCATGCCCAGTATAGCTGTCAGAAAAAGGCAACTCCCTGTTGCTATAAAGGAATCTGGTATTCTATTTGTCCCCAGAAGAATGAATGTTATGATCCTAAAGTTAGTCCAGCCCAAACATGGTTAGTGGCCAGGAGTGAAGGGAGATCTGATGGCCCGATCAACTTTCAGACGCAAATATTGTCACCCTCAAGTCCAGGGACCATCTCATTTGCTATATGCAAACTGGCCCAATGATCCGGTACCGTTTCCTGTGGAAATTCCCTGTCCTGGCATAGGACATATGCACAAAATGATATTTATACCTGCCCCATTCCCATCCCAATGACAACTTTTATACTGCTTCTTGCCAAAGTCCCACTGGCACTCCTTTCTGCTATTACTGGGGTTGTGAGAAGTGGGCTACCTTTAACGCAGATAAGGGAAAAGGGAAAGATCTCCAGATATTAAGGGTACCAAAAACAAAGCAGTGTATGCAACCCTATGAGTGTAATTGGGTCAATATTACTATACCAAATCCCCAGAGTTGGATTAGAATTTATGGTCCAACGATGGGAATCAGATTATATGCAAAGGGTGTTGACCCTGGAGGTATTGTCCACCTATCTATTAAAACTAAACACCAACCTACTAAAACTCAATACAGATATTATTCTGACTTTTGGCAAGAGGTAGACATTGAGTTCCAGCCCTCAAAGGAGGCATGAAATCTTTTTCTAGAATTGGCCTCTACCATAGCCCATACGCTTAATGTTAGCAACTGTTACATCTGTGGGGGTACTAAAGTCGGGGACCAATGGCCATGGGCAGCACAGGAATGGAATTATTCGGTCGCTTACAACCTATTGGCAATGCCAAAACACCAGCCATTTTCTAGGTGGGAATTGACAAACCTCATTGTAGCTCAGTGGTGCTTAGCTAATACACAGGGAACAGGGCCTTCTGTAGGGGAAACGGAGTGCCTGGAAGTTCATGAATGGAACCGTTCTACCAAATCTTGGGAATACTGGCCCAATCGTACAAACCAGTTCTGGTCTGAATATTCCCTGAATACCATTACTGAAGCCCCTCCTGGGGTACATTGGATATGTGGTGATGTGGCTTATAGCACCTTCCCTTCGAACTGGAGAGGAGCATGTACCTTGGGAATTATTAACCCCTTTCTTCATGTTACCCCAGGTAGTGAATGCCGATCAGTGGCAGAGCAGGAAACTAAAGGCAGATTATAAAATAGGGGATTGGAAGGATGATGAGTGGCCCCTAGAATGCATCATTCATTACTAGGCCCGGCTACTTGGGCGGCTGATGGCACATGGGGGTACTGTACCCCAATTTATATGCTAAATCGTATTATCTGACTCCAAGCTGTTGTAGAACTAATTGCCAATGAAACGGCTCAGTCTCTGCGCACCTTAGCAACCCAACAGAGGAAGTTTAGGGATGCAATCTATCAAAATCGTCTAGCCTTAGACTACCTTTTAGCTGCTGAGGGAGGTGTGTGTGGTAAGTTTAATTTCACAAATTGTTGCTTAGAATTTGATATCGGTGAGATAATTGAGCAACGTGCTAAACACATAGAGAATCTTGCACATGTACCTGTCCAGAAATGGAATGGGTTGGACCTAGGTGACATTTTTGGGACTTGGTTTCCTAAACTGCCTGGTCTTCAAGCCATAGTTGCACTTGTCGGTATGATTGCTGCTGGATATGTTATTCTACCATGTATTCTACCCATCTTTGTAAAAACTATCTCTAATAGTCTTTCTATGTTAGTAGAGAAGAAGGCTACTGCTAAGGCAATGGCATTGTGGGAATATGAGAAATTAAATACTTATGAGGAACTTGTCCCTATTTGTGAAACTCCACAGTAATCTATAGATTTAGGTGAAGTTTCAAAGGGGGGAATGATGTAATCTGTAAAGTCACAAACAGAGCATACATTTACCAGAAATCCCCTGACCCCAAGCTTCGCTTCTTTTAAAAATATTGTGTAAAACCATGAAATTGCTGAAGTAAGGAACTGGAAATAACCACGTTACTATAAACAAGGGTGGACATGGAAAATAACAGATGGTGTAAGATAACTGAGTAATCAAAATGTACCTCTCACTTCCTCTATGTTTCCTGAATAGAAAAATATATGCTATTCTCCTTATTTGGTAAAAATGTAATACAAGTAACGCCCTGTCATAGTCTGAGGTCATGCTATGTATAAAAGTGAAGCCTCAGGAAGAGAAGGGGGTTCAGAATTTGCCATGGTAATGCTCTGAACCTTGTGCACAAATAAAACCTGTATTCTCCAACTTTTCGTGGTCTTGTGTCCTGATTTGGAAGCAAGAATTTCTGCTACACTTTGGTAGCTTCAAAGAGGGGCTTGGCAATCAGGCTGAAATTGGGGATCCAGATACGACAAAAGCCAGCAGCTCCTAAAAACCCTCTCAAGTCTTTCCTGCTAGGTGTTGGGAGCTGACATATAGCCTTTTTGCATTCGTGACCTAAGGTACGTTTCCCCTGCTCTATGTCATAGCCCAAATATCGGACCTTTTCTAAAACCAACTGTGCTTTTTTTCTTAGAGGCCTTATATCCCAGGTCTTGCAATAGAAGTAACAACTCATGTGTGTTTTTCCAGCAATTATCTTTTGTGTGGCCAGTAACCAACAGATCATCCACATAGCTCTTCCACTATGATTGGAAGGTGGTGACTGGCAAAGCCTGGGGGGTTAATCCTCAGCCCACAAATGTGGAACATTGAATTGCTTCCATTCATCCTCATCTCCCTGTCCCTTGTACCTGGCCACCATGAGCCTCCACTCTTCTCTGGGTATTGTAACGGTTATCTTCCCATATCCCAGTGTCATTGTTCCATCCTCTTCAAAGGAGATCTGAGCTCGAAGTTTGCACAACAAATCCCTCCCCAGGAGTGGGATAGGACAGTCTGGCATACACACAAATTGATGTGTTATGGTTTGTCCTTTAGTTGTGCACACGAGGGGCTCCAAAAAGGGGTGCTGTAAAATACTTCCTGTTGCCCCCTGGATATTAATGGTTTGGGGGGAGGCCTGTGTTAGGGGCTGGGTTAGGACTGACCGTGTGGCTCCAGTGTCTACTAGGAAGGTAATAGGTTTGCCTCCTACATTTAGCTGGACCATAGGTTCTGGAAGGCAATCTGAACCCGGTCGGTTTCAGTTCAGGGGGGTTCTTTCAAATCCTTCCCTGTAACATCACCCTCTCCAGCTTCCTCTCGGGGGTCCTCGGAGGCCTCTTCGGAAATTCCCTCTTCTTCCATCTAGCCTCTCTTCTTTGTTCCTTTCTGGACACTCACCCTTCCAGTGTCCCTCCTTTTTACAAATAGCACACTGATTATGTCCTAACCCAGATCTGTTGCCCCTTGCTCAGCTGCCTCCTCTATCTTTTGGGGTCCACATCATAGCTGCCGCCATTAATTCAGCTTTTCTCTGCACTTTTGATCTTTCTTCCGCTCTTCCTCTTTTTCTCTGTTTACAAAAACCTTCCGTGCCACCTCCATTAGCTCGCTCATAGGCTTACCTAGTGCTCCCTCAAGACTTTGTAATTTACAGTGTATGTCTGTAGCACTTTGTGAGATAAATGCCATTGCTAGCATTCGGGCATTTGCCTGATCAGTAGCACATCTCTAGTGATTTATTGAAGGTTTGGGTGAAGATGGGGTCCAATTGGTCAGCACAGACCTTTAAGCAAGAAGGAGTTTTCTTGTCTGGCCCTGGTGCTTTTCCTGGCTTTTGTCTGTGTAATAGAACTTGCACTTCTTTTTCTGTGATCACCAGAGGTTGTAAACCCAATGGATTGGGGCCAGTTGTAGTAGGCTTGGCTGTTGTTGGTGTTTTTGTGATGTCGTTCCAAAGAGGAAGCCTACAGAAAAGGTGACAGGATAATAGATTATACAAGAAAAAAGAATATTAGGAAAAGGCAAGCTTCTAAGGTCTTGGAAGATGAGTATAAAAGACTTGAAAAAGAATTACAGAAAATGCCACAGAAAAAAGATATTAAATTGAAGCTGGATGTAATTAAACATAAAATGGAATTAATAGAGAAAGAAGAATTGGCACAGAAAATCAGAAATTCTAAACAGAATTACTTCGAAGATGCGAATAAACCAGGTAGATGGCTAGCATATAAATTGAGAAAGGAGAAGGAATCAAGAAAAATATTGAAGTTAATAGATGATCAAGGCCAAGTTTGTTATGGTAATAAGGAGAAAAAGGAAATTATTTGAGATTTTTATGGGCAACTATATCAACAAGAGAATATTGATGAGGAAAAAGTCAAACAATATTTACAGAATGCTAATTTACTGAAGATACCTAAAGAGACTGAAGAAATGTTAGAAAGCAATATAACAATGATGGAATTAAATGAAGCATTTAAGAGACAAAACAATGGGAAAGCACCGGGTCCAGATGGGCTTCCGGCAGAATTCTATAAAACATTTCAAGAATCATTGAGTATCCCATTGTTAGAAGTCATGAATGAAGTTATGTTAAAGAAGATGATACCCAAAACATGGTCAGAGGCTTATATTACACTTATTCCAAAAGAAGAGGCTGACCTACTGCAAATTAAGAACTATAGACCTATTTCATTATTGAATGCAGACTATAAAATCTTTGCTTCAATTTTAGCAGAAAGACTAAAAAAATATTTGAATAATTTTATTCACCCAGATCAAAATGGATTTCTTCCAAAGAAACAAATCAGAGACAATATGAGAGTAATCTTGGATACTTTGGAATACTATGAGGCTCATCCTGAAAAGCAAATGGCTTTGATATTTTTAGATGCTCAAAAGGCATTTGACAACGTGAATTGGAGATTTATGTTATTACTATTGGAACAGATGGGTTTTGCTAAAAAATTTATTCAAGCAATCGAAGCCATATATAATAAACAGACAGCAAAGGTAATGATGGAGGGGGAACTTACAGATTTTATTAATACAAGAAAAGGCACAAGACAAGGGTGTCCCTATCCCCTTTGCTGTTTGTGTTGACCTTGGAAGTGTTGAATAGAAATATTAGGGATGATAAAAGCATAAAAGGAATGAAAATTAAGAAGGAAGAATTTAAACTACAAGCTTTTGCTGATGATTTAGCTTTTATTCTGGAAGATCCGTTAGAAACAGCTCCAAGGTTATTGGAAAAGATAGAGACATATGGTGAGATGGCTGGTGGCCTAATGAAACCAATTTTTTCACAAGGGGTAAGTAAACTTCAGGTTTGTACTATCTGAGACTTCTATTTCAAGCTTGGGAGCAATACAATGACTTACCTTCACATACAAAAGTGATACCCCAATAGGCACTGTTCTGTCCTCATGTGGGAGACATTGCAGAAGGCTGGTTCAATAGCTTTTTGAAGCTTGCTGTTGTTTGTGTGGCTGTAGGCTGCTGTGCCATTTGAGCTATGGTGTTGTCCACAGGTTCTGAGGTATGAATGGCATAGATGGACTCTGGAGACTGTGGCAAGGAGCAGGCTACAGCTCGTCCTTTATTGTTAGATAGGCATCATCTCTGGGGTCTGAAGGGAAGAGGGGTGACCTGGTTGTCACTATTTTCTTTGACTAATCCCTGCTCTGTGTTTTCTAAAGGGAGTTTGTCCTCAGTAGATGTTGCCACCTGATTGTCATCTTCCAACTTTTGGAAGACTGCACCTTAAATGACCTTGGTCACTGTCACGGGTGAGGTTGTCACTAAAGGACCCTGTGAAGGGACAAGGCAAATGAGTAATGTACAGTGATTCCTTTAAGAGGAATTTGTTGAGGCTTGGCTGAAAAATAGAAGGATGTCCATTCTCTAATGTCCTTGTCAGCATGTTGCTAACAGAGGTTGGTTTGTGCATGCTTCTTAAACAGACATCTCCTATAATAACCCACCCAGGTCTAATTTCTGAATGTATGGAGCATTGTGGGGACCATTGATCTGAGCTCTTGCCTTCTGGACTCGTAAAATATCTGTCCCTAGGAGCAAGACTATCTAAGCCTGAGGATCGAGCTCTGGTATCAGATGCGCTATGTGGTTCAAATGTGGGTGATGAATCACTGCATCTGGCATAGGGATTTCAGATCTATGGGCAGGGATCTGGTTGCATTCAATAAGAGTTGGTAAAGTCAGCCATGTGTTCCCATCTACCAACTCAACTTGGTAACCAGATGCTCTTCTCCCCACCATCTCCACAATTCCTGCACAAGTTTTTAAGGAATATGGAGTGCTGGAGCCTTTAATGCCAAAGGCATCAAAGAAGGCTAAGCTAGCTAAAGACCTGTTATCTTGGTCGTCTAGAATGGTGTAAAGCTTAATGGCTTTATATCTTTGGCCTGCTGGGTAGACTCTGACGAAACAGATTTTGGAGCAGGACTTGCTGTCTGCAATCTCTTTGCAGACTTCTGTGCATTTTGTACTGATTTCTGTTGTGGTTGTAGCAGTGTGTTCTTCCTCCCTGCCATGCTCAATGCCACTGTAAGTGTGTTGTAAAGTCCCTGGGTGTAAAACTGTGTTGTGGCCTATGCTGCCACATTCCATGCATTCAGGGGTGGGATTCAACCTGTGTTACTACCGGTTTGGTGACTACGTTTTGTGGGAGACACTGGCCAGGGTGTGAATCATCCCTTACTCATCTTCCTTAGTCTGCTGAAACAGCAAGACCTGGCGATGTCATCCAGTGGTGTTAGAGGGCAACCAATGGTTTCTTGTGCCGAATTGGTCACTCTCTGTAGTGTCTTCCTGTCCGCAGCTGTTAAACCAGTGTACCCAGGGGTTGCGCAGTTCAGAGGACCAGCAAATTGTGCCCCTGGCTGGCCCCACCCCCTCCACCCACCCCTCCCAGTCAGTACTTATCACACACACCTGATATCACTGACTGCATTCTCCCCCGCCCAGTCACTCCTTAAGGTTTTTTTTTTCTCCTCCCGACAATCAGCTGTTCTGATGATCAGCTGTGCCGGGATCCCCCTCGTTGTCTTACTGCTTCATCCAGGAGGCTTCCTGGGCCTCAGGGAAGCAAAAACGCCCCGCCAGGAGGCTTCCAGAATGCGGGTGTTCTGTCCCTAATTAGCATTCTTGAGATCCCCGCGCTTTGATTGGCCAAAGCGCGGGGCACTCTGATTGGTCAAGCAAGCCGCGCCGATTGGCTCGCTAAGAATCTCCCGCGATTGGTCCATTCGAATCGCGGGAGATTCAAAGCGGTGCCATTGGCCGCGGCCGCTGCGGCTGAAAGAAAAGCCGCGAACCTTTTGCAAAGAGCCAGTTCGGTTCCTACTTTAATAAAAGAGCATGATTGAAGTCACCGACTCCTGGCATCATTTCGCGGACACAACACTGGCGACGAGGATGGGATCCAGACCCTGAACCGAACCACGTGTCCGACGGAAGCCAGACGAACCACCACGATGGCGAAAATTGCACCCCCCGCACCCTTCAACCCCGCCACCGAGGACTGGGAATCGTACTCCGACTGATTCCGCATGTTCCTCGAGTGCAGCGACCTGAAGGATGCCACCGGCCCCATGAAGCGCGCCGTCTTCCTGACCCACTGTGGGACCAAGGTATTCAAGATGGTCAAGGCGCTTGCCAAACCCGCCAATGCGACCGCGATGGACTGGGACGTCCTCCATCGCCTCCAGACAGGCCGCGACCCACGGAACCGGCGGGATTGTAAGTCAAGGACCAACTGTGCCGGTTGCGGCGGCGACCACCCCAGGTCGGAATGCTGGTTTTTCGAATCGATCTGCCGGCATTGCGACAAGAAGGGACACATCGCCCGTGTCTGCCGCCTAAAAAAGAACCGCAGCCCGGCACGATGGGACCAGAGCGACCGGAGGAGAGAGAGCACACCACCCCGGACCAGAGATCGCCCCTCGGACAACAGATGGGACCGGAACGGACGATCCCTGCGAGGTGGCGATAACCGGCGAAGAGAGGAGACCCATCAGACGGTCACCATCGGCCACGCCATAACCAATGACGCCCAGAAGGTCCACGTGGAGGTAGGCATCAAGGGCGACCCATGCAAAATGGAGGTGGACTCCGGGTCCTACCTCTCCATGATAGAATGGCATGAAATAAAGCGCTTGGTGCCTACCATCCAAAGGAGGAACCTAGACAGCCAGAGACTCATCGTAAAGGACTACCAGGGAAACCGCATCCCGGTAGTCGGAACCAAACACTTCAACATCACATATAAAGGGCACACCGAAAGGCTTCTCCTGACAATCGTCAACCGCGCCCGCCCAAGCCTACTGGGACTGCAATGGTTCGCCCCGCTCGGCATCGCAGTCATGGGAGTCGACCATGTCACCGATGACAGCTGGGAGCAACAACTGGCCCGGGAATTCCAAGAGGTCTTCGACGGAAACCTAGGCAAGTACCGAGGGCCCCTTATATCATTCAGCCTAGACCCAAACGTCCCCCCAAAATGCCTGAAACCAAGGCGGGTGCCATTCGCACTTAAACCCAAGATAGACGAGCAAATTGACAAGCTCGTCAAGCAAGGGGTCCTACAGCCAATAGACCACGCCCGGTGGGAGACCCCCATAGTCACCCCGATCAAGCCCGATGGGTCGGTGAGGATCTGTGGGGACTATAAGGCCACCCTAAATGGCGCGCTACAACAAAGCGCCTACCCCGTCCCAGAAGTGCAACACCTACTGCACTCACTGGGAGGGGGCAAGGTTTTCGCCAAGCTCGACCTCGCCCAGGCATACCAACAGTTGCCAGTCGACGAGCAAATGACAGAAGCACAAACCATAGTCACCCACCGGGGGGCATTTAAATGCAACCGACTCCAATTCGGAGTCAGCGTGGCACCGGGAATATTCCAAAGCCTAATGGAAAGACTACTGCAAGGCATCAAGGGGGTGGTACCTTACTTCGACGACGTCCTAGTGTCGGCAACCAACCAAGCCGAACTAGAGGGTCGCCTAAGGGAGGTCCTAACCAAATTCAAAGAGACCGGGCTCAAAGTCAAGAGGGAGAAATGCCAATTATACACGGAACGGGTAGAATTCCTAGGATACCTCCTAGACCGTCACGGCATTCACCCCACAAACCAAAAAATCAAGGCCATCAAAGAAGCCCCCACACCCAAGTCGAAGACGGAACTACAGGCATTCCTGGGGCTACTTAATTTTTACAATGTTTTCCTGCCCCAAAAGGCCACGGTGGCGGAGCCCTTGCATAGGCTCCTGGACAAGGCGGCAACCTGGACTTGGGGGAAACGCGAGCAAGCCGCCTTCCAAAGAACAAAGGACCTCCTCACTTCGGACGCCGTCCTTATACAGTATAACGAGACCCTACCTCTGGCCGTCACATGCGACGCATCACCTTTCGGTGTCGGCGCTGTCCTCAGCCATACCCTCCCCGATGGAAAAGAAGCGCCCATCGCGTTCTTTTCAAGGACCCTCACCAAACCGGAGCGGAACTATAGCCAGCTGGACAAAGAGGCTCTGGCGGACACAACAGCGGGGGGGGGGGTTGCTGCAAAAAAAAGGCATGCCCCACCTAGCCACACCCACAGAACCAGTTGTTAAAAAATTGGAATCCCACCTGATTGTACCATATTGTTATACAATATGTGAGGACACTTTCTATCATGGACCGATAGAAGGAAGTCATCAGCTGTTGTTCCACCTGATTTTTCCGCAGGACTCTTAAGGAAATCAAGTGTCTGTTGAGCCTTACTAACCACCAGGCATGTGTTGTTATTCCAGGTGAGATCTTGACTAATGAGCACTCCCAAGAATTTAAAAGAGGAAACCCTCTCCACATGCCCCCCCCCCCCTTGATATACAGTGGGGCAGGTTTCTCTCTGTGCTTCTGGAAATCTAGCACCATCTCCTTTGTCTTGCTAGTATTTAGATGTAAGTTGTTTTTTGAACACCTTGTGGATACCTTCTGGACTTCTTCCCTGTATGCTGATTTGTCCCCTCCAGTTATACACCCCAACAACATTGTGTCATCTGGAAACTTTATTATGATGTTGGATGGATTCGAGGATATGCAGTCATGTGTATATAGCAAGTACAGGTAGGGGCTGAGCACACAGCCCTGAGGGGAGCCTGTGCTGAACTTCAGGGTGGAAGATGTCAAGCACCCAACCCTTACTGTTTGTGGATGGTCCATCAGGAAGTTTTTGACCCAGTCACAGATGAGGGGAGGGAAATTCAGGTCAGTCAGCTTTTCAATGAGAATGCCTGGTAAGATGTTATTAAAGGCCGAGCTATGGTCTATAAAAAACATTCTGACATAATTCCCAGATTTCTCAAGGTGTCTCAGTGCAGTATGTAGAGCAGTGGCGATGGTGTCTTCTGTCGACCTGTTGCTTCTATAAGCAAACTGGTGTTGATTGAAATTTAGTGGAAGACAGGACCTGAGGTGTTGTAGGACCAGTCTCTCAAAGCACTTCATCACTATAGACGTCAGTGCAATGGGTCTATAGTCATCTGGCACAGTGGTTGCCAACTGGTGGGCTGCAGAAGAAATGGCCCCCGAAAGCAATTAATCTGGGCCATGCAGTTCTCATGCCTCCCAGCTCTTTGAGGGACCCTGGAGTCAGGTCCCTGAGATGCGTGTGCCAACCAGCTCCCACACACAGCGGCGGTGGCAACAACAGTACCCTCCCCCAGTGCCCGCTGTCAGTTCTCCCCATTAATTCTCCAGCTTTGGATTGCTCCCGCCTCTCTATCTCTCAGTAGTGGAGAAGCAAGCCAGGTGTTAAAGACCCGGGAAGAAAGGCGGCAGCTGCTGCTCGTGCTTCTGCCAGATGACTGCAGCAAGTACCCATCGCCGCTGATGCCAAGAGGTGAGCACGCCAAGGCTACTTGTGTGCTACAGCTGCGGCAGCTTTGCCTGCATCTACGAGGCTTCAATGTTGGGAGAGGCAGCGAGGGCTGGAGGAGCCAAGGCTCATGGCTCCATCTCCCTTTCTTTACCTGCCTTCAGGTGGGCGCGGGGAGGGGAAGGAAAGAGAGAGAGGCAGGAGCAATCAAAAGCTGGAGAATTAATGGGGAGAGCTGACAGGGGGCACAGGGGGAGGGGACTGTTGTTGCCCCTTTCTGCCTCTGCTTCTCCCAGCAGCAGTTGCCCCGAGGCCCCTCAGCTCAGACACACACACAGCCTCCCAGGAGTCCCCATGCGCCTGGTTCTGGCTCCCAGGTAAGTGCAGGGAAGCTTGCAAGGCCAAAAATGGGGCGCACATTCAGGTATTGCCTGTAACATTTACTTTATATGTAATATTTACCTTTCAAAGCAGATTGGGGTGTGTGTGAGAGAGAGCAAATTGGTGGGGTTTGTGTTTGCCTACAGACAATTTCAATGGGGTTTATATAATTTGAAATCTGTTTAAATAAAGTAAGAAATGCAAATTAATATTGCTGGAAGTAGTAGCAAAAGGTCATTCCATGAGTTAAATGCATTAGAAATCAATTTACAATACATAAGATAAAGGTATATGGTGCATTCAGAGAAATGCAATACTAATGGGTTTTAGAGTGGTTCTCTTTGCCAAATCTTGGGGGTTTTAGTTAGAGTCTTAATTGGTGCAGTTCTCAGTCTGGTTTATTGTGTGGTATTCTGAAATATATGATCAGGAGTTATTTTGAAGGAAATCCTGTTTGTTTTATTATTTTTTTAATAGTCTATTTTAGGGAGCCTGAAGTTGCTGTTGTACTGAAGTTAGGCAAGTAGCAAGAAAGTTTGTGCTCTTTTTCCCTTGGGGGGGTGTCTTATTAAATAAACAGATGCCTTGGGTTCAGCAAGTACAGCTTAGGAAGAACAAAGGCAAAATGGACTGCTAAATTGGCCACGTCCACCCAGTCATATGACCACCTAGCCACAGCCACCCAGTCACATGACCAACAAGCCATACCCAACAAGCCACACCCACAGAACCAGTTGTGAATAAATTTGAATCCCACCCCTGATTAAATATATTATCTTTTTAAAAAAATCATATTTGTGGTCCTCGGGATTTAAAACTATGAGTTTGGTGGTCCCTGAGGTCCAAAAGGTTGGCGACCCCTGATCTGGCAGATAATAAAGTACAACAACAGTATATAAAGATCATATGTTGGGGTATATTTGTCCCTCTGGCCACTAGATGGGGCTAGAGAGCAACAACAGTGCATAAAAGTTATATGCTGGGGCATGACAGGCATGAATATTTTGATAATGCATGTAGCTGTGATAAAATTAGGATATTTCTAACTATAGTTGCTCTTTTCTTCCAATACAAAACAAACAAACACAATCCAGTCACTTTTAGAACAATCTGGATTATAAATTCAAGTTTACTTAAATTTTTGATACAAGGAAGTTCAAAATCCCAGGGAATTCTGGGAGTTGAAGTTCACACAGCTTAAAGTTGCCAAGGTTGAGAAACACTCTTCTGATATATTTAAAGATTTGTAATCCATGTCTCTTTATACAGATAGAACAGATAACTGTCATCTCCAGAATATCCAGAGCATTTGCCTCTGAGAGTAAAGCATTCCTTAATCCTTTTTAATGTAAAAATCAGTCACAAACTCTATTTTTCAATGTTAAAAGTTTAAATATTTGAAGAAAACTTGACTCCCCCACAAGAAATTCATATTGAGTTATATGCATATTGTCTTTGATTTTAAACCTGCAAAGTATAGTTATGAACAATGCAAAATAACATTTTTATATTTTAAAATATATTGATCTAGAAAACATATCCAGCTAGTGAGTAGTGTCATGTGATCACTCTAATTGTATTAATGTTTCTTTTTGTTTTTGATAGGTGAATCTGGATTGGGAAAATCAACACTAATCAACTCATTATTCCTGACAGACCTGTATTCTCCAGAATTCCCAGGACCTTCACATAGAATTAGAAAGACCGTACACAGTTTTGCACATAAAAAATACAGCTTCTGCTATGTTCTTTTGTATGTTAGACAATTAATTGAATTCAGAAATATGGTCGTACATTGTGCTGATTATTTAGCGGGTCACCTGTGCCTGCTTTTACTGCCTTTTTTGTGGTGGTTGCTAAGCAAATCAATCCATTGTCCACAATCAGCCATAAATGCAGGCCAGTTGCCAAGTTCCCAAAATGTGATTAAATGACTGCAGGGGGTGGGGCAGTGGCCATCATAACTTTGAATCCAGGTCGGAAATAACCCTGGGGCATTCTGTTGTAACTTTGAATGGATGCAAAGCAACTGGTTGCAAGTTAAGAACTACCAGCAGCAGCATACTGCTGATTCAAAAACTAAGAATTAAAGTACAGTTAAAAGCCAATTAAAAAGCTTGGGGAAATAGAAAAATGCCAGAATGATACTAATGTGGGCACCACTAGAGCTTTGGGGAAGGAATTCCATAAATTCCAGTCTCTGCCCAGCACTGGTTTAGAAAAGGGGTGTCAAACTCAATTTCATTGAGGGCTGTATCAGGGCTGGGGTGTGTGTGGTTGGGGGTGGGCATGGCCATGGTGGGCGTTTGACACAGGCTCAAGATGCATTTTTTCCCCTTCTTTCTTTCCAAAGTTCTTTACTATTTACCATTTTCCTATCTCTTTTACCAGATATTACTGGCAAACTTTTATTACTAATTCTTTTTTTTTCAATATTTTTTATTTTTAATTTTTAAACATCTCTTTGAGTGAACAATGTGATTCCAGGTTTTTACATTTCAATACAACCATGACCATGTTTACATATTTAACTTTCTTATCCAATTTCATATCATATCATTACCTATTCCATTTTTCTTTTTATATTCTCATACATTACTTTATAATATCATCTATATTCTCAATCAATCTCTAAATTCATTACACACATTTTTTTGTATTTGTCATATTTGCAGGTTTTATCACAATATGTTATTCCATTCATTATTTCCAAAAAATCATCTTAATTTATATTATCCAGTATTTGTCCTGTTTCATTGTCAGTTCAATCTTGCCACCCTCTTTACCTTGTAATACATTTCCCCCATTTTATTCCCTTTAACCAATTATAAAAACTAGTAATAATATAGCCATTTTTTTAAATTACCACATTCTATATTCACATTCCTCATCATATTATATCAATATATTTTCCAATTTCCTTCCCTTTACTTTCCTTTATATTCTCTAATATCAATACTAATCCCCTATTTACTGTATATTATATGCACATATTTTTTCTATCAGGTTCCACGTGATATTACCTTTTCCCTATTACATAATAATTTCTTTATATATTCCAACCTTTATATACCAAATTATATTTTCCATTTTATTTCCATTTAACCAATGATAAAAACTAATAACAAAATAATCATTTTAATGCTCATACTCTATATTCACTTTCCTCATCACATTATTATATTTTAAGTAGTAATCTTATAGTAAATTCTTATTTCCATATCTGTTCCAATTAAATTTATGTCTATTTTTAATGATAATTCTTAATAAAATATTAATTCTAAACTCCTTAACCTATATATCTATATTCTTAAATACCAAAATACATTTCCATGTGGAATCTCCCAATCTTCCCATCTTTAACCATTGTCTCTTACTCTCCTGACTATATAATTTCTTCTCATCTTAGTTTGCTTTCCATTTTTTATCATTTTTTGGTCCTTTCTCTTAATTTCCCCTCTTTTTCCTGTTATTTTCCGCAGTTTCTTTCCCCAATTATTTCTTTTGTCCCCCGCCCTCTCCTGGTCTTTCTTTTGTAGTTTCTTCTTTGTTTAACCTTCAAAATAATTCCCCCTTTGTTTATCACATCAATCATTAAAATCTTAAATTTAATTCCCTTTTTGTCCTTTCATAGTGTTTGTTGTTCCCTTTGTTCTTTTAAGCTGATGTCATGCCCCTGTCAGAATCTGATTCTGAGGGGGAGGCCGAGCAGCTGACAGGGAGTGGGAGTGTGGCTCCATTGGCTGTGGAAGAAACTGGGGAAGGGCACAGCCCGGCTGGGCAGAGTGGGGAGAGGTAGACCAAGGGAGAGGGAATTCAGAGGAAGACCCAGGCCCACCCCCTCTTCATCCTAGGGCACGCAGGGAGGAATGGAGAAGGGAGCAACGTCAGTTGCGTGGCTTACAGGGGAGGAAAGGGCCCTGATTCCCTTCATTAGCTGCAGCTGGGAACACAGTCTTTAAAAAGGGAGTTTGTGCACAGCAACTTGTTGGAAACAAATGGTATATTATCTTCTTTTGTCAAGGCTTATCTGGATTCCTGGCGTCTTCCCAACTGTATGTGTTTTGTTGGCCTTTGAAGTCTGCAATTCCTTATCCTGCCCTGTCCAGTTAATTGCTGCAGCATGGTTTGTGTGGATTTTTATTTACAGTTTGTATGTACTTTGTTTTCAGACTGAATTTCCTCCACTTAAAGACTGTTCTTGGGAGAGTTTTTTCTCCAGGCAAAGGTAACTGGACATTGGGGGCAAAGTTGGAGGTATTAAAGGGACTTTTCTTACTTATGTGACTGTGTTGCCTTTGTGCCACACCCCGGGTCACCACAACTGATTTCTTCTTTATTCAACTTCTCCCCCTTAGGCTTTCTTTGTTCTTCTGTGATTTGCGTCACCATTTCTAGTTTTTCTGTTATAATGCTCCATATTTCCAAGCTTTTGTTTATCATTTCTTTCATGTTTTGCAGTTCCGATCTTTTTTTTAAAAAAAAATTTATTCTAGAAAAAACATTTATTTGACATACATTTAAAAGAGACAAAACAACACACACACACACACATATGTCCTAGTGTGCCATCTGATTTTGATAATCATCAAAAATAAATATCAAGCAGCTAAACACCTCATGGAACTAGCAGAACACTGCTTAACCAACACATATTTCATATACAAAGGACAAAGATACAATCAAATTAAAGGAGTGCCTATGGGATCACCACTGTCACCCGTCATTGCAAACCTGTTCAAGGAAGAATTCGAATCCAGAGCCCTGGCTAACACCACCCACAAACCCAAACTATGGTTAAGATACATCGATGACACATTTGTGATTTGGCCCCATGGAAAAGAAAACCTAAACAATTTCCTAACACACCTAAACAGCACACACCCCAAAATCAAGTTCACCATGGAAATGGAAACAAACAAACAACTACCATTCCTAGATGTACTAATCTACAAAAAAGCAGATGGCACACTAGGACACACCATATACCAGAAGAAAACACACACCAACCGCTACCTCAACGCCCAATCCCACCACCACCCAGCACAGATAAACTCCATGGCCAAAACACGAATCGCCAGAAGCAAACACCTGGCAGACAAGACACACATCAAGACTGAACTATGCACCCTGACTAAAGTACTGACAGCCAACGGCTTCCACAAAAGCCAAATCACCAGCTTGATCCACAAAAACACACTGAGACATAATGGAGACCCAGAAGATGAACAGACCTATGGAACAGCTGTCCTGCCCTACATAAGAGGTACTACAGACAAAATCAGTAAGATACTATGCAGACATCACATCAAGACTGCCTTCAAAACAGACAGAAAAATAGCAGCCATCCTTAGAAACCCTAAAGATAAAATTGACCTGGAAAACCAAGGCATATATGAAGTCCCCTGTGCATCATGCCCGGCCACATACATTGGACAGACCAAAAGAAGAATAAGTACCCACCTGGATGAACACAAAAATGCAGTCAAAAAGCTGGAAAATACAGACTGGGTTTTTTCTTTTCAATTGATATTACCCCAGGAAGAGAAAGTGCAAAGGGAAGAACTTTGTGCTCTGTTTGGACTGCTTGATGACTCTGGGACTTTGAGGAAGTGTTTCAAGCTTTGAAACATCTTGGTTGTTTTAAGAAGAAGAAGAGGGGGGGAAAAAGAAAAGAAGAAAAGGTTTATAATGGCTTTATCTGTTGATGAACTAAGAAAGGAATATGGAAAAACAAAGAAAGAAGGCAAGGATGCTGTGGGAGAAGCCTTTCACTTTTTAGACATGGCGCTTGCTATTTATCAGCAAACACAACAATTGATGGAGGAAGCAGAAGAAGAAGAAGAAGAAGAAGAAGAAGAAGAAGCCATCTTTAATGAATCCAAAAGCTTGATTAAGAAAGAAAGGAGAAAGAGAGGAAGGAAAATGAAGGACTTAAGACCTAAAAAAACACCCAAGAAAAAGAAAAATAAGATGCAAAATCAATACAATCTTAGAAAGCAAAAGAAAAGAGGAAACCAACAGAGAGGGGAAGCTAAAAAGGCGGAGGTTAGGAGGGGGGGAGTAAAAAGGCCAGGTGGGATAAGAAAGGAAGGGAAAAGGGGGAAAAAAGCCACAAAGGTATGAAACAAGATGGGAAAAAGCAAAAAAAATTTAGGGATAAAGGGTAATGTATAATTTAAAAAAAAAAGATTCTGCAAGGTACATAAGATAGTATCGTAGTATTTGTATTCGAAACAGAAAATTAGAATTTTATAAGATATAATAAAAGATTAAAATACTAAAATGTTTAGTAATGATAGATTTTAAAATTTAATAAAATATTAAAGGGAATGTCTAAAATATTTAGTTTAATTATAGAGTTTAATTGACTATTGCATTGATGTTATTATAAACTTATTATTGCAGCATTTGTCTTTGAAATAGATAATTGGAATGTTACAAGATTTAATATCTAATTATGTATTTAATTATTTTATAGATTTACTATTTTTTCTTTTTCTTAAAATTTAGTAGGTAAAATGTCCTCAGCAGAATCATATTGGGAACTAGGTGTTATTTTAAATGTCAATTTAGGGGAACAATAGAAAGGCATCATATTTCGATCAGTGATTTCAGGAGAAATCTTTTTTTTTATTATAGGGAATGAGATAAATGGATAATTGGAAAAGAATGAACAAAAGATACAAGTATAATGATTTAAATTAAGATGAAATAAATAAAATAGAATTAAGAAGAGTGAAAAGCGGGGAGAAGTTATATAGAAGATATAGAATGGTAAATAAGATAGGTAATGGTATATAAGATGAGCATGAATTTAATTGAAGTCCGTATAAAGAGAGGTAATCTGGGGCCAAGTCACTTTCTCAAAAGAAGTTTTATGTTTTTGTGTTTTGTGTGTCTATGTTTGTTTGAGAATTAATAAAACCTTGGAGGAATGTCAGATGAGAATAATTGTAAACAAGTCAGAGAGAAATGAATATGATGACTATAAAATGGATAAATATAGAAAAGAAATGTAATTGAGTAAGAGTAAAGAGAAATAATGAGAAATTTTCTAAAAGATATTTATGTGTCCATATGGAAATGGGATAAATTAGAATTATGTTGTATAAAATAATGTTTTATTCGACTTGTAAAAATTTATAATGGAAAGAGGTTTTATGTGCTCAATGTTTAATGTTTTGTTTGTCTTTAAAATTAATAAAATTTGTCTCAAAAAAAAAATAAACATCCAGGAGCCACACAAAATCTCCAGCATTCCCTTTAATAGGAGCAAACTGAGTCAAGGCTGAGCGAGCTCCCAAAACAGCCACACAAGCCTATCCAGGAGAAAGAGAGGCTAGAGTCCATATTCAGTCTTGGCTCAGCATACTCGTAAGCGGTTAAAAAGAGCAACTGCATTTTGCTGAACCCCAGCGAGGGCGAAGCTGCCGGAAAGAGCGAAGGGAGATATTATGGCTGATTTTTCTGAAACAGAGGCAGGTCCAGAGGAAGAGGGATCCCCTGCCCCCAGCCCGATTAGACAGCAAAGTACAAAGGGACACAGGGAGGCTGGGAGATCTTCAGAAAGGCCTCTCAGCATGGTGTCCAAGGCAGATGAGAGAGAGGCATTAAGGAGACAAAAGGCCATTGAGAAGTGCTTCTCAAGGGCTGAAATGGAGGTGGAAAAGAATGAAAATTCCCACACTCCGACAGGCAGACCAATGGCAGCAAAGCACCAGGAAAAGAGCGCATCACTAGAGGGCGCTGAAGAAAAGTCTTTTCAGCCTGCTCTTTGTGTGGAAGAAAGAATGTGTGGATCAGAAAGACAGTGCTCTCAGGAATGCAATGAGATCTTGGTTCGCGTTGTTCTCGAGCTTCCACCTTTCCACCTACTGCACCTTCTTCTTTTTCAATCGCTGTTTGGCATTCCTCTTGGAATTCAATTAGTGACATTTCTTTTTCTGTCTCCTCCTCTTTCCCTCCAAAGTATTCCGTGTAAAATAATTCTGCTTTCTCAATTGAATCAATTCTGTGTCTCTGTTCCTACCATGTGAACATTAAACCTTCTGGAATCAACCATCTATAATTCACCTCTTTTTAAAGTAGAATTTTAGTCAGGAATCAGTATTCTCTTCTCATCTCTCTCACTCTTCTAGGTGCTTGTTTCAGGATCACAATCTCCTTATCTTTATATTTCAATGTTTTCTCTCTTGCCACCTGCAATATTTGCATTTTAATGGCTTTCTTTGTAAATCTGATGTGAACTTCTCTTGGTAGACTATTTCTCATTGCATATCTTGTGAAGACTCAAAAAACCTCATCTATTCCATCCATCATCTTCTCTTGAGTTATTTCCAGAGCTTCAGCCAAGATTTCTATCATTATCTCAGCTAAGTTTTGTCCCTTTTTTTCCTCTATGTTTTGGAATCTGAGATAAAATTCTGATCTATCCATCTCCCATCTTTTATCTTGTTCAACCACAGTTAATCTGTCATCAATATATCCAATCTTCTTGTCTCTTTGTTTATCTTCTTCAATTTTTTGGAATCTCTCATCATACTTCATCATCATTTGTTAAATATTCTCCACCTTTTCATCAGTTTTTTCTGTTCTCTTTTCAATATTTTCTGTTCTTGCTTGTATGTTTTGAATGTCTTGCATTATCATCTGCAGTGTCACCTTTTCTTTTTCTTTTCTTTTTCTTGTTGTAACATCATCTGTATTGAGCGTTGTCCTCCAGATGGTGAAGAGGAAGAAGTAGGAATTGAGGAACCAGCCGCTGTTAGTTTCCTGCTCATTTCAGACGATTCAAAATCTTCAGGTTCTTCTAGACCTTAATCCACACGTGTAATAACCAATTGTAATTCCAAATAAAAATAGTGGAAAAAAAAGAAGCAAGATAAAAGAAAGGTTTCTTCAGGTTCTTGTACACCTTCATCCAATCGATTGGTTAAATAGCAGAAAAAAACCAAAAAAGGAAGAAAAAAATTGTTAAATCTTGTAGGTGGCAGAAAAAAAGGAGTAAAAACTAAAGAAGAGACAAAAAAATGAAGTTCTTCAGGTTCTTCAACACTTTAATCCAATTAAAAAGTCACAAGCATGAAAAGGTATACAAAAAAAGAAGCCACAAAAGAAAAACCAATATGGAAGATAAATAAAAAATGCAGGAGAGGGAGAGAGAAAAAAAGAAAAAAGACTACTCCCTTTAAAAGAAAAAATTAATACGAAGACTTGTCCTTTTAAAATAAGATGCAAAAGTAGAAATTAGGCTCCAAAAGCAAAAAGAAAGACAAAAGCAAGTTCCAAAAGGCCAAAGATCCAAATGACAATCCAAATGACTCCCTAAGTTGATAGGGAGAGGGTTTGTTAAAGTAAAGAATAGCCCAGCTTAAAAAAGAGAAAAAGAACACACAGCACCAATTTAGTTATCCAAGGCTTTTGTTAAGGTTTTTTTTCGTAAATTTTATTGGTTTTTAAAGACAAACAAAACATAAAAACATCCAACTTTCTTCCATAAGTGTACAAGCAGTGTGTCAATTGGTTTACAAATTTTTTGTGCATCCATTTCATAGTCATAATTACAGTTACATTGCATAATAACTCATATTATCAATCAAAAATTAAATACCCTAGTATCATTATTAATCAATCATTTGACTACAATTTTGTTCATTCATACTTTGCAAGATAACTATAATTTACTTAGTTTATTTTATAACAATTCATATAATCCTCCCAAATCTATCCTAGAAACATTTTATAGAAAAATAATAAAAAAAGAAAAGAAACACATCTTTATATATTCATTGTTTTCTAAAATTCTACATATTTTAACATAATGTTTTATGATCTAACCATTGAGAGAAAAGGTCCCAAATTTTGTAAAATTGTTTATCCTCTTGTTCTCTAATTTCAAATGTCAATCTACTCATTTCAGCACATTCCAATATTTTCTTAATGGTTTCCTCCTGTGATGGTATTTTCTCATTTTTCCAATTTTTAGCAAATACAATCCTAGCCGCTGTTAAAACATTTACAATCAAGTATTTTAAATCTTTACTGTACGTATCAGGTAAAATTCCCAATAAAAATATCTCTGGTTTCAAATCTATATGTTTTTTTGTCATTTTTTCTAACCATGTGTGGATTTTAGTCCAATATTTTCTCGCATCCTCACAAGTCCACCACATATGGTAATATGAGCCAGGTATCTGATGACATTTCCAGCACTTTTCAGATTTATTCTTGAACATCCTTGCTATTCTTGTCGGGGGGAAATGCCCCCTTTAAAACATCTTGTACAAATTTTCTTCAAATGCTATTGACACTGTCATTTTATAATTTTGAGACCACAGTTTTTGCCATTTCTCTAAATCAATCCCATATCCAAAATTCTTCCCCCAAGCAATCATAGTATCTTTAACTTGTTCTTCTTCTAGTTAAATTTCTTTTTTTTTTGATAAAAGTTTTATTGATTTTAACGACAAACAAAAAACATATAAAACATAAAACACAACATAAAAAAAAATTATATATCATTCTTCATAAATTTACAGTGTATCGGTTGGTTTACCACTCCCTTTTGTGCATCCATTTCATAGTCATCAAAATAATGATATTACATAATAACTCCCATTATCAATCATCAGTAAAATATCCCAAAATTGAACAATCATTTGACTATAATTTTACTAATTCATACTTAAGCGAGATAACTATAATTAGGTTAAATTATTTTATGACAAATCATGAAATCATATCAAATCTATCTTAATAAAATATTCTAAAAAATTATCAAAACCAAGAAAAATTATATATTCATTGTTTCCTAAATTTCTAAATATTCTATTATTATATTGTATTATCTAACCATTGATAAAAAAAGATCCCAAACTTCATAAAATTGTTTATCTTCTTGTTCTCTAATTTCAAATGTCAATCTACTCATTTCAGCACATTCCAATATTTTCTTAATAATTTCTTCCTCTAATGGTATTTTCTCACTCTTCCAATGTTTAGCAAATACAATCCTAGCCGCTGTTAATACATTTACAATCAAATACTTTAAATTTTTATTCCAAAAACCAGGTACGATTCCCAATAAAAAAATCTCTGGTTTCAAATCTATGTGTTTCTTTGTCATTTTTTCCAGCCATATGCGAATTCTAGTCCAGTATTTCCTGCCCTCCTCACAAGTCCACCACATATGGTAATATGAACCAGGTATCTGATGACATTTCCAGCACTTTTCAGATTTATTCTTGAACATTCTTGCTATTCTTGTCGGGGGAAAGTGCCACCTGTAAAACATCTTATACAAATTTTCTTTATATGCTGTTGACATTGTCATTTTATAATTTTGTGACCACAATTTTTGCCATTTCTCTAAATCAATCCCATATCCAAAATTCTTCCCCCAAGCAATCATTGTTTCTTTAACTTGTTCTTCCTCTAATTTAATTTCCAACAAAGAACTATATAGTTTTTTAATCACTTTTTCATCAATACCTGTCAAAATCCTATCTAAATCAGTCAATTTATCATAAAATCCTTCTATTTTAGAATCTTTAAGATACCTTGCATGGATTTGGGCATATGAAAACCAATTCATCTTTATACCTTGTTCTTCTAGATTTTGCATCGTTTTAAGTTCACCCTTTTCATCCAATATTTCCCCATATCTAACTGTTTGTTCCTTCTTATAAGTTATAGGATACGAAAAAGCTTCAATAGTTGATAACCAAACTGGAATTTTCAAATAACATTGTTTCTTAATTTTCTCCCAATTCAACCATAACGATTCCCGTATATAATGCCTTCTAAAATAACCCTGTGATTTAGTTCCCTTACACCATAAAAAAGCATGCCAACCCAATAATAAATCATGACCTTCTAATGCCAACAATCTAGTCTTTCTTAACGTTATCCATTCTTTAACCCACATTAAGTTTGCAGCTTGATAATACAACTCCCAATTCGGAAGGCCAAATCCTCCTCTTATTCTAGCATCCTGTAAAAGTTTTAATTTTATTCTCGCTTTCTTGCCTTGCCATATATACTTCAACACAATTTTATTTAATTCTTCAAAGTAATCCTTACTTAACCTTATTGGTATTATTTGGAACAAATATAAAATTTTGGGTAAAATATTCATCTTAATTGTTGAAATTCTACCTATCAATGACAATTGTAGGTTTTCCCATTTTTTCAGGTCGGATGCTATCTGCTGTTTAAGTTTAATATAGTCATTCTCTTTCAGCGTAGTACATCTTGACGTCAAATATATCCCCAAATATTTAACTTTGTTCGTAACTTGAATTTTCAATAAATCTGCCAGCTCTTCTCTTTGTCTTAATAACATGTTCTTTGTCAGAATCTTTGTTTTGTCTTTATTTATTTTTAAACCAGCCATCTCACCATACGTCTCTATCTTTTCCAATAGTTTTAAAGCTGTCTGCAAAGGGTCTTCCAAAATAAAGACCAAGTCATCCGCAAAGGCTTGCAATTTGAATTCCTCCTTTTTGACTTTCATTCCTTTTATGTTTATATCCTCTCTAATATTTCTATTTAAGACTTCCAAGGTCAATACAAATAACAAAGGAGATAATGAGCATCCTTGTCTTGTACCTTTTTTAATATTGATAGAGTCTGTGAATTCTCCATCTATCATTACTTTTGCCGTTTGCTTACAATATACAGCTTCTATTGCTTGGATAAATTTTCAAGCAAATCCCATCTGTTCCAATAGTAATAACACAAATCTCCAGTTCACATTATCAAATTCCTTTTGGGCATCTAAAAATATCAAAGCCATTTGTTTTTCCGGGTGCGCCTCATAATATTCCAATGTGTCCAGGATTACCCTCATATTGTCTTTAATCTGTCTCTTTGGTAAAAATCCATTCTGATCAGAGTGAATAAAGTTATTTAGGTATTTTTTAAGCCTTTCTGCCAAGATTGAAGCAAAGATTTTATAGTCTGCATTCAATAAGGAAATAGGTCTATAGTTCTTAATTTGTAATGGGTCAACCCCTTCTTTTGGAATAAGTGTAATATAAGCTTCTGACCATGTTTTAGGTATTTTCTTATTTATCATAACTTCATTCATGACTTCTAACAGTGGAATGCTCAACGATTCTTGTAATGTTTTATAAAATTCTGCTGGGAAACCATCTGGTCCTGGTGCTTTTCCATTGTTCTGTCTGTTGAGTGCTTCAGTTAATTCCATCATTGTTATAGCACTTTCTAACATTTTCCGAGTTTCATCAGGTATCTTAGGTAGGTTAGCATTTTGTAAATACTGTTTAATTTTTTCCTCATCAAGATCCTCCTGTTTATATAATTGTCCATAAAAATCTCGAATGATTGCCTTTTTCTCCTTATTACCAAAACAAATTTGACCATGATCATCTATTAACTGTGATATTTTCCTTGATTCTTTCTCTTTTCTCAACTTCTATGCTAACCATCTACCTGGCCTATTTGCATCTTCAAAATAGTTCTGTTTAGCACTTCTAATTTTTTGTGCCAGTTCTTCTTTCTCTGCTTGATCCATTTTATGTTTAATTATGTCCATTTTAAGTTTGATATATTTTTTCTGTGGCATCTTCTGTAATTCTTTTTCCAGTTTTTTATGGTCATCTTCTAGAGCTTTAATCATTTGCCTCTTCCTAATGTTCTTTTTCTTTGTATAGTCAATTATTAATCCTCTTGCATATGCCTTCATTGTATCCCAAACATTCTGTATTGAAATATCTTCTTTTTTGTTTTCATTAAAGAAGAAGGCCAATTCTTTTTCCATCCATTGTGTAAAATCTTTTTCCTTTAGAATAGTATTGTTTAATGTCCATCTAGATCTTCTTTTTTGTCCTTTCCATTTAATTGTCATTGGATTATGGTCTGCCCATGTACTTGTTTCAATATTTATTTCTTGAATATTAGATAATAACTCTGTTGATGTCCAAATCATATCTATTCTGGACCACGATAAATGCCTGTTTGAATAAAAAGTATATTGTTGAGCTTTAGCATTTCTTTCTCTCCATATATCTTTTAAATTTAGTTCATCTGTCATTTTGAAAAAGGATTCAGGGAGAGTTTCCCTATTTTGTCATGTTGTTTTTACTGTATAGTCCAGTTTATTGTCTACAATTCCATTGAAGTCCCCCATCATAAGTATATTAACATAGTCCAGTTCAATTATTTTCATATGTAATTTTTTTTATAAAATTCTTCTTGTTTATCATTTGGGGCATAAAGTGCAACCAAGAGTGTTTTTATATTATTATCCACTATTTCAACTATTAATACTCTTCCGTCTTCATCAGTAGAAATCAATTTGGCTGGAGTGGTTTCTTTGACGTACAAAACCACTCCTTTTTTCTTCCAATAAGTCAGAGAAGTAAATATTTTCCCTAACTTTGGTAGTATCAATAATTGTTCATGTTGTTTTTTAATGTGTACTTCTTGTAAGCAAATTATATCAAATTTTAGCTTCTCTAATTTGTAAAAAGTTTTCCTTCTTTTGATAGCTGAGTTCAGTCCATTTATATTCATGGAAATCAGTTTTTTTGCTCCCATGGTTATGCTTTATATTTAGGTCTAACAGCTCTCGTGGATCTTATTTCACGTTGTTCTTTGATCTCCATTTGTCCACCTATTGCGCCTTCTTCTTTTTCCATCTCCATTTGGTCCTCTTCAAATTCAGTTAAAATCTTTTCTTTTTCAATCTCCATTTCTCTTCTTTCGAAAAATTCCTTATAGAATATTTCTGCTTTCACAATTGAATCAATTCTGTGTCTCTGTTCTTGCCATGTAAACATTAATCCTTCTGGAATCAGCCATCTATAGTTCACCTCTTTTTTCAATAGCATTTTGGTCAAAAATCGATACTCTCTTCTAATCTCTCTCACTTTTCTAGGTACTTGTTTTAAGACCAGGATCTCTTTGACTTTATATTTCAACCCCTTCTCTCTTACCACTTGTAATATTTGGTTTTGTTAGGGATAACATTGTTTACCCTAACTGGTTTCGGTAAAATAATAAATATGTAATCATAGTTTTTAAGTTAAAGTGTCTGCAACTTTAAATATGGGAATGTAATTAGGGGAGTGGTTGTGAAAGCACTTTAAAAGAAGCAAGACGACAGCTTGCTCTCTCTCTGGCTTTGATGATCCCTAATTACTGCATGGACTCAAGACTGCGTTACTCGAACGGGAGAGAGACAAAGGACTGATTTGTAAGTGAACTGACATAGGATATTCTACACGGACTTTGCTAACTGAATATCCTTGAATGGACTGACTAAATGATACATGACTAATGGACTGTTATTTTGACTATGCTATAAATGGAATAAACTATATTTTTTGATAGCACAAGCATATCTGTTATTTTTACTGTATGTTAACAAACATACAAACTAATCTCACTCATTTATCTGCATGCCTATCTGACTAACACTGCACATTCTGTTTAGCTTGTCTCCTTAACCCTGGTTGGGGAACCCAGGCTTAACAGGTTTTTAATAGTTTTTTTGGTGAATCTAACATGGACCTCTCTTGGTAATTGGTTTCTCGTCGCATATCTTGTGAAGACTCGATATATCTCATCTACTCCATCCATCATCTTTTCCTCTGTTATTTCCAAGACTCCAGCCAGAATTTCAATCATTACTGCCGCCAAGTTTTGTCCTTTTTCTTCCTCGATATTTTGAAATCTAAAATTCTAACCTGTCCATCTCCCACTTCAACATCCCACTTTTTTCTTGTTCAACCATTGTTAATCTGTTATCAATATTTCCAATTGTATCATCTCTTTGCTTGTCTTTCTCTTCTATTTTTTGGATTCTCTCATCGTGTTTCACCATCATTTGTTGAAAATTTTCAAATTTTTCATCCATCTTTCCAATTCTTTGGTCAATACTCTCCATTCTTTGTTCAATGCTCATTTTAAGTTCTTGAATTCCTTGCATAACCATCGTTAAATCCACTTGCGCTTTGTCTTGCTTCACCATTGTTGAGAGTTGTCCTCCAGATGACAGGGAGACAGGAGGAGAAGTTGAGATGCCCGAAGGTAAAATTTTCTTACTCATTTCGATAACTCAGGGTCTTCCGGGTCTTTTAATCCAATTAGTGAGGTAGTCAATTATAATCCAATTTAGAAAAAGGAAAACACCATAAAAAATGAAAAACAAAACCAGTAATAAGTAAAAAGCCCAAAATTAAAAAGAAAAAATTCTTCAGGTTCTTCAAGACCTTAATCCAATTGTGAAATACGCAAATATAATTCAAAAGTAAAAATTAAAAAATGAAGAGCAAAAAAGAAGCAAAATAGAGCCCAATATTATCAAAAAGTAATAAGCAAAGAAAAAGGAAAAGAGAGTTCTTCAAGTTCTTCCCACCTTAATCCAATTGAAAAACCTCAGAAAATGAAAAAAAGCCATAAAAATAAGTCAAAAATAGAAATCAAAAGGCAGACATCCCCATGAAAAAAAGAAAAAAAGCGAAAAAAGAATATTCTGAGGCTTCCCCTTTAAAAAAAAATAAGAATGGGAAATAATAAAAAATAAATATATCAATATTACAAAATAGTGTGGGGTTGGAGGGGAGGGATGAAACAATTAATAAGGAGTTAAAAAAAAAAAAGACACACACTGCCTTTTATTTATCCAAGGCTCTTATTTGACTTCTCCACAAATTTCAAAGCCAAACTTCAGATATTCATTTAATAATAGAAGTTTCAAAGAGCACCTGTGTAAACATCCTCCAGTACTCTTCCCTCTGTCTTGTCATTTCCAGTAGCCTTGAGAAAAGTTTTTCAAACAAAAGTTTTTCAACTTCAAACAGAATATTTCCAAGCCTCTAGTTGGCAGTGTTACAAAGTTTCTTCAATCCACTCCCCCTTCTTCCCCCCTGAAAAAAGCCTAAAAAGAGAAAAAAAGTATATATGTATATTTATGTATGTTAAAAAAAAATATTAAAGGGGGCCTCTATTTTAAAAAATATAAAGTCAGAAAGGCGAAGAGAAAGCAAGTAAATATAAAAATGTAAAAGAAAAAAACCAGTCTGATTAACTAGATGGCAATAGAAATTCAGTGAAGAAAAAAAAAAGTAAAAATAAAAAGCCAAGCCTCATTTTGACATTACTAAAAAAAATTGCTGCTAAATCAAATTCTGTCAATAAATTTACAGATTTCTTCTCATATTGGAGTGTTCTTAAGTCCCAAACAAAAAAAAAAAATCCTCACCAGCCGATACACTTCTTTCTATCCCATTCTTCCGGAGCTGTCCCAGCTTCAGCAGCCCAATGGCTGCCTCTCCGCCATTGGCAAAAGGGCTTCTTCTCGATCGACCAGGGACTTGTGATGTCCCCAGGATCTACAGAACGCACCCCTTATTGTCCCCGTCACTACGAGACGGTTTAGGTCCGTTACGACCGACCAGGGGCGAAGATATCAGCTGTGATCTCGGAGCCCCAAGATCGCAGCTGTATCGCGGCGACGAAGCTCCGCCTTCTCCTTCTAGTTTAATTTCTAATAAATATCCATACAGTTTTTTAATCACCTTTTCATCGGTACCTGTCAAAATCTTATCTAAGTCAGTCAATTTATGGTAAAAACCTTCTGTTTTAAAATCCTTATCATACCTTGAGTGTATTTGGGCATATGAAAACCAATTCATCTTTATACCTTGTTCCTCTAGCTTTTGCATCGATTTAAGTTAACCCTTTTCATTCAAAATTTCCCCATATCTAACTGTTTGTTCCTTCTTGTATATTATAGGATAGGAAAATGTTGTGTCCGCGAAATGATGCCAGGAGTCGGTGACTTCAAATCATGCTCTTTTATTTAAAGTTGGAACCGAACTGGGGCAAAGGAAAAAGCTCGCGGCTTTTATTCCTTTAGCCGCGGCGGCCGCAGCCAATGGCACCACTTTGAATCTCCCGCGATTCGAATGGACCAATCGCGGGAGATTCTAAGCGAGCCAATCGGCGCGGCTCGCCTGACCAATCAGAGTGCCCCGCGCTTTGGCCAATCAAAGCGCGGGGATCTCAAGAATGCTAATTAGGGACAGAACACCCCTCCCCTCTTGGTTCAGTCCTTACGTCGTGTAGTCACGTAGGTAGGCGGGGCTCCGTCTGAGCCTACTGGACCTGCGCAGCTCAGTCTTAGGTTGGATCCTGTTTCCCGTCGGAAACGACGACGTCTGGGAGGCCGTGTGTTGCAAAGAGTTTGCAGAGTTCCTTGATCACGGCCTCCGTGGTTGTCGTCTTCATGTTGCTTACCTCCAGCCAGTTGGAGTAAGCGTCTACTGTTATAAGGAATGTGTGTCCTTTTGTGGGCCCGGTGAAGTCTATGTGAATCCTAGACCAAGGTCCCCTTGGGGTTTTCCACTCTAGGACGGGTGCTGCGGGTGGGCTTGGCCTAGTTTCCTGGCATCGTTGGCACCTTGCTACCCAGGTCTCCATTTGTTTGTCCATCCCTGGCCACCAAGCGTAACTTCTGGCCAGGGCTTTAGTCCTAACGATGCCAGGGTGCCCCTCGTGTAGCAGTTCCAAAACCTTCTCTTGTAGCTTTTCTGGAATGACCACCCTATCCCCCCATAGTATGCACCCTTTTAATAACGAGAGTTCCGTTTGGCGGTTTCGGAATGTTTTGACGGACTCGTCGATGTCCCTTTCCGGCCACCCTTTCTCTACCCAATGCAACACCCGTGCCAGACGTTTGTCTTTATTAGTCTCTCGGGCAATGTCTGACGCGGTTATGGGCAGGTTGGGTAGAGTCTCTATGGTGAGGGTGGTTGTCGTGGGTGCTGGGTCGGTGTCAGGTTCCGGTAGCGGCGAGCGGCTTTAGGCGTCAGCATGGGAGATCGTCTTACCCGGTCTGTGTATGAGTCCGCAGTTGTAGGCTGCCAGGAACTCGGACCACCTTGTCATTCGGGGAGACAGAATGTTCGGGATGGCCTGGTTTCCTGCAAGGATTCCCAGCAGCGGCTTGTGGTCGGTTATGATGGTGAAAGTCCGGCCGTAGAGATACTCGTGGAATCATTTTACGGCGGCAACGATAGCCAGAGCCTCTTTGTCCAGCTGGCTATAGTTCCGCTCCGGTTTGGTGAGGGTCCTTGAAAGGAACGCGATGGGCGCTTCTTTTCCGTTGGGGAGGGTATGGCTGAGGACAGCGCTGACGCCGAAAAGTGATGCGTCACATGTGACGGCCAGAGGTAGGGTCTCGTTATATTGTATAAGGATGGCGTCCGAAGTGAGGAGGTCCTTTGTTCTTTGGAAGGCGGCTTGCTCGCGTTTCCCCCAAGTCCAGGTCGCCACCTTGTCCAGGAGCCTATGCAAGGGCTCCGCCACCGTGGCCTTTTGGGGCAGGAAAACATTGTAAAAGTTAAGTAGCCCCAGGAATGCCTGTAGTTCCGTCTTCGACTTGGGTGTGGGGGCTTCTTTGATGGCCTTGATTTTTTGGTTTGTGGGGTGGATGCCGTGACGGTCTAGGAGGTATCCTAGGAATTCTACCCGTTCCGTGTATAGTTGGCATTTCTCCCTCTTGACTTTGAGCCCGGTCTCCTTAAATTTGGTTAGGACCTCCCTTAGGCGACCCTCTAGTTCGGCTTGGTTGGTTGCCGACACTAGGACGTCGTCGAAGTAAGGTACCACCCCCTTGATGCCTTGCAATAGTCTTTCCATGAGGCTTTGGAATATTCCCGGTGTCACGCTGACTCCGAATTGGAGTCGGTTGCATTTAAATGCCCCCCGGTGGGTGACTATGGTTTGCGCTTCTGCCGTTTGCTCGTCGACTGGCAACTGTTGGTACGCCTGGGCGAGGTCGAGCTTGGTGAAAACCTTGCCCCCTCCCAGTGAGTGCAATAGGTGTTGCACTACTGGGATGGGGTAGGCGCTTTGTTGTAGCACGCCATTTAGGGTGGCCTTATAGTCCCCACAGATCCTCACCGACCCATCGGGCTTGATCGGGGTGACTATGGGGGTCTCCCACCGGGCGTGGTCTATTGGCTGTAGGACCCCTTGCTTGACGAGCTTGTCAATTTGCTCGTCTATCTTGGGTTTAAGTGCGAATGGCACCCGCCTTGGTTTCAGGCGTTTTGGGGGGACGTTTGGGTCTGGGTTGAATGATATAAGGGGCCCTCGGTACTTGCCTAGGTTTCCGTCGAAGACCTCTTGGAATTCCCGGGCCAGTTGCTGCTCCCAGCTGTCGTCGGTGACATGGTCGACTCCCGTGACTGCAATGCCAAGCGGGGCGAACCATTGCAGTCCCAGTAGGCTTGGGTGGTCGCGGTCGACGATTGTCAGGGGAAGCCTTTCAGTGTGCCCTTTATATGTGATGTTGAAGTGTTTGGTTCCAACTACCGGGATGCGGTTTCCCTGGTAGTCCTTTACACTGAGTCTCTGGCTGTCTAGGTTCCTCCTTTGGAGGGTAGGCACCAAGCGCTTTATTTCATGCCATTCTATCATGGAGAGGTAGGACCCGGAGTCCACCTCCATTTTGCATGGCTGGCCCTTGATGCCTACCTCCACATGGACCTTCCGGGCGTCATTGGTTATGGCGTGGCCGATGGTGACCGTCTGATGGGTCTCCTCTCTTCGCCGGTTATCGCCGCCTCTCAGGGATCGTCCGTTCCGGTCCCATCTGTTGTCCGAGGGGCGATCTCTTGTCTGGGGTGGTGTGCTCTCTCTCCTCCGGTCGCTCTGGTCCCATCGTGCCGGGCTGCGGTTCTTCTTTAGGCGGCAGAAACGGGCGATGTGTCCCTTCTTGTTGCAATGCCGGCAGATTGATTCGAAAAACCGACATTCCGACCTGGGGTGGTCGCCGCCGCAACCGGCACAGTTGGTCCTCGACTTACAACCCCGCCGGTTCCGTGGGTCATGGCCTGTCTGGAGGCGATGGATGTCCTCCTCGTCATCGGAAGTGCCCGATGCCGAGTGGAAGTCGCCCTGGTGGGTGGTCGTCTCGGGTCGGGCCTCGGTCGACCTCGCCGGGTTGTTGTTTCCCCTGCGGTCCCCAGTGTTCGGTCTGCGCATGCGGTCGGCGGATGTTCGGGTTGCTTCGGCGGCTGCGGCTGCGGTGAGGGTGTCTGCTAGGCTGATGTTGCCCTTGGCCATCAGCCGGCTCTGGAGGACGGGGTCCCACAAACCGAGCACGATTCTGTCTCGCAGGGCGTCGTTCAGGTTGTTGAATTCGCAGAGCCCCCCTAGGCGCCGTAGCTCGGCGATGAAGTCGCTGAAGCTCTCACCCGAACGTTGGTCCCGACGGTAGAATTTGTTGCGTCGGATCAGGATGGGTACCTCTGGAGCGTAGTACCTCCGAAGTATTGGCTCGAGGATGTCCCAGTCCATCGCGGTCGCATCGGCGGGTTTGGCATGCGCCTTGGCCATCTTGAATACCTCGGTCCCGCAGTGGGTCAGGAAGACGGCGCGCTTCATGGGGCCGGTGGCGTCCTTCAGGTCGCTGCACTCGAGGAACATGCGGAATCGGTCGGAGTATGATTCCCAGTCCTCGGTGGCGGGGTTGAAGGGTGCGGGGGGTGCGATTTTCGCCATCGTGGTGGTTCGTCTGGCTTCCGTCAGACACGTGGTTTGGTTCAGGGTCTGGATCCCACCTTCGTCGCCAGTGTTGTGTCCGCGAAATGATGCCAGGAGTCGGTGACTTCAAATCATGCTCTTTTATTTAAAGTTGGAACCGAACTGGGGCAAAGGAAAAAGCTCGCGGCTTTTATTCTTTCAGCCGCGGCGGCCGCAGCCAATGGCACTGCTTTGAATCTCCCGCGATTCGAATGGACCAATCGCGGGAGATTCTTAGTGAGCCAATCGGCGCGGCTCACCTGACCAATCAGAGTGCCCCACGCTTTGGCCAATCAAAGCGCGGGGATCTCAAGAATGGTAATTAGGGACAGAACAGAAAATGCTTCCATAGTCGATAACCAGATTGGAATTTTCAAATAACATTGCCTTTTAGTTTTCTCCCAGTTTAACTACAAAGCCTCCCGTATATAATGTCTTCTAAAATACCCCTGTGTTTCAGTTCCTTTATACCATAGGAAGGCATGCCACCCCAACAACAGATCATGTCCTTCTAATGTCAACAATCTGGTATTTCTTAATGTTATCCATTCTTTGATCCACATCAGATTTGTAGCTTGATAGTACAACTCCCAATTAGGCAAACCAAATCCTCCTCTAATTCTAGCATCTTGCAAAAGTTTTGACTTTATTCTTGCTTTCTTACTTTGCCATATATATTTCAACACAATTTTATTTAAATCTTCAAAATAGTCTTTTCCAAGCCTTATTGGAATTGTTTGAAACAACTATAAAATTCTGGGTAAAATATTCATCTTGATTGTTGAAATTCTCCCTGTTAATGACAATTGTAGATTTTCCCATTTCGTCAAGTCCAACGCTATCTGCTGTTTAAGTTTAAATGTTCTACATCTTGCTGTCAAATGTAACCCCAAATACTTAACCTTGTTCGTGACTTGAATTTTCAGTAGGTCTGCCAATTCTTCTTTTTGTCTTAGTAGCATATTCTTTGTCAAAATCTTTGTTTTATCTTTATTTATTTTCAAACCAGCCACCTTGCCATATGCCTCTATCTTTTCCAATAATTTTGGTGCTGTTTCTAATGGGTGTTCTGAAATAAAAGCCAAATCATCCGCAAAGGCTTGCAATTTAAATTCTTCCTTTTTGATTTTCATTCCTTTTATACTCTTTCCATCTCTGATATTTCTATTTTAGACTTCCAAAGTTAATACAAACAGCAAAGGTGATTGTGGACATCCTTGTCTTGTACCTTTTCTTATTTTGATAGAATCTGTCAATTCTCCCTCTATCATTACCTTTGCTGTTTGCTCATGGTATATGGCTTCTATTGCTTGAATAAAATTTCTAGCGAAACCCATCTGTTCCAATAATAATAGCATGACTTTAATAATAGCATGGCTTTTGTTAAGTTTTATAACTCTCTTCTCTAGAGTCTTATCATCTTTTTTCTGTAAACTTCAACACCAGATTTCAGCTACTGATAGAAACCCAGAAGATCACTTGCAATAATACTCTCCCATGCTCTTCCCTCTATCTTATCAAACAGGCTCAAAGTCCTTGAAAAGAAGTCTCAATTCTTTCTCAGCTTTGGTCGAGAAAAAAAAAAGAGAAACAATATTTCTAAGCCTCTAGTTGGCAGTGTTACAAAGTTTCCTCTGCTTTCACTTTCCCCCTCCTTTTCCAAACAAAATGTAATAAAAATTAATTAGAAAGGAAAAAAGATTTAGAAAAAAGGGCTGAAAGGGAGTCTCTAGCCTAAAATATTATAAAGACAAAAAGGAGAAAAGACAAAAAAGAAAAAGTAGAGTAGAAAAAAAGACCAGTCCAGTTTCAAAGTAAAAAATCATATATGAAGAGTCCAGCAAAAAAAAAAGGAAATATTAATTTGACTTCCTGTTTAAAATTGCCACTTAATCACTTCTGTCTGAGATTTTACAGATTCTTTCTTTTCCTTAGGGTGTCCTTTCAAATCTTAAAGTAAAGAAAAAATTCTCACCAAACCGGCACACTTTCTCTTTCCGTTCTCTTCCGTTTCGGAGCTGTCCCAACTTCAGCAGCTTTAATGGCTGCCTCTTTGCCGCTGGCAAAAAGAGCTTCTCCTGGATCTACCAGGGACTTTGTGATATCCCTGGGATCGACAGGATGCGCTCTTTACATTCACTGTCTCTTTGGGACGGTTTAGATCTGTTTGGACTGTCCAGGAGCAAAGATATCGGCGGCGATCTCAGACCTTCAATATCTCATGCCATATCGTCGCAACGCAAGCTCCGCCCTCTCGTGAACCAAGATCTACAAGAGCTGCAAAACCTACCTATAAAGTATAACCATGGAAGAGAAAAAATTGATTACAATTAACATAAACGGACTTCATTCATCTGTTAAAAGAAGGAAAACTTTCCATAAATTAGAGAAATTAAAATTTGATATAATCTGCCAACAAGAAGTACATATTAAAAAGCAATATGAACAACTGTTGATACAGCCAAAGCTCGGGAAAATATTTACTTCTTTGACACAATGCAAGAAAAGAGTGGTTTTATACATTAAAGATATTATCCCAGTGAAATTGATCCATATGGATGATGATAGAAGACTCTTAATGGTGGGGGAGAAGGCGGAGCTTCGTTTCGGCGATACAGCTGCGATCTTGGGGCTCTGAGATCACAGCCGATATTTTTGCCCCTGGTCGGTCCCAACGGACCTAAACCGTCCCGTAGAGATGGGGATTGAGAAGGGTACTGTTCCAGGATCCCAGAGATATCGCAAAATCTCTGGTTTGATCTGGAAGAAGCCCTTTTGCTGGCGGCGGAGAGGCAGCCCCCATAGCTGCTGAAGTCGGGACAGCTCCGGAAAGAAAGTGGCTGGAAAGAAAGTATGTCGGCTGGGTGAGAAAAACTCTTTTGTGTTGTAAATTCGCTGAGGTTGGAAAGGACATCCTGAACAAAGAAGAAATCTGTGAGACTTTTTTTTTTTTTGACTGAAACTGTCTGAGCGGCGTTTTTTAAAGTGATGTCAAATTGAGGCTTGGGTTTTTTTTTTTCTTTTCTCTATATTTTTTTGGGGGGATTTTAGTGTAACTTTGTAGGTAACCGGATTGAATTTTCTCTTATATATATTTTTATGCTCCCTTTGATTTTTTAACTTTCTTTAGGATAGAGGCTCCCTTTGGCTATTTTTTTTTTTGTCTCTGTATATATTACTCCTTTTTTCTGGCTGGGGGGGAGGAAGAGCATTAAGAAACTTTGCAACACTGCCAACTAGAGGCTTGAAAGTATTTTATTTGAATTGAAGAGAATTGCAAAAAGACCTCTTCTCAAGGACATTTTAACGTGATAAGATAGAGGGAGAGCACAGCAAAATATTATTGCAGGTGCTTTCCTGGACTGTTATCAAGAACACTTGAGGTTTGGCTTTGAAGCTGCTGGAGAAGAGAGTCATAACAAGAGCCTTGGATAAATAAATAAAGTGCAGTGTGCTTTCTTATACCCCACACGCTAGCCTTTTTTAAAAAAATTTCAATTCTAGTAATATTTTTATTTTTGTTTGTTATTTTTTTTAAAGGGAAAGCCTCAGGGTTTTTTTTTTTCTTTATTTTTCTTTTCTTTTTTATTGGGACTTTTTTGCTTTTCTTATCTATGTTCTTGGACCACTTTGTTGTTGTTTCTTTTTATTATTATTATTATTATTGAGAATTTTCAACTGGATTAAGGTGTGAAGAATCTGGGAACTTTTTGTTTTTCTTTTTTTTTTGCTCTTAATCAATATTATTATTTTTGGATTTGTTTTTCTTCTTTCTACTTTTTTTCTTTTTTTATGGTGGACTATTTCGTAATTGGATTAGGGTCTAGAAGAACCTGAAGATCTTTCTTCTTCCTTTTTTGCTGTTTCTTCCTTGGTTTCGTGTTTTTGACTATCGGAGTTTTCCATTTTGGATTATAATTGGCTGCTTTACTAGTTGGATTAAAAGTTAAGAAGAATTTGAAGCCTTGGAAGCATTGAAATGAGCAGGAAACCAATATCAACTGGCATTTCTGCTTCTACCTCTGCTTCCCCACCAGCTGGAGGACAACGCTTAATCCAGACAATGTTGAAGCAAGATAAGGAACAAGAAAGAGTAACTTTACAGACGATTATGCAAGGAATCCAAGATCTCAAGATAAAATCAGACATCATTGAACAAAGAACAGAAAATATTGAACAAAGAATAGAGAAGACTGATGAAAAAGTGGAAGACATCAAACAAATGATGGTTAAGTATGAGGAGAGATTTCAAAAAATTGAGGAAGAAGGAAAACAAAGAGAGAAGAAGATTGGAAATATTGATAGTAGATTAACAGCGGTTGAACAAGAAAAAGGTGGGATGCTGAGGTGGGAGATGGAAAGGTCAGAATTTTACCTTAGATTTCAAAATATAGAAGAGGAAAAAGGAGAAAACTTGGTAGCGCTAATGATAGAAATTTTGGCAGATGCTTTGGAAATTACAGAGGAAAAGATGATGGATGGAATAGATGAGGTATATCGAGTTTATACAAGATATGCGATGAGGAATAAATTACCCAAGGAAGTCCATATTAGATTTACCAAAAAATCCATTAAAACACAAATATTACAAGTGGTAAGAGAGAAAACATTGAAATACAAAGGTAAAGAGATTGTGGTTTTAAAACAAATACCCAGAAGAGTGAGAGAGATGAGAAGAGAATATCGATTTCTGACCAAAATGCTACTGGACCTAAATATAAAGCATAATCATGGAAGAAAGAAAACTGATTACAATGAATATAAATGGACTTAATTCAGCTGTTAAAAGAAGGAAAACTTTTCATAAATTAATGAAATTAAAATTTGATATAATTTGTCTACAAGAAGTTCATATTAAAAAACAACATGAACAATTGTTAGTACAGCCAAAATTGGGGAAAATATTTACTTCTTTGACTCAATGTAAGAAAAGAGGAGTGGTTCTATACATTAAAGAGGCTATCCCAGCAAAATTGATTTACACGGATGAAGATGGAAGAATATTAATGGTAGAAATAATGGACAATAATATAAAAATACTCTTGATTGCAATTTATGCTCCGAACGATAAACAAGAAGAGTTTTATAAAAAGCTACACATGAAAATAATTGGACTGGACTATGTTAATATAATTATGATGGGAGACTTTAATGGAATTGTGGACAATAAACTGGACTATATAGCAACAACAACAAAGCAAAATAGAAAGGCTCTCCCAAGGTCTTTTTTTAAAATGACAGATGAATCAACTTTAAAAGATATTTGGAGAGAAAGAAATGTTAAAGCTAAACAATATACTTTTTACTCAAATAGACATTTATCATGGTCCAGATTAGATATGATTTGGATCTCAACAGAATTAATATCCAATATTAAAGAAACAAATATTGAAACAAGTACTTGGGCAGATCATAGCCCAATGACAATTAAATGGAAGGGACAAAAAAAAAAGATCGAGATGGACATTAAACAATACTATTTTAAAGGAGAAAGATTTTATACAATGGATGGAGAAGGAATTGGCTTTTTTCTTCAGAGAAAATAAAAAAGAAGATACTTCAACGCAACATGTGTGGGATACAATGAAGGCATATGCCAGAGGTTTGATAATAGATTATACAAGAAAAAAGAATATTCGGAAAAGGCAAGCTTTTAAGGCCTTGGAAGATGAGTACAAAATTCTTGAAAAAGAATTACAGAAAATGCCACAGAAAAAGGATATTAAATTGAAGCTGGATGTAATTAAACATAAAATGGAATTAATAGAGAAAGAAGAACTGGCACAGAAAATCAGAAACTCTAAACAGAATTATTTTGAAGATGCAAATAAACCAGGTAGATGGCTAGCATATAAATTGAGAAAAGAGAAGGAATCAAGAAAAATATTGAAGTTAATAGATGAACAAGGCCAAGTTTGTTATGGGAATAAGGAGAAAAAAGAAATTATTTGAGATTTTTATGGGCAATTATATAAACAAGAGAATATCGATGAAGAAAAAGTCAAACAGTATTTACAGGAAGCTAATTTACCAAAGATACCTAAAGAGACTGAAGAAATGCTAGAAAGCAATATAACAATGATGGAATTAAATGAAGCATTTAAGAGACAAAATAATGGGAAAGCATCAGGTCCAGATGGGCTTCCAGCAGAATTCTATAAAACATTTCAAGAATCATTGAGCATCCCATTGTTAGAAGTTATGAATGAAGTTATGTTAAAAAAGATGATACCTAAAACATGGTCAGAGGCTTACATTACACTTATACCGAAGGAAGAGACTGACCCACTGCAAATTAAGAATTATAGACCTATTTCTTTATTGAACGCAGACTATAAAATCTTTGCTTCAATTTTGGCAGAAAGACTTAAAAAATATCTCAATAATTTTATTCACCCAGATCAAAATGGATTTCTGCCAAAGAGACAAATTAGAGACAATATGAGAGTAATCTTGGACACTTTGGAATACTATGAGGCTCATCCTGAAAAGCAAATGGCTTTGATATTCCTAGATGCTCAAAAAGCATTTGACAACGTGAACTGGAGATTTATGTTATTATTATTGGAGCAGATGGGTTTTGCTAAAAAATTTACTCAAGCAATAGAAGCCATATATAATAAACAGACAGCAAGGGTAATGATGGAGGGGGAACTTACAGATTTTATTAATATAAGGAAAGGTACAAGACAAGGATGCCCCCTATCTCCTTTGCTATTTGTGTTGACCTTGGAAGTGTTGAATAGAAATATTAGGGATGATAAAAGCATAAAAGGAATGAAAATTAAGAAGGAAGAATTCAAGCTACAAGCTTTTGCTGATGATTTAGCTTTTATTTTGGAAGACCCGCTAGAAACAGCTCCAAAGTTATTGGAAAAGATAGAGACTTATGGAGAGGTGGCTGGTTTGAAAATAAATAAAGATAAAACAAAGATTTTGACAAAGAATATGCTATTGAGACAGAGAGAAGAACTGGCAGATCTTTTGAAAATTCAAGTTACAAATAAGGTTAAGTATCTGGGGATATATTTGACAACAAGATGTAGCACATTAAAGGAGAATAATTATATTAAACTTAAACAACAGATAACTACAGATTTGAAGAAGTGGGAAAACTTGCAATTGTCAATACCAATTAGGCTTGGAAAAGACTATTTTGAAGATTTAAATAAAATCATGTTGAAGTTTATATGGCAAGGTAAAAAAGCAAGAATAAAGCTAAAGCTTTTGCAAGATGCTAGAATTGGAGGAGGTTTTGGCTTGCCTAATTGGGAATTGTATTATCAAGCTGCAAGTTTGATGTGGGTCAAAGAATGGATAACATTAAGGAAACATAGGTTGTTGACATTAGAAGGGCATGATTTGCTGTTGGGTTGGCATGCTTTTTTATGGTATAAGGGAACTAAAACACAGGGTTATTTTAGAAGACATTATGTACGGGAGTCTTTGTGGTTAAATTGGGAGAAGATAAAAAGACAATGTTATTTGAAAATTCCAGTTTGGTTATCGACCATTGAAGCATTTTCCTATCCTATAATTTACAAGAAGGAACAAACAGTTAGATATGGGGAACTTTTGGATGAAAAGGGTGAACTTAAATCGATCCAAAACTTAGAGGAACAAGGTATAAGGATGAATTGGTTTTCATATGCACAAATACATTCAAGGTATGATGAAGATTCTAAAACGGAGGGATTTTATGATAAGCAGACTGATTTAGATAAGATCTTGATGGGTACTGATGAGAAAGTGATTAAAAAATTATATGGTTATTTACTGGGAATGAAATTAGAGGAAGAACAAGTCAAAGAAACTATGATTGTTTGGGGGTAGAATTTTGGATATGGGATTGATTTAGAGAAATGGCAGAAATTGTGGTCTCAAAATTATAAAATGACAATGTCAACAGCATATAAAGAAAATTTGTATAAGATGTTTTACAGGTGGCACTTTCCTCCGACAAGAATAGCAAGAATGTTCAAGAATAAATCTGAAAAATGCTGGAAATGTCATCAGATACCCGGCTCGTATTACCATATGTGGTGGACTTGTGAGGATGCTAGAAAATATTGGACTATAATTCGCATGTGGTTGGAAAAAATGACAAAGAAACATATAGACTTGAAACCAGAGATCTTTTTATTGGGAATTTTACCTGATATATATAGTAAAGATTTGAAATATCTGATTGTAAATGTATTAACAGCGGCCAGGATTGTATTTGCTAAAAACTGGAAGAATGAGAAAATACCATTTCAGGAAGAAATTATTAAGAAAATATTGGAATGTGCTCAGAGAGCAAGAGGATAAACAATTCTATGAAATTTGGGATCTTTTTTATAAATGGCTAGATGATAAAATACGATAATAGAATATTTTAGATAGTAAGAAATATCTTTATCTTGTTATTTTGCTATTACTTTGTTAATCGATATTATATTTATAAAGGTTTTTTTTTTTAGGATTGATTTGGTATGATTATATGATTAGTTGAATAATTTGGTTAAAGTATTGTTAGCTCATAAAGCATGAATGATTAAAAGTATAGTCAAAAAAAATTTTTTTTTTTGTTTAGTGATTATAGGATATATAAGTTTGGATTGATAATATGAGTTGTTATGTAACATAATTGTAACTGGGACTACAAAATGAATGCACAAAAATGATGAACCAACTGACACACTGTATGTAAATATGAGAGGTGTATGTTTTAATGTTTTGTTTGTCTTGTCTGTTTGTTGAAAATTAATAAAAAAAAATTTCAAAAAAAATATATATATTTGGCAGAATATTCATTTTTGTTGCTATTCTGCCCATTAAAGAGAGTTGCAGTTTCTTCCATCTTTCTAGATCCAGCTTTGATTTGTTAGTTTACTATAATTATCCTCTAACTGTTATACACCTTGTAGTTAAATAGATTTCTAGATACTTCACTTTTTTCACTGTCTGGAGATTTATTCCTTTTGTCAATTCATCCTTCTTTTTGTTTGTCATGTTCTTGACTATCATTTTGGTTTTTTCCTTGTTTATTTTTAATCCAGCTACTTCACCATATTCCTCCAATTCCTCCATAAGTCTCAAGACTGATTGCAATGGTTCCTCTAAAATAAACACTAGGTCATCTGCAAAGGCTTGTAGTTTTAAACTTTTCTTTAATTTCCAGTCCTTTAATTCTCTCAACTTTCCAAATAATCCTTGTATTTCCAAAGTTAGGATAAACAATAACAGAGATAATGGACAGCCTTGCCTTGTACCTTTCTGGATTGTACAATTTTGTGTCACCTCGCTATTTGCTATTACTTTAGCTTCCTGTTTCGAATATATTGCCACGAACATGTTTATATATTTATCACCGAAATCCATATGTCTTAATTGTTGGAACATAAATTTCCATTTCACATTATCAAACACCTTTTGGGCATCAAGGAATAATAATGCCACTTGTTTCTCACTGTGTATTTCATAGTATTCCATTATGTCTAGAATTGTTCTCATATTATTTCTTATTTGTCTTTTGGGAAGAAAAACATTTTGATCAACATGTATAAACTCATTCAATAATCTTTTCAATCTTTCAGCTATTATTGATGAAAATATTTTATAGTCAGTATTTAGTAGGGAGATGGGCCTGTAACTTTTAATTAAACTTAGGTCAGCGTCTTCTTTTGGGATCAGCATTATGTTAGTTTCCACCCATGATGGTAGTATCTTCGCTTCCATTAGGACTTGCATTGTATACTTCTAATAATGTTTGGCCTAGGATGTCTTGTAGTTCTTTGTATATTTCTGTCGGTAGCCCGTCAGGGCCCGGCTTTTTATTCTTTTGTTTTTTAATTGCCTCTATTAGTTCTGGCATTTCTATTCATTTAGCATAGTTTTTATTTCTTCTGTTGTGCTTTCTCTTCTATATACCGTATATACTCGAGTATAAGCCGAGTTTTTCAGCACATTTTTTGTGCTGAAAAAACCCCCTCGGCTTATACTCGAGTCAGATTCCCCTCTGGAAAAAAAATGGTGTGGAGCTCCGAAGCTGGGCAGCCGCTTCCCTGCTTCCGTGTTTCCTTTGCAACTTTTAAGCATGGGAGGGGGAGGCTTTTCTGAGCTCTAGGCTGAGAAAGCAAAGCGAGCGGAGGTCGCTCCACTCAGTTTCATTTCCTCAGCTCCAGCTGCTTTCAGTCCACTCGGGAGGAGGGGGAGGAGGGGGAGGCTTTTCTGAGCTCTAGGCTGAAAAAGCAACGCGAGCCTAGGTCGCTCCACTCAGTTTCATTTCCTCAGCTCCAGCTGCTTTCAGTCCACTCGGGAGGAGGGGGAGGAGGGGGAGAGAGAGAGAGATATCATAAGAACGGCTCTTGGTTTTTTCTTGCAAGGGAGAGAGTGACTCCTGCCTACCACTGTCATCATCATCATCTTTTGGGTTAGTGAATCAATCAAACCTTTCATAATAGTGAGATCGTTTCCCAAATTTCCCTTAAATCAGGGAAGAAATCAGAAACAAACCTTTGGACTGAGAATAAGCTTGTTCCTATGATGCCATTTTTGTTCACTTCAGTGTGAAAAGTGTGAAAAAACACACTTCTTTTTCTTCATCTTCTTGTTCCCTATTTACTGGTCTCTTTCAAAGAGGAAATTGTGAACATCAAACTTATTCTCAACTGTCCTAGTGAAAGTTTTTATTGGCATCTATTTTTATTTTTGAAATTTACCAGTAGCTGCTGCATTTCCCACCCTCGACTTATACTCGAGTCAATAAGTTTTCCCAGCTTTTTGTGGTTAAATTAGGTGCCTCGGCTTATATTTGGGTCGACTTATACTCGAGTATATACGGTAGTATTATCATTATATAGTTTCGTGTAAAAGTCCTTAATTATATTTTTTTCTTCACTTTGATGGTGTATGGTTCCATTTTCATCTTGCAGTTTATTTATCCATTTTTTTTCTTTCTATTTCTTCAATTTATAAGCTAACCACCTCCCTGCTTTGCATTCTCAAAGAAGTTTTGGTCCATTCTCTTTATATATTGTGCCAGATCCTCTTTTTCAATAATGTTCAATTTAAGTTTAGTTAAGTCCATTTGCTGTTTTACGATTCCTTTTTGTGGTTCCTCTTGTAGCTCTACCTGAAATCTTCTATATTCTTCTTCTAACCATTTTTTTTTTTTTTGAAAAAGATTTTATTAATTTTCTACAAACAAACAAGACAAACAAAACATAAAAACATCAACTCTTATATGTACATCCAGTGTGTCAGTTGGTTCATCATTTTTGTGCATTCATTCTGTAGTCTCAATTACAATTATGTTACATAACAACTCATATTGTCAATCCAAACTTATATATCCTAATATCACTAAAAAAAGAAGTTTTTGACAATATTTTTAATCATTCATGCTTTTTGAGCTAACAATACTTTAAACCAGTTTACTCTATAACAAATCATATAATCATATCAAATCAATCCTAAAAAACCCTTTATAAATATAATATCAAATAACAAAATAATAGCAAAATAAAGATATTCCTTACTATCTAGCATTCTAAATATTCTATTGTCGTATTTTATCATCTAGCCATTTATAAAAAAAGATCCCAAATTTCGTAAAATTGTTTATCCTCTTGCTCTCTAATTTCAAATGTCAATCTGCTCATCTCAGCACATTCCAATATTTTCTTAATAATTTCTTCCTGTAATGGTATTTTCTCATTCTTCCAATTTTTAGCAAATACAATCCTGGCCGCTGTTAATACATTTACAATCAGGTATTTCAAATCTTTACTATATATATCAGGTAAAATTCCCAATAAGAAGATCTCTGGTTTCAAGTCTATATGTTTCTTTGTCATTTTTTCCAACCACATGCGAATTATAGTCCAATATTTTCTAGCATCCTCACAAGTCCACCACATATGGTAATACGAGCCAGGTATCTGATGACATTTCCAGCATTTTTCAGATTTGTTCTAAAACATTCTTGCTATTCTTGTCGGGGGAAAGTGCCACCTGTAAAACATTTTTTTCAAGTTTTCTTTATATGCTGTTGACATTGTCATTTTATAATTTTGAGACCACAATTTCTGCCATTTCTCTAAATCAATCCCATATCCAAAATTCTTCCCCCAAACAATCATAGTTTCTTTGACTTGTTCTTCCTCTAATTTCATTCCCGGTAAATAACCATATAGTTTTTTAATCACCTTCTCATCAGTACCCATCAAGATCTTATCTAAATCAGTCTGTTTATCACAAAATCCCTCCGTTTTGGAATCTTCATCATACCTTGAATGTATTTGTGCATATGAAAACCAATTCATCCTTATACCTTGTTCCTCTAAGTTTTGGATCGATTTAAGTTCACCCTTTTCATCTAAAAGTTCCCCATATCTAACTGTTTGTTCCTTCTTGTAGATTATAGGATAGGAAAATGCTTCAATGGTCGATAACCAAACTGGAATTTTCAAATAACATTGTCTTTTTATCTTCTCCCAATTTAACCACAAAGACTCCCGTACATAATGTCTTCTAAAATAACCCTGTGTTTTAGTTCCCTTATACCATAAAAAAGCATGCCAGCCCAACAGCAAGTCATGCCCTTCTAATGTCAACAACCTATGTTTCCTTAATGTTATCCATTCTTTGACCCACATCAAACTTGCAGCTTGATAATACAATTCCCAATTAGGCAGGCCAAAACCTCCTCTAATTCTAGCATCTTGCAAAAGCTTTAGCTTTATTCTCGCTTTTTTACCTTGCCATATAAACTTCAACATAATTTTATTTAAATCTTCAAAATAGTCTTTTCCAAGCCTAATTGGTATTGTTTGAAACAAAAATAAAATTCTAGGTAAGATATTCATCTTAATTGTTGAAATTCTCCCTATTAATGACAATTGCAAGTTTTCCCACTTCTTCAAATCTGTAATTATCTGTTGTTTAAGTTTAATATAATTATTCTCCTTTAATGTGCTACATCTTGTTGTCAAATATATCCCCAGATACTTAACCTTATTTGTAACTTGAATTTTCAAAAGATCTGCCAGTTCTTCTCTCTGTCTCAATAGCATATTCTTTGTCAAAATCTTTGTTTTATCTTTATTTATTTTCAAACCAGCCACCTCTCCATATGCCTCTATCCTTTCCAGTAACTTTGGAGCTGTTTCTAGCGGGTCTTCCAAAATAAAAGCTAAATCATCAGCAAAAGCTTGTAGCTTAAATTCTTCCTTCTTAATTTTCATTCCTTTTATGCTTTTATCATCCCTAATATTTCTATTCAACACTTCCAAGGTCAACACAAATAGCAAAGGAGATAGGGGGCATCCTTGTCTTGTGCCTTTCCTTATATTAATAAAATCTGGAAGTTCCCCCTCCATCATTACCCTTGTTGTCTGTTTATTATATGTAGATTCTATTGCTTGAATAATTTTTTTAGCAAAACCCATCTGCTCCAATAATAATAACATAAATCTCCAGTTCACCTTATCGAATGCTTTTTGAGCATCTAGGAATATCAAAGCCATTTGCTTTTCAGGATGAGCCTCATAATATTCCAAAGTGTCCCAGATTACTCTCATATTGTCTCTAATTTGTCTCTTTGGCAGAAATCCATTTTGATCTGAGTGAATAAAATTATTTAAATATTTTTTAAGTCTTTCTGCTAAGATTGAAGCAAAGATTTTATAGTCTGCATTCAATAAAGAAATAGGTCTATAATTCTTAATTTGCAATGGGTCAGTCTCTTCCTTCGGTATGAGTGTAATATAAGCCTCTGACCATGTTTTAGGTATCATCTTTTTTAACATAACTTCATTCATAACTTCTAACAATGGGATGCTCAATGATTCTTGAAATGTTTTATAGAATTCTGCTGGAAGCCCATCTGGACCCGGTGCTTTCCCATTGTTTTGTCTCTTAAATGCTTCATTTAGTTCCATCATTGTTATATTGTTTTCTAGCATTTCTTCAGTCTCTTTAGGTATCTTTGGTAAATTAGCTTCCTGTAAATACTGTTTGACTTTTTCTTCATCAATATTCTCTTGTTTATATAGTAGCCCATAAAAATCTCGAATAATTTCTTTTTTCTCCTTATTCCCATAACAAACTTGGCCTTGTTCATCTATTAACTTCAATATTTTTCTTGATTCCTTCTCTTTTCTCAATTTATATGCTAGCCATCTACCTGGTTTATTTGCATCTTCAAAATAATTCTGTTTAGAGTTTCTAATTTTCTGTGCCAGTTCTTCTTTCTCTATTAATTCCATTTTATGTTTGATTACATCCAGCTTCAATTTAATATCCTTTTTCTGTGGCATTTTCTGTAATTCTTTTTCAAGAATTTTATACTCATCTTCCAAGGCCTTAGAAGCTTGCCTTTTCCTAATATTCTTTTTTCTTGTATAATCTATTATCAAACCTCTAGCGTATGCCTTCATTGTATCCCACACATTCAGCGTTGAAGTATCTTCTTTTTTATTTTCTCTGAAGAAAAAAGCCAATTCCTTCTCCATCCATTGTATAAAATCTTTCTCCTTTAAAATAGTATTATTTAATGTCCATCTCGATCTTTTTTTTTGTCCCTTCCATTTAATTGTCATTGGGCTATGATCTGCCCAAGTACTTGTTTCAATATTTGTTTCTTTAATATTAGATATTAGTTCTGTTGAGATCCAAATCATATCTAATCTGGACCATGATAAATGTCTATTTGAATAAAAAGTATATTGTTTAGCTTTAACATTTCTTTCTCTCCAAATATCTTTTAAAGTTAATTCATCTGTCATTTTAAAAAAAGACCTTGGGAGAGCCTTTCTATTTTGCTTTGTTGTTGTTGCTATATAGTCCAGTTTATTGTCCACAATTCCATTAAAGTCTCCCATCATAATTATATTAACATAGTCCAGTCCAATTATTTTCATGTGTAGCTTTTTATAAAACTCTTCTTGTTTATCGTTCGGAGCATAAATTGCAATCAAGAGTATTTTTATATTATTGTCCATTATTTCTACCATTAATACTCTTCCATCTTCATCCGTGTAAATCAATTTTGCTGGGATAGCCTCTTTAATGTATAAAACCACACCTCTTTTCTTACATTGAGTCAAAGAAGTAAATATTTTCCCCAATTTTGGCTGTAATAACAATTGTTCATGTTGTTTTTTAATGTGAACTTCTTGTAAACAAATTATATCAAATTTTAATTTCTCTAATTTATGAAAAGTTTTCCTTCTTTTAACAGCTGGATTAAGTCCATTTATATTCATTGTAATCAGTTTTTTTTCTTCCATGATTATGCTTTATATTTAGGTCTAACAGCTCTCGTGGATCTCACTTCACGCTGTTCTTTATTATCCATCTGTCCCCCTGCTGCTCCTTTCTCTTTTTCAGTCTCCAGTTGTTCATCTTGAAACTCAATTAATGAAGCCTCTTTCTCTGCTTCCTCTCTTCTTCCTCCAAAAAATTCTGCATGGAAAAGTTCTGCTTTCTCAACTGAATCAATTCTATATCTCTGCTCTTGCCACCTAAACATTAGTCCTTCTGGAATCCGCCATCTATAATTCACTTCGTTTTCCAATAGTATTTTGGTCAGAAATCGATATTCTCTTCTCATCTCTCTCACTCTTCTGGGTATTTGTTTTAAAACCACAACCTCTTTACCTTTGTATTTCAGTGTTTTCTCTCTTACTACTTGTAATATTTGCGTTTTAATGGATTTTTTGGTAAATCTAATATGGACTTCCTTGGGTAATTTATTTCTCATCGCATATCTTGTATAGACTCGATATATCTCATCTATTCCATCCATCATCTTTTCCTCTGTAATTTCCAAAGCATCTGCCAAAATTTCTATCATTACCGCTGCCAAATTTTCTCCTTTTTCCTCTTCTATATTTTGAAATCTGAGGTAAAATTCTGACCTTTCCATCTCCCACCTCAACATCCCACCTTTTTCTTGTTCAACCGCTGTTAGTCTGCTGTCAATATTTCCAATCTTCTTCTCTCTTTGTTTTCCTTCTTCCTCGATTTTTTGGAATCTCTCCTCATACTTGACCATCATTTGTTTAATATTTTCCACTTTTTCATCAGTCTTCTCTATTCTTTGTTCAATATTTTCTGTTCTTTGTTCAATGATGTCTGATTTTATCTTGAGATCTTGGATTCCTTGCATAATCATCTGTAAAGTTACTTTTTCTTGTTCCTTATCTTGCTTCAACATTGTCTGAATTAAACGTTGTCCTCCAGCTGGTGGGGAAGCAGAGGTAGAAGCAGAAATGCCAGATGGTATTGGTTTCCTGCTCATTTCAATGTTTCCAAAACTTCAAATTCTTCTTGACTTTTAATCCAACTGGTAGAGCAGCCAATTATAATCCAAAATGGAGAACTCCAATAGTAAAAGACACGAAACCAAAGAAGAAACAGGAAAAAAGGAAGAAGAAAGATCTTCAGGTTCTTCTAGACCCTAATCCAATTACGAGATAGTCCACCATAAAAAAGGAAAAAATAGAAAGGAAAAAACAAACAAATCCAAAAATAATAATATTGATTAAGAGCAAAAAAAAAAAGAAAAAGCAAAAAGAGAAAAAACAAAAAGTTCCTTCAGATTCTTAATCCAATTAAAAAGTCTCAATAATCCAAAAAAACAACAACAACAACAACAAAGTAGTCCAAAAACATAAATAGGAAAAGCAAAAAAGTCCCAATAAAAAAGAAAAGAAAAATAAAGAAGAAAAAAGAAAAAACTCTGAGGCTTTCCCTTTAAAATAAAAGGCAAAAATAAAAATATTACTAGAATTGAAATTTAGAAAAAGGCTAGCGAATGGGGTATATATAAGAAAACACACTGCACTTTGCTTATTTATCCAAGGCTCTTGTTATGACTCTCTTCTCCAGCAGCTTCAAAGCCAAACCTCAAGTGTTGTTGATAACAGTCCAGGAAAGCACCTGCAATAATATTTTGCTGTGCTCTCCCTCTATCTTATCACGTTAAAATGTCCTTGAGAAGAGGTCTTTTTGCAATTCTCTCCCATTCAAATAAAATACTTTCAAGCCTCTAGTTGGCAGTGTTACAAAGTTTCTTAATGCTCTTCCTCCCCCCCAGCCGGAAAAAAGGAATAATATATACAAAAGAAAAAAGAAAAAATAGCCAAAGGGAGCCTCTATCCTAAAGAAAGTTAAAAAATCAAAGGGAGCATAAAAATATATATAAGAGAAAATTCAATCCGGTTACCTACAAAGTCACAGTAAAATCTTTCCCGAAAAATATAGAGAAAAGAAAAGAAAAAAAAAACACCCCAAGCCTCAATTTGACATCACTTTAAAAAAACGCCGCTCAAACAATTTCAGTCAAAAAAAAAAAAAAAATCTCACAGCTTTCTTCTCACTTCAGAATGAACTTTCCAACCTCAGCGAATTTACAACACCAAAGAGTTTTTCTCACCCAGCCGACACACTTCACTCCAATCACTTTCTTTCCGGAGCTGTCCCGACTTCAGCAGCTATGGAGGCTGCCTCTCCGCCGCCAGCGAAAGGGCTTCTTCCGGATCAAACCAGAGATTTTGCGATATCTCTGGGATCCTGGAACAGTGCCCTTCACGATCACCGTCTCTACGGGACGGTTTAGGTCCATTAGGACCGACCAGGGGCGAAAATATCGGCTACGATCTCAGAGCCCCGAGATCGCAGCTGTATCGCCGAAACGAAGCTCCTCCTTCTTCCTTCTTCTTCTAACCATTTTTGTTGCTGCTTCTTTTTATTTTTCTTAGCCATATATGATATAGCAACTCCCCTCATATATGCTTTTGCTGTATCCCATAGATTTTGTTGGGATGTGTCTTCTTTCTTGTTTTCATTGAAGAATCCCATTTGCTTTTCCATCGTCTGTCTAAATTCTTCGTCATTCAAAATTGATTGATTTAGAGTCCATCTTATGTTTTTCTTCTGTCCTTTCCAGCTAATCCTCATTGGGTTATGATTTGTCCAGAGATTTGCATATATTTCTACTTCATTTACTTCAGCGTTTAATTCCATTGACATCCATACCATGTCAATTCTAGACGATGATTGGTGTCTGTTTGAATAATATGTATATTGATTTCTCTCCTGGTTCCATGTATCCTGCAAATTTAACTCTTCTACCATTTTAAAGAAGGTCCTAGGTAATATTCTTCTAAATCCCTTATTTTGTTACTTTTATAACCCAATTTATAATCTATTATTGTGTTAAAGTCTCCTAAAATGCAAAGATTATCACACTCTGTGTCGCTGATAACATTATGTAGTTTTTTGTAAAATCATTCTTGTCCCTCATTTGGGCCATAGATATCAACTAATAAAACACATTTTTGATTTTGTATTATTTCCACAATCAGAATCCTTCCCTCCTCGTCATAGAAGATTTGCTTAGACTGAATTGTCTTCTTAATATATAGCACCACACCACTCTTCTTTTGTTGTGATAATGCTACAAATAATTTACCCAATTTGGGGTATTCCAGTAATTATGTTGTTCTTTTTTTGGACTTCTTGTAGTGCTATTATATCTAATGTCAATCTTTGTAGTTTATTAAGAGTTTTCTAAAGTTTTCAAGGGGGACTTCAGTCCGTTAATATTCAGTGATAAGATCTTAACCTCTCCTTGCATTTCTCTATCTATATCTAGGTCTTATACTCCTTGTTGTTCTAATCTCTCTCAGTTCTTTGGATCTTTTCCCGTTGCTCTCTAGTCTTTCTCCTTTCTCTTTTTCTCTCTCCTTTAGCTGTAGTTCCTTTTCTTCTGTAGCCAGTACTCTTAGGTCTCTTTCTTCTATTACTTCCCTCTCCTCTGATTCCTCTTCATTACCAAAATATTGATTGTAAAATTCCACCGCTTAGTCCACTGTCCACTCTGTATCTCTTTTCTTGCCACGTGACCAGTATACCTTCTGGAGTCAACCATCTGAAATTGTTATGTTTAATCAACAACGTTAAAAATTGGTACGGCCTATGCAGCTCTCTAACTCTTCTTGGGACCTGTTTGAGAACTACCAGTTGTTTTCCTTTATAATATCAGCTCATCTCTTGTCCTATTGAGCACTTTCTCTCAAATCAATTTCTTCACTAATCTGACGTGCACCTCCTTTGGAAGGTTATGACTCCTCGCGTAGTTTGTGTGAATCCTACAGGTCTCGTCTATTTCTGTCAATATCTGTTCCTTCTCTGATCCTAGTGCCTTTGCTATTGATTCTGCCATGGTATCTGGTAAATCTTCTCCCTTTTCTTCTCTCATGTTCTGGAATCGTATGCAACATGCAGCTTTCTCGGACTCCAGAAAAATTACTGTAGTTTTTAATTCCTTGTTTGCCTGGATTAATTTATCACTTCGTTCGTCTACTCTTTTTTCTTCTTTCTGCATCCTCTCTTCTATTTCCTGTAGCTTCTGTTCATTTTTGGTAATCTGTTGTTGAAAACTTTCAAATTTTTCATCATCTTTTGCATTTTTTCTTTGAGTTCTCCCGTATCATTTCTTACCCCTCTCATCTCTTTCTTCATTTCATCATGGTTCCTAGTCATGGCTTCCTGCATCGATTGTAGCATAGCCTGTAAGTCTCTGAATGAGTTTGACCTTTCTTGTTGAATCATATCTTCTACTGACCTCTGGTTAGATGGGCTAAAGGTAGTTGACGATGCCTGGGAGGCTGGTTTCCTCCCTGTCCCTATATTTGTTAGATTCGAAGTGCTTGTCATCTGAAACAATTTTTCCACAAAATTATTTTTTATCCAACACTCCCACCTCTTTTTCACTCGCAGTTTTAAGAATATTTTCCGCCGGTGCCACCACTCTTCCTTTGATTGTAGGTCCTGAAACTGCTCCATGATTCCTCTCAATGCTTTTATCATGGGGGGGAGGAGAGAGAAAGTCCGCCCCTTCTTCTTCCTGAAGCTCCTTGCTCTCTTGCATTAACTTAAGTGTTTCACTCTAAGTGTGTTCCACTCACTTGAAGTCGGAACTCATTGCAGCCAGGTCCGGTCCACTGTCCTTCCACTTTGACGCTTGCTTTGACCAGCTGTCAGCTCTTCGATCCGGCCATTACAGGCTGTCTTCTTCCCTGTCCACTGCCAGGAAGGATTTCTCCCGACCCTCGACACAGACTGCTGCCCACGTGGAGTTGACGAACAGCCCTGCCTCTCCAGTTGCCCCTCCGAGGTAACTTTGGCTTCAAAAAGCCCTCCAGACGGCTGGAAATTGGCTGTGCTCTGTGGAGCGCCCACTCACACACCTGTTTGCTCAGTGCTTTATAATTCAAATGGATCCAAAGCTCACTTAACTCTCAAGTGGTAAGATGAAAGCTGCTCCCCCCCAAACGTGGTGAATGCAGCCAGAAAAACTACTAAATTTAAATCACATATGAATTAAATTTAGTTAATAATCACTCTCCAGTGTTGTATTTAATGGTGTCCATTTCTGCCACATTTAAAATTACAACACAACCATTTTTGGAGGTCTCAAGGTTTACAACTAAGACTTTCAGAAGGTACATATAACCTGGTAAATTAGGTTGTGCATCTCTAATGGTCCAAAGAGACCGATGCTAATTGACACTCTTATTTTCCCCCTAACATGACACCTTTTGTGATATGTAAAATTATACCTGTGAAAATATAAAGCAAAATGGTAATGCCATTTTTGGCCTCTGTGTTAACCTAAGACAATTTACTAGAATATTATGTAAGAATTCTCTGTACTGTTTTGTATGAAGGTCATATATTTGGCAGGTCACACTGTTCAGTGTCATGTTAATGATGGAGATTACTGGAAACGGAAACGGGTAAACACGACAAGGAAACAGATAGTATGCTACAATAGTAGGGTGTTCTGCAGGGTGATGTGTAGCTGGATAGATTGTGAAACTGGAAACGGGCAGTTACTGTATATATTTGAAACTGTATATAAACCCCAGCCTTCCTAGGAGAAATGTCTTCTGTGGCTCTGCCCATGAGCAGAGAATTCCTTTTTGCAAAAGCTCCATAATAAAGTTCAAGAGTCTCCAGTCTCCTGTTGTATGAAAACCTGAATGGTTGATTTTTAATCACACCTTTTAAACTATGACAAGGTAGAATGAAGATACCAATTCACAGACGAATTGATTAAAAACAGAATACGTTGAAGTTCTCCTTACCCTTTTCTCATGCCAACGCTCTCCACTTTAGAATAAGGTATGTCGCAATTTTTTGCCTACCTTCAGACCTAATTAATGTACAAAATGGACCACGTTGCATTCAAAATGCGAAGAATTTTAAGCAATAACGTTGGACTCAAAGCACAAAACTAAAAATATCACAGACATACTGTATACTGATATGAATGTTAATATCACAGGAGACATTGGCCTGGTAAATCACCCCACTCATGAAGTCTCCCCACCCAAAGTAACCAGTTATGGATAATTTGCTATTTAAGACCATGCTTCTGAACAGGTGACACATTCATGGGGTATGGCCATAACCATTTAGATAAAAAAAGACACTCTCTCAAACACAGCAGATAGGCAATTTGGGAAAATCTTTTACTATCTTTTACTATAATTATCCTAAAAGCAAAATATAAAAAAACCTCAACGAACAGGTATTTATGGTGCAGTGACAAGCTAAGAAGGATACATATAAGAAGTAAATAAGAAATATGGCAGGATGCAATGAACAACATCAAGAGGGAATATCCCAGGACACTCAAACTACAGGTACATACTACAGGTAGTCCTTGACTTACAACAGTTCATTTAGTGACCTAAGTTAAAATGGCACTGAAAAAACTGTCTTATGACCAATTTTCACACTTATATCACCCCCATGGTCACATGATCAAAATTCAGATGCTTGGCTAGTGGTTCATATTTATGATGGTTGCAGTGTCCTGGGGTCACATGATCCCCTCTTGTGATCTTCTGACAAGCAAAGTCAGTGGGGAATCCAGATTCACTTAACAACCAAGTTACTAACAAATGCAATGATTCACTTAACAACTGTGGCAAGAAAAGTTGTAAAATGGGGCAAATTCTCATAACAAATGTTTCACTTTGCAACATAAATTTTGGGCTCAACTGTGGTCGTAACTCAAGGACTACATGTACTTTGTACAATTTCAACTACAAGAGCCCTAATGATTAAAGCTATTTTCAGTAAGTATTGTTCCCCAAACCAAGTTCTATCGATCATCCCTTATCCAGAGAAAAACACAAAAGGGGAGGTGGGAGAAACTCAGCCAGCACTGGGCACAGCCTACTAATGCACTGATTATGGGGTTCAGAAACTCAAACAGCACAGTATGTAGTACCATGTTAAACAGTTCCTTCCTATGCCCACATCACTCACCTCATCAGGGCAGATAACTAGTTTGAAGTTGAGAAGATCATCCTGGTCTGAAAAGTCTATTTCGCATGTTTTTGGCAAATTAAGTTCATTTATATCTGGCAGGAAAAGCAGAATTGTCAATTTAGAGAAGGCAGCTGGTTAGAGATTTGTGACCAAATCAATAGAAAAGCCTCTATTCCCAAACCAAAATATATAATTCTTCTTTATGTCAATCATTAGTCAACACTGATACATTTCTCTGAAAAGTTTCAGAAAAGGGGGAAAAAAGTAAGTCAACAGTTTCTTGACCACAAGACAGGAAAATAAACTGGGAAATTTGATCCAATCTCATGATGTTCTAATCTTCCTAAAATGGCTCCAGGATAGCTTGTTGGAAATTTTGATTCACTGTATATTATACAAAAATGAAACAAAATATGTGCATGTACACAAGAACTGACAACTATTAAGGGACAATCAAGTTACTGTAATGTAATTGTAAGTTATAGGCATGGATTATTCTGAATGAGGAGTTATTTTGAACAGGATATTTGAAATTATAAAAGACTGCATGAGTCCAAGATTAATAGAAAACAATCCACAGCCTAGTCTAACTCCAATTGTTTATAATAAAGCATAAAAATGGAGTTGTTCAAAAGCCAAAACTGTGGAAGATGGACAAGAAACAAAAATCAGCAATCTACAGTTTGAGAAGGTTTTCATGTATCAACAAGTTACTTTAGCCTATTATATAGTGTTTATAACTCATCCTATGAAGAAAATCAGACTACCATTGCTTTGCGAGTTTCAAAAGCCAGACTAAGATCCAAAAGAGTTCTGTGGAATTAGGTAGGACATACCTAGTTTAATGATTTGCCATGAACTCACCAAGCAGCCACTAGCAGGAAGGGCTTTTCCAGTCACACTTACCAAAGCTTGGCTACTATGAGGATCACTAAATATATTGAGAAAAATCGAAGCACTAAGGCACCACCATACGAAAATGAAAAAAAACAAAAACAAAAACCCAAAACCCAAAACCCAACAGCCCGTGATGTTCATCAACGGGGACAACTGAGACAGCAAGCCAGGACAGTCTTAATCCTATCGTTGACAGGAGGTACCTACTGATCCTTATGGCACGGAAGAAACAGCACCACTGCCCTCACCGGCCTGGCTTTGTTTCTTTCACCTAGAAATAAACGCAGCTGCCCATCCGTCTCTCGACCTTCCTCCTAACCTTTCTGGATGCGGAGCTGCGCAGCAGACGCTTTCTTGGTGGAGCCTTTGGTGCCGCCAGCCGATTCCTCTTCCTTCTTTTGCTGTTTCAACGAGAAAAGCTTGATCATCTTGGCTGGTTTCTGGTGCCTTGGCTAACTGTTGTTTGGCCCTTCCGGCCCCGGCCTCGACCTCTCCCAGTGGTTACCGCAGCCAGGCCCAACACAATACTGCCCAGTTCTTGATAAAAGGGAGGGAGGGAGGGAGGGAAAGTAGGGGGAGGACGACTCGGCGGCCTAACTTGGCCGGCCGAGAGAGACGGGACGATGAGGGCGGGGAGGCCGAGCCAGGGAAAGGACCAAGCAACCGGGGGAGTCCCGCCTCAGAACGCCGCCGCCGCTTTTCCTATTGCTTGCTCCGTGTGTAACTCTGACTTCAACGCACAGCCACCTTCGGCCCTTCCCGGAAGAACATCGGCAACTTCCGCCATACACTCAAGCTCCGCCTAATTGCCGACTCTCCAAAAGGACTTGGCTGCCTTCGGTGGAGACAAGTGGTGGTTATCGAAACTCTCGGCCCTTCAGGTTCAGGGCTCGGTCGAGTCAAAGGAGCTCTAGGGGTTTTCCGATTCGGCTTTGTTTTCGGTCTCCCCAGGGTTCCGGCTGACGAATCTGTGGCAGGAATTTCCGGGGCTCAAGTTAGACTTCTGGGATTCCCAAGAGTCACAGAGGTCATAGCGCTTTTCTGAGATGTCAGGTTCCCAATTGAATATGGCAATATGCGGGGCAAGCGATGCGGGGAAAAAATATCGAAGTTTGATTTCAGTGTAATTGTTTAAAATCTCGTCTCAGTAAATGCCCTATGAATTCTGGAAAAGGAGCAAAGATACTTCTCTGAGCCCCCTTTTGCACAGGGTGTTTGACCCTGTAGGAAGCCCTTCCCCCCCCCAGATTAAAATATTCTTTATTCTTAATATTAAGAGAGGCACAATAGAATATTTCCTCAAAGGAGAAATGGAAAAAACATGTTCTTAAAAGCAGAAAGCAGCCCCAGTCTGATGGGCCATCTGCTAAAATAAAGCCAGGTCATGGCACACACTTCAAAGTAAATCAGGAAGACTAATTGTGGAGTCTGTCTGGCAAGAACAAAGAATGCTTATCCACAGGAGATATGCATTCTTTGTAAATCTTGTAACTATCCTGGCTAATTGGAAAGCTGATAAAAGCCAGTTCACCAACTTGCAGACCTCAGCTAAAAGGCCTGCAGTAAATTAAATGTGTATTAGATAATTCCTAGGGCATTCATTAGCCAAGACTTGGGAATAGGAACAGCTAGAGACCAAAAGAACAAATTGTAGAATTATTACTAAAATGTTTATTAGATGATATTTCTTATGATCCCACCTTCCCACCTTCTCCTTTAGTGAAAAACTTACTCAATCCTTTGTTCTTGGCTATTGGCATTTTGACCAGGAGCCCTTTTCCTTGGAGTACTCCAATAAAAAGCAGTCAGAAAACCTGCACCTCGTGTCGGGTGTCTTTCATTGGCTTTGGCACCAGGCTCAGACCCAAATTGGGAAAAGAAGTCTTCTTGCATTGTAAAACAGCCTCCAGGAGATGCCTGAAGTCAGATAACAGATAATCAGAGTTGGAAGGGAACTTATAGGTCATCTAGTCCAACCCTCCGCCAGGGGTGGGATTCAAATTTCTTAACCGGTTCTGTGGGCATGGCCTAATTTGTGGGGGTGACTTGGTCATGTGACTGGGTGGGTGTGGCTTGTACGTAAATATATATATGTTCTGTCTCACCTGTGGCCACAAGGTGAGAGTCCAAATGTCCAAAGGAAAAAAGCACGAACAGACAATATCAGGAACAACAGAGTTAACTTTCCTCTGGCTGAAGTCGTCATTGGCAGCTTTCCCAGAAGCTGTCTGCAAATCCAGATAACCAGCAGCACTATAAATCAGAGCCAAATGCAAACAGAAAACTTTTTCCAAACTCTTCATCTCTTCTGTTCATGCTTTCAGGTCTTTTTTCAATCTCTATGGCTTCTCTGATAAATCTGTAGCTGGGGTTTTCTATAGCAGCTAGGGTTTTGGTGCCATTGAAGTCGATGCTATGACCTGTGGCTTTCATGTGTTGGACTAGTGAGGAAGTGTGTTCCAGCTTTTTGACTGCATTTTTGTGTTCATCCAGGCGGGTACTTATTTTTCTATTGATCTGTCCAATGTATGTGGCAGGGCATGATGCACAGGGGACCCACACAAGTGGCTCAGGTAGTGCAGCTCATCCAGGATGGCACATCAGTGCGAGCTGTGGCAGGAGGTTTGCTGTGTCTGTCAGCGTAGTGTCCAGAGCATGGAGGTACAACCAGGAGACAGGCCAGTACATCAGGAGACATGGAGGAGGCTGCAGGAGGGCAACAACCCAGCATCAGGACCACTACCTCTACCTTTGCGCAAGAAGGGACAGGAGGAGCACTGCCAGAGCCCTGCAAAATGACTTCCAGCGGGCCACAAATGTGTATGTGGCTGCTCAAGTGGTCAGAAACAGACTCCATGAGGATGGTATGAGGGCCCGACGTCCACAGGTAGGGGTTCTGCTTATAGCCCAACACCGTGCAGGACATTTGGAATTTGCTAGAGAACACCAAGATTGGCAAATTCGCCACTGGCGCCCTGTGCTCTTCACAGATGAAAGCAGATTCACACTGAGCACATGTGACAGATGTGACAGGATCTGGAGACGCCGTGGAGAACGTTTTGCTGCCTGCAACATCCTCCAGCATGACCGGTTTGGCAGTGGGTCAGTAATGGTGTGGGTGGCATTTCTTTAGGGGGCCGCACAGCCCTCCATGTGCTCGCCAGAGGTAGCCTGACTGCCATTAGGTACTGAGATGAGATTCTCAGACCCCTTATGAGACCATATGCTGGTGTGGTTGGCCCTGGGATCCTCCTAATGCACGACAATGCTAGACCTCATGTGGCTGGAGTGTGTCAGCAGTTCCTGCAAGATGAAGGCATTGATGCTATGGACTGGCCCACCCGTTCCCCAGACCTGAATCCAATTGAGCACATCTGGGACATCATGTCTCACTTCATCCACCAACGCCACGTTGCACCACAGACTGTCCAGGAGTTGGGGGATGCTTTAGTCCAGGTGTGGGAGGAGATCCCTCAGGAGACCATCTGCCACCTCATCAGGAGCATGCCCAGGCATTGTAGGGAGGTCATACAGGTACGTGGAGGCCACACACACTACTGAGCCTCATTTTGACTTGTTTTAAGGACATTACATCAAAGTTGGATCAGCCTGTGGTGTTTTTTTCCACTTTAATTTTGAGTGTAACTCCAAATCCAGACCTCCATGGGTTGCTAAATTTGATTTCCATTGATAATTTTTGTGTGATTTTGTTGTCAGCACATTCAACTATGTAATGAACATTCAGATGTAGGATGTCTTATTTTTGTGTTCCGTTTATTTTTTTGAGCAGTGTATATAAAAAGAGCAACTTTTACCCAAAATAAGGCAAAGCAGATTGAGTTCCTTGCAGAATCATAGATTCACTCACAGATCTACCTTTCTGCAATCTGCTGCCTGAGTCTGCACTGAAAAATAGAAGCTTCAGTCCTAAGGAAGGTTTGGCTCTGCTCTCAGGCCACTTCTCCCCCACCCCCCAATCCCCTGAATACCAACCCTGACTGGGCCTCAGGGAAGCCTCCTGAGTGAAGGCAAAGCAGTACAACAGTGATTTAGATTAGCTAGAAAGCAGAAATCCGATAGGAGGGGAGGAGGGGCCAGTCAGTGGCACAATTTGCCAGTTCTCCGAACTCCACAGAATCTTAAAAACCAGTTCTATAGAACTGGTCCAAACTGGTAGAATCCCACCCCTGCCTCTGCCCAAGTGGGAGACCCTGCACCATTTATGACAAATGGCAGTCCAATCTCTTGAAAGTCTCAAGTGATGGCGCTCCTACAACTTCCAAGGACAAGGTGTTCCATTGGTTGATTGTTCTTACTGTCAGAAAGTTTCTCCTTTTTTCCAGGTTAAATCTCTCCTTGTTCAGTTTCCATCCATTATTCCTTGTCTGGCCTACAGGAGCTTTAGAAAATAGCTTGACCCCTTCCTCTCTGTGGCAGCCCCTCAAATATTGGAAGACTGCTATCATGTGTCCCCTGGTCCTTCTCTTCACTAGACTAGCCAAGCCCAGTTCCTGTAACCGTTCTTCATATGCCTAAGTCTCTGTTAGGAATGTAAGTCACCTAACAGTTAGTTGGGTTGGAAAATATATAAAAAAGGATAGACATTTTAATACTGTCTCTTTAAGGGAATGCTAAAAGTGTAATTGGGTGTGGTTCCTCAAATGGCCAAAAGATGGAGCCAGAAACCTGGGTTGTTTGGTCCTGTCCTGTTCTGGTCTGGAGAGTGTTGCCGTTCCTATTGACTGTTGCTGATCATAGTTGGATTTGATGTAAGTCTGTTACTGAACTGTTTTTGATACTGGACTTTGTTATTTGGATTATCCCTGGACTGAAAACTGACTGCTTTAACTGTGAATGACTTGGACTGCTTGTTTGGACTTTGCTTAACCATTTTACTGGAAGTAAAAACCTACATTTTACTATACAGTGTATCTGTGTGCTAGTTGTGTGTTATTCTTCACCACTCCCACTATGTCTCCCTGTATGCGCTCATTCTCCTAATGGGGAATTACCTCAACACTGGTTATGGCCTCAGGCCGTACCAGGCTCAGATAACTGAGAGTTGGTGTGAATGCACAGTACTGTATACAGACAGCTGTTTACTGTTTAATTGTGGGTTACTATCCTGGTAAAGATGGCACAAGACCCATCAACAAGTCTATCACTGATAACCCAGTTGGATGGAACAAACTATGTTTCCTGGTCTATGAAGTGCAGTCTACTTCTGCGTAGAGAAGGGTTATGGAATGTAGTTCAAGACCCACCGGATGTAAATGCTTGCGATCCAGAAAATGAGGACGATGCCTAGAAGCTTGCTGACTTTAAACAGAACAACGAACAAGCTCTTTGTATAATTGGACTAACACTGAGTGACCAGCAGCTAGTCCATATTCATGGAGAAGAGTCTGCTGCTAGGTGTTGGGAGAATTTGAAGAGGACTTATGTTCGTGACAGTGTAGGTGCACACATATATTTTACACGTAAACTGTTTAGAGCACGTCTTCTGAAAGGTGGAGATATGTTAGCTCATTTGAACTTCATGAAAAGAACTTTTCAAGAGCTACATGAAAAGGAACTGATATTTTCAGAGCTGCATCAAGTTTACATCATTCTTTCCTCATTGGATGAAAGTTATGATGATTATGTATCTTCACTGGAAGTCCTGCCCAGAGATAAACTGACAATGACTGACATAACCGGAAGATTGTTAGAAGAGGCAAGACGACGGCTGGATAGGGACCAACTGAGGAAGGAACAACCACAAGAAGAGGATTTGTCTTCAACTACCTGTACTGTTAAGAAATGTTTTTCTTGTGGGGCTAGGGGACATATAGCTAGATTCTGTAAGAAGGGAAAACAACAGAATACTGGTAATCACCAGAAGGCCAAGAAGAATGTAAGTTTAGCTATGTCGAGCAATTCAACTGTAAACCATGATTTGTGGGTTGTTGACAGCAGAGCATCGCAGTGCATTATTAAAGATAGAGAGAGGTTTGTAAAGATGTCCACGAGTAAACAACATGTATCATTGGCAAATGGATGGAAGATGAAAGCTTCTGGTGAAGGTACTGCATATTGTTCTTGTGTAAATGAGCATTTAACTGTGTTATTTGTGTTAGGGGTAACATTGTTCACCCTAACTGGTTTAGGTAAAATAATAAATATGTTATCATGGTTTATAAGTTAAAGTGTCTGCAACTTTAAATATGGGAATGTAATTAGGGGAGTAGTTGTGAAAGCACTTTAAAAGAAGCAAGGAACGTCAGCTTGCTCTCTCTGGCTTTGATGATCCCTAATTACTGCATGGACTCACGACTGCGTTACTCGAACGGGAGAGAGACAAAGGACTGATTTGTAAGTGAACTGACATAGGATATTCTACACGGACTTTGCTAACTGAATATCCTTGAATGGACTGACTAAATGATACATGACTAATGGACTGTTATTTTGACTATGCTATAAATGGAATAAACTATATTTTTGATAGCACAAGCGTATCTGTTATTTTTACTGTATGTTAACAAACATACAAGCTTATCTCACTCATTTATCTGTGTGCCTATCTGACTAACGCTGCACATTCTGTTTAGCTTGTCTCCTTAACCCTGGTTGGGGAACCCAGGCTTAACAATATGTACCTAAACTGAAATTTAATTTGTTATCGGTAAGGGCTTTAGTTAATATAGGTTATGTAGTAACCTTTAGGGGAGATAACTGTATAATAGAGAAAGAGGGTAAAAGTGTTACTGCTAATTTAGAGAATGATTTGTGTGTGATACATGATGACCAGTTGCAGATGGCTAACTCAGTTTACAACAACGTTAAGCCACATGAGGAATATATACATTTACTACATAGATGTCTGGGGCACATTAATTTCAAAATGTTGAAATAAACTGTTGAATTGTCAGAGGGAGTAAAATTGAAACCCTGTAGCAAGTATTTAAACTGTAATGCCTGTAGCCAAGATAAAAGCAAGGTTACTCCTGCAAACAGACTGAATGGATTTAAAACCAAAAAACCTTTAGAAGTTGTTTTTGCTGACCTAATTGGTCCTAAGAAACCCAGTTTGGGAGGTGCCTGCTATATTTTGAGTCTTATGGACCATTACTCATGATACGGTTTCTGCTATCTTATGAAAAACAAAGCAGAAACATTCCAACATTTCTTTAACTGGCTAAGATTTGCTGAGAGAAAAATGAGGAGTAAAGTAATTACTTTAGTTACTGATAATGGGACTGAGTTTGTTAACAATAGATTCCAAACAGTGCTGAAATTGGCTGGTGTCCAGCATAAATGTTCTGCACCTTACAGACCACAACATAACACATTTGTAGAATGAAGAGGGCAAACATTACAAGCCATGGCTCGCACTATGTTATCTGATTCAGGTTTACCTGAAACACTGTGGGGTGAGGCCATAATGTGTAGCAACCATGTGTTAAACAATGTAGTAAACACAGCAACTGGAGAATTGCCATTCACTCGTTGGCATGGCAGAAAACCAAATTTAAGTTACCTACACACATTTGGAGCTCCAGCATGGGTGCATATTCCCTCACAAGTAAGACTGAAAGGGCAACATAGAGCTAAGAAGTTATTTTTCGTAGGTTATGAGGCCAAACATAGATAATTTAGATTCTGGGATCCAGGCACAGCTCATGTTTATTGTAGTGCTAGTGCAAAATTGCTTGAGCATGTTGGGTGGGATAAACTGGAACAGAAATCCAGCAACGATATTATTATTGACACCCAAATAGTCCCTAAATATAAAATAAGTAAACCACAAATAGCCATTAAAGAGGAAGAACAAGAGGAAGTAGTAGAACAGGCACAGGAGGAGGTAGGAGAACAGGAGCAGGTGGAACAGGTGAGTCCACCAGTAAGCCCTGTATTACCAAGATGTTCAACCCGAGTAACACGACCACCTGATAGATATCAGGCTAGTGTTGTATGCCAAGTGAATACAGTTCCAAATGACTATAATGAACTATAACTGTATCCTGCTAAGGATCAGGCTGCTTGGCAGGAAGCAATGGATAAGGAACTGGAATCATTAAAAAGGTTGGAGGTATACTAAAATGTTAAGTTACCATCTGGTAAACATGCCATAGGATGTAAATGGGTTGTTAGGAATAACAAGGTTACCTAACGTAGTTTGGGTAAAATAATATATATAAACTATGATAGTGAATTTAAGTGTGTGCCACTTTAAACAGCAAAGCATGTAATTTTGGGTGCAGTTGTAAAACCGCCATAAGAGGGAGCAAGAGAACCTACTAGCTTACTGGCTTACTGGATTGCTTGCTGACTATGATGGATTGATGGTTTGTTAACTGCCTGCTGCTGCTGCTGAAGGAAGAAAGGAGGTTTGATTTCTTCATATCTCTACTGCAAAGAGATATATTACTGGACTGATATTTGTAAGTTTACTGACCTCTTTTTCGACACTGGACTTTGCAACTGAATAATCCCCAGACGGACTGAACTAGTGTATGATAGATGGACTGTTTTGACTATGCTAAAACTCTTGCTGGAATAAACTATTTAACAAGCACATTGTATCTGTTTTACTGAGTGTAAGCTACAAAAACGTTTATCTCACATATTTGCCTGCATGCCTGACTGCCGTGCAGATTCTGCTAGGGTGTATCCCTAACACGGGTTTATAAACTTAAGACTAGTGTAAATGGGACTGTCACCCATAAAGCCAGGTTATTAGCACAAGTGTTCAATCAGACAGCAAACGACTACGATGAGGTGTTTGCACCTAGTCTGAAAGCTACTACATTACAAGCAGCCTTAGTGTGGGCAGCTAAGGAGAAATACATTATAAATCATTTAGATGTAGAGATGGCATATCTGCGTGCACCGTTGCAACACACTATATATTTAAAGAAACCTTTAGGTATCAAAAATGATTATACAACTGATTGCTTGAGATTGAAAAAGAGTCTTTATGGCTTGAAGCAATCAGGATATGAGTGGAACCAGTGTATAGTTAAGGAATTAACTAAGATAGGTTTTGTAGCTGGCATGGCTGATCCATGTTTCTTCAAAAGAGAAAGGAATGGTGTAATTTCATTGTTGCTATTGTTTACTGATGACATAGCATTAATCACCAAAACTGATCAAGAAGCTACTAAAATAATATCACTGTTAGAGAAGAAATTTAAGATAAAACAGTTAGGAGAAATTAAATGTTATCTTGTTTTAAAGATAGATAGAACTAGGGGAGGATACAAAATCTCACAGGCAGATAAAATTAACCAATTATTAAAAAGTTTTAAAATGGAACTTTGTAAACTGGCTAAAACACCAATGAGCCAGGAGTTTAGCCATAGTGATGTTCAAAGTCCTGTTTTTGATAAGAACATTTATCAGTCTTTGATTGGTAGTTTATCTTATCTCAGTAATTGGTCAAGGCCAGATATAGCATTCAGTGTTAACCAATTAGCTAGATTTAACGCTGAGCCAACTGAAAGGCACTGGCAAGCTGCTAAGCATGTGTTAAGATATCTGAAACAAACAATGCATTGTGCATTGTATTTGGAGCCTAAAGGTGAACTGAGTTTAACTGCATATGCTGATCCAAATTTTGCTACAGACGTAAATACACGTAAATCTACATCAGGTACTGTAGTATTGGGAAAAACACTGATTGGAGGGAGGTCTATTAGACAGAAACATCTAAGTTTGTCAACAATGGAGGCTGAATTCTCATGTTTGTCTTTATTATGTACAGATTTAGTTTGTTATGAGCAACTATTAATTGATATGGGAATTGATGTAACAGATTCTATTGTTGTTTATGAAGACAACCAATCAGCAATACAGATGGCTTCAAATATTGCTGTTAAGACAAGAACAAAACACAAAGATTTAAGATATTTAAATGTGAGACAATGTGTGCAAAATAAGATGATTAAGCTGGAATACTGGATGTCAGAAAATAACATCGCAAATCATTTTACAAAAGCTCAAGGCTCTGTAAAGCATAAGGCTTGTTGTGAGGATTATGGACTTGGAATGTAAGGTTGTATATATTGTCCTACCCAAAGGGGAGAATGTTAGGAATGTAAGTCACCTAACAGTTAGTTGGGTTGGAAAATATATAAACCAGGGTTGACATTTTAATACTGTCTCTTTAAGGGAATGCTAAAAGTGTAATTGGGTGTGGTTCCTCAATCAGCCATAAGATGGAGCCAGAAACCTGGGTTGTTCGGTCCTGTTCTGTTCTGTTCTGTTCTGGAGAGTGTTGCCGTTCCTATTGACTGTTGCTGATCATAGTTGGATTTGATGTAAGTCTGTTACTGAACTGTTTTTGATACTGGACTTTGTTATTTGGATTATCCCTGGACTGAAAACTGACTTCTTTGACTGTGAATGACTTGGATTGCTTGTTTGGACTTTGCTTAACCAATTTACTGGAAGTAAAAACCTACATTTTACTATACAGTGTATCTGTGTGCTAGTTGTGTGTTATTCTTCACCACTCCCACTATGTCTCCCTGTATGCGCTCATTCTCCTAATGGGGAATTACCTCAACAGTCTCCAGTCCCCTAATCATCCTGGTTGCTCTTCTCTGTTCTTTTTCTAGAGTCTCAACATCTTTTTTATAATGTGGTGAACAAAACTGGATGCAGTACTCTAGGTGTGGTCTTACTAAGGCTTTATAGAGTGGTATTAGTACCTCACTTGATCTTTAGAGATGGATATTTTATGTCCATATTTTATGTCCATTAAGAAATCCATGTCAGCCTATTCATAAACAAAACGCCTTCAGCCCAGCTCCCCCAGAAGGGATTAAAAGTAGAAAAGCAAAGACTCCTAAAATCTACATCATCCTCTTTTTATGACCTCATTATCCCTTGCAGGGTGAAGTGAACGGAGCTGAGTGTTTCCTGGTTGGATGCCCTTCCTGGCGCCAATGCAGAGGTTTTTTTTAGCAGATATAGGTAGAGCCAGATATACAGAGAGAAATATCTGCCTCTGCCTAGGATTGAACTCACAGCCTCCTGATTATGAGGCAAGAGCTCCACCTCTAGGCCACCACTGCGCTATCTGCCATCCCGCATCTGATGGGCGGCTCATGATATGGAGCGAAGGGAAGAGAAACGACAGGAAGCGAGGTTTCCTCTTGATGAGCGCGCCCCGAATGTCTTGGCACACGCTCTTTTATTGTGCTTTTTTACAAGAAAATGATTTAATCAAAGCTCAAGTCAAACATGGTAATCTCATCAGGATGTGCATGTTTACAAAGCTGCATACCAGACAGATTATTTACAATGTGGATAAGCTTATTAACAATCGTCTAGCTCCTTGTCCCTTGTACGTGCCTTGCAAAGGTCACTGAAGAGACAGAAGTTAATGATTACACGTGAATGATACAATGTTGCAAACACATGAATGATACATAGTTGCAATGATACATAGTTACAACACACCACACCACTCACTCCTAAAATCTACTGTGATGACCCAGGGTGGGATACAAAATAAACACAGTCACAAAAAACAGGTAAATCCCCTTTTATTCCTTCACTTTGCTTCCAATCTCCAAATATTCTTGAATGGAGACAAAAAACTCCCACACAAGCAGTTACAAGAAGGAGGAAATGCCGTTTAAATTATAAAAAGTAAAAAACAACACAAACCAGGCAAGATAAGGGCTTGAAGAGGTCCACAGATATCAGAACACACACTGGGAAGGATGCCAAACTCAGGAACAATAAACTAGAGATATTTCCATGCTTTGTTTCCAGCATGCACCCATACGCATGTCTGTCCTCTTATCCAGTTATCACAGCTGCAGCCCATGAAGAGGATCAAAGCTCTCTCCTCCCCAGTAGCCCACATCTCTCCCTTATCCTCTCCTCCCTGCATGCCCTAGGATGGAGAGGGGATGGGCCTGGGTCCTCCTCTGACTGCCCAGCCGGCCTCTGCCCTTCCCCAGCCTCCTCCACAGCCTCCGGAGCCACACTTCTACTCTCTGTCGATTGTTCCTCCTCTCCCTCAGAGTCAGTCTCCACTTCTTCCATGACACTTCCTCCAGCATCTGTTGTGTTTGCTTTTTTTTGAATATTTTTTTTCTAAAAACATTCTTTAAAAAACAAAAAATACAAAAATCTCATTTCCATTAACAGTTATTGTGTCATTGTATAAACATGTTTCTTGTTTTGTGACCATACATTATTTTTATCTTTATTCTTCACCCATTCGTACCACCTCTCCCATATCGTACAGTATTCTCGATCATCTTTGCCTTTTAGTTCCATAGTGAATTTATCTAGTTCAGCACAGTTCATTATATTTTAAATCAGAACTTCATCTGGTGGTATTTTATCACTCTTCCAATTTTGTGCTAAAGTGATTCTTGCTGCAGTTAAGATGTGTATAATAAGGTATCTTTTATCTTTACTCAAATTCTCTTTAATCATACCTAATAAAAATGTTTCGGATTTCAATTTCAATTTATATTTTGTAATCTCAAAAAGCCATCTCTGTATTTTCTTCCAGTATCTTTTGACCTCTATACATTGCCACCACATATGGAAAAACGTTCCTTTCTTTTGTTTGCACTTCCAGCATTCCAGTTTCAAGGTTGGATACATTTTCTCCAGTCTTGTCGGCGCTAAGTACCATCTAAAAAACATTTTATATTGATTTTCTTTGAATGCTGTCAACAAAGTCAGCTTCCAGTTCTCGGTCCAAGTCTTTTTCCACTCATCCAAATTTATATTATGACCCACATTTCTTGCCCAGGCAATCATTGATCCCTTAACAATTTCCTCCTCTAATTCCACCTCCAATAAAAAATTATTCGTTCATGTTCTAAATTTTATATCCTTGCCTGTCAAGATTTGGTCCAATTTTTGTGAATCTTTATCTATCCCTAGCTCCTTTACATCTTTCTTAAATTTAGTTTGAATTTGCAAATATACCCATCAGTCCAATATTATCCCTTGTTCTTTTAGTTTCTCCCATGTTTGTAAAAGTGAGTCCCTTATCAAATGTCTATAGAAATAGGAGAGGATCTCATTCTTTTTTTCCCATAGAAAGGCATCCCACCCAATTTGGAAGTCATGACCTTCTATCACCAAAATTCTTTTATTTTTTAAATTTATCCACTCCTTAACTCATAGTAAAATTGCTGCTTGATAATATGTTTCCCATTTTGGGAGTCCAAGGCCGCCTCTGGTTCTACTATCTTGTAATGTTTTCAATTTTATTCATGTTTTTTCCCCATCCATATCAATTTCATTACCATCCTATCTAATTCCTGAAAAAAATTCTTATCCAATTTTATAGGTATTGTTTGAAAATAGTATAATAGTTTCGGTAGTATGTTCATTTTTATGGCCGCTATTTGGTCCAATAGTGATAATTGTAATTTTCCCCAATTGGCCAGGTCTTTCTTTTTCTGTAAAAGTAATTTCATATAATTATCCTCTTTTATGGAAGAGCATCTTCCTGTTAACCAAATTTCTAGATATTTAAATTTTTTGACACTTTGTAATCCCAATTTCCTTTCCAATTCTTTTTTTTTTTACTTTCTATCAAGTTTTTGGTTATTACTTTTGTTTTATCTTTATAAATTTTTAGTCCTGCTACCGCCCCATATTCTTCTAATTCTTGAATTAGATAGGTCCCTGACTCCATTGGATCTTCCACAAAAAACACTAAGTCATCAAACACCTGTACTTTATATTCTTTTTTGCTCTTCAGTCCAATTATCTCCTTTCTTTGTCTAATCTGATTTAAAAGCACTTCGATGGTCAAGATAAAAAGCAGAGGTGACATTGGACATCCCTGCCTAGCACCTTTCATAATCTTAAAGTTTTCAGTAATCTCCCCATTTATAATTACCCTAGCTTTTTGGTTTGAATAAATTGTAGCTATTATTTTTTGGAATTTAAATCCAAATCCCATATTTTCGACCTGTTGGATCAAGAACTGCCAGCTGAGATTGTCAAAGGCTTTCTGAGCATTCAAGAAAATCAACGCTGCCTGCTTTTCCGGGTGGGCCTCATAGTATTCTAATACATTTAGTACTATCCTTGTATTACTTCTTATCTGTCTAGAAGGTAGAAAGCTGTTCTGGTCAATATGATTAAGTTCATTTAATATAATTTTTAATCTTTCCAACATTATTGTTGCGAATATTTTATAGTCTACGTTCAGGAGCGAAATTGGTCTATAATTTTTAATCTGTTTGTGGTCTAAATCTTCTTTAGGAATTAGTGAGATAGTCGCTTCTCTCCATGAGTCGGGTAATTTGGCAAAGTCTAATACCTCATTGTACACATCTAACATCACTGGTTCAAGACATTCATAAATGCATTTATACAGTTCCACTGGAAGACCATCTGGCCCTGGCTTCTTATTATTTTTCTGCCTTTCAACCACCCTTTTCAATTCCAACCCTGTTATTTCTTTTTTTAATATCTCTTTCTGTTCCTCTCTAATTTCTGGGAGACCTTTTCTTTTCAAATATTGTTCTATAATTGAAAATGTCTTCTTGTGTATTCTATGATCAGACCTCTGACATAGGCTTTCATGGTCTCCCATAAGTTTTGCAGTGAAGTGTCCTCCCTGTTATTTTGTTAAAAAAAAAAAACCCCAATTCTTTTTCCATCTTTTGTATGAATTCTTTTTCTTTCAGTATTGTATTATTCAGAGTCCATCTTGATCTTTTCCTTTGTCCCTGCCATTTAATCCATATTGGATTATGGTCAGCCCAAGTACTTGTTTCTATATTGAGTTCTTGTACATTAGAAATTAGTTGACATCCAGATCATGTTTATTCTTGACAATGATAAATGTCTATTAGAGTAAAATGTATATTGTTGATTCTTGGCATTTCTTTCTCTCTTTCCTCTTTTATACTTAGTTTCTCTACCATTTTAAAAAAGGATTTTGAGTTTGATATCTTTTTTCTGTGGCATCTTCTGTAATTCTTTTTCCAGTTTTTTATGGTCATCTTCTAAAGCTTTAATCATTTGCCTCTTCCAAATGTTCTTTTTCTTTGTATAATCAATTATTAATCCTCTTGCATATGCCTTCATTGTATGCCAAACATTCTGTATTGAAGTATCTTCTTTTTTGTTTTCATTGAAGAAGAAGGCCAATTCTTTTTCCATCCATTGTGTAAAATCTTTTCCCTTTAGAATAGTATTGTTTAATGTCCATCTAGATCTTCTTTTTTGTCCTTTCCATTTCATTGTCATTGGATTATGGTCTGCCCACGTACTTGTTTCAATATTCATTTCTTGAATATTAGATAATAATTCTGTTGATGTCCAAATCATATCTATTCTGGACCACGATAAATGCCTGTTTGAATAAAAAGTATATTGTTGAGTTTTAGCATTTCTTTCTCTCCATATATCTTTTAAATTTAGTTCATCTGTCATTTTAAAAAAGGATTTAGGGAGAGTTTCCCTATTTTGTCATGTTGTTTTTACTGTACAGACCAGTTTATTGTCTACAATTCCATTGAAATCCCCCATCATAAGTATATTAACATAGTCCAGTTCAATTATTTTCATATGTAATTTTTTATAAAATTCTTCTTGTTTATCATTTGGGGCATAAATTGCAACCAAGAGTGTTTTTATTTTATTATCCACTATTTCAACAATTAATACTCTTCCGTCTTCATCAGTATAAATCAATTTGGCTGGAGTTGTTTCTTTAATGTACAAAACCACTCCTCTTTTCTTACAATAAGTCAGAGAAGTAAATATTTTCCCTAACTTTGGTCGTATCAATAATTGTTCATGTTGTTTTTTAATGTGTACTTCTTGTAAGCAAATTATATCAAATTTTAGCTTCTCTAATTTATAAAAAGTTCTCCTTTGTTCTTTGATCTCCATTTGTCCACCTATTGCGCCTTCTTCTTTTTCCATCTCCATTTGGTCCTCTTCAAATTCAGTTAAAATCTTTTCTTTTTCTATCTCCATTTCTCTTCTTTCGAAAAATTCCTTATAGAATATTTCTGCTTTCGCAATTGAATCAATTCTGTGTCTCTGTTCTTGCCATGTAAACATTAATCCTTCTGGAATCAGCCATCTATAGTTCACCTCCTTTTTCAACAGCATTTTAGTCAAAAATCGATACTCTCTTCTAATCTCTCTCACTTTTCTAGGTACTTGTTTTAAAACCAGGATCTCTTTGCCTTTATATTTTAACCCCTTCTCTCTTACCACTTGCAATATTTGGTTTTTAATAGTTTTTTTGGTGAATCTAACATGGACCTCTCTTGTAATTGGTTCCTCGTCGCATATCTTGTGAAGACTAGATATATCTCATCTACTCCATCCATCATCTTTTCCTCTGTTATTTCCAAGACTCCAGCCAGAATTTCAATCATTACTGCCACCAAGTTTTGTCCTTTTTCTTCCTCGATATTTTGTAATCTAAGATAAAATTCTGACCTGTCCATCTCCCACTTCAACATCCCACTTTTTTCTTGTTCGACCATTGTTAATCTGTTATCGATATTTCCAATTGTATCATCTATTTGCTTGTCTTTCTCTTCTGCGGTATCTGCTATCCCGCATCAGATGGGCGGCTCATGATAGGGAGCGAAGGAGAGAGAAACGACAGGAGACGAAGTTCCTCGGGATGAGTGCGCCCCGAATGTCTTGGCACACGCTCTTTTATTGTGCTTCTTCACAAGAAAATGATTTAATCAAAGCTCAAGTCAAACAGGATACACATGTTTTACAAAGCTTAAGTCCATCAGGATGTGCATGTTTACAAAGCTGCATACCAGACAAATCATTCACAATGTGGATAAGCTTATTGACAGCCGTCTAGCTCCTTGTCCCTTGTACGTGCCTTGCAAAGGTCACTGAAGAGACAGAAGTTAATGATTACACATGAATGATGCATAGTTACAACATCTCCTCTGTTTTTATTATTTATGACGAGTCTTCTTCCTCGTCTGAGAAGACAGGAACCATTTTTATGGAATATTCGCCGTCCCCGTCATCTGGGCAAGAGTGCGACCCGTCAGCGTCAGGGTTGTCCAAGGAGTGGTAACTCAGCAATGACATTTTTTCGTCTGGTGTTGAGGATATAACATGAGCTTGCAATAACACATTAACATCAGCAGTTATGGAGGATAATTGATTTTTCAAAAATTGCAATATTCTATAAAAACAACAAGGTCCTATAATACATATCAATATAATGATTATTAATGGTCCTGCCAATGCAGTTAAAAAGGTTGTAAGCCATGGCAAAATAGAAAACAAGCCTTGGTACCAATTATACATGTTTAACCTTTCTTTTTCTCTATCTTTCAAGCGTTTTTCTAATTCTTTCATAGAATCCAACACGACCCCCCTGCTATCGGCATAAAAACAACATTCTTCTTTAAGCGCAGCACACAATCCCCCTTGTTTTAAAAAATAACAGATCTAAGCCTCTAAGATTTTGCAAGAGGGAGTGTTCCATGGGTACCTGTAGGAATATAAAATCATCAGAGTTATACACATCAATTTTTGGTACAAGCCATACTTGAATGCAAAATGATTTGGATTTAACAAGTTCATCCCCATGGACACATGCCGTGAGACCAGTGGAACAAGCCCAAACAGAATTATTGCCAGGGATAAAATACATTCCTTTCAGGCGTGATGTTAAATTTCCTCCTGAAGTGGTGTAGACTGCAGAATATCCCCCAGTTGTGTGGGTGCGTCTGCCAAATCGAATTGAAGTGGTGGGTAGAAGTCTTCTATGCGAGAAAAATTGGTTGTAGAACTTAAACGAACGCCTTGAAAGTCAGTTATAGTCCAAGTAATATTATATCTTCTATGAGGCTTCTGCGGATCGTCATGGACAGTTCTTTTGAAGCGTCGTTTGTTGACAGGATCAAAGTTCGGGTATATAAAAGCATGACAAGTAGGAGAGAGGGCTATGGACAAGTTAGTTGTAGAACATTTACGAGATGAGGAGGGAATGCAATTAGTAGAAAAAGGATAATAATTACAATAATGACAATGAAGATGAATTTGGTCATTCATCAAGGATGTTAGTTGGGGTGGGGGAACCCATAATACAATAGAAGGACATCTAGGTCCCCCTATATCTAGATTGAATAGAGGAAAAGATTTTAAGGTTCCTTTCCATAGGAAGAGTAAAGAAGGAACAAAAGAGCGAATGGTAGAGTGTTCTGTAAGTAGGATACGAATAAGGTAGAAATTGCAAAGAGGATATAGGCAAGAATATCAGGAAGAGTTTAAGATGCAGATGTAGCGGAGGAATTCCCATGATAGGGTCTTACTGCACGACCAGGGACCCAGCAAGTGGTTTTGTCTGATAATAGAATCGCAGCGTAGCCTCGTCCCCAGGTGAGAAGCTCAGCGGGACCCTGCCAGGCAGGATCTGGCAATCTGCGATAATATACTAGAGGTCTGTTAGGCGGGGGTGAGGGGGAGGAAAAATGACGTGATGCAGCAGAAGTGGGAGGAATGCCAGTCAGATTAAGAAAGTTTAAAGTGTAAAGACAAATGTTAAGAGAATTTTGCAATGCTGGGAGGATCGGGGGTTTTTCCCGCAACGAATATCGATCAAGAGCACGTTTCAGAGAAAGTTCACTCGTTCCACAATAGCCTGCCCCTGGCTGTTGTAGGGAATCCCAAACTTGTGGGTTACATCCCATCTGTTACAGAAGTCCTGGAACGCAGAACTTGTATAGGCAGGGCCATTGTCAGTTTTGATTTCTTTTGGACGTCCCAGCGAGGCAAAGGTACGAATTGAATGATTGATGACATGTTTTACAGTTTCTCCCCTTTGAGGGGTGGCCAGAATAAACCCTGAATATGTATCTATGGAAACATGCAAATATTTCCAAGGGGCAAAAGGTGGATACTGAGGGGTAATTTTAGTTTTCCACTCTCCCTCCTGGTACCATGCACAAGCACCATACATTTTCCCCCCATCTGCATAAAGCATAGGTGCATCTACTAATGGAGATATTGAGAGGGGGGAATGCCATTCAAAAGGGAGAGTTTTAAGAAAAGTGAACCGTGGGTCTGCTGGTAAATGGCAAGAAATTTGCCCTGGCCACTCTTCTAAAGTGTATTGTAGTTCTTCTGAATTACACCATAGCATTTCCCACGTGGTCAGTGAACAAGGAGTGAATATTGAAACAGACTCACATCCCATGAGTTGTTTACATCTTTGTCGACCTTTAAAGATCAACTGGGAATATGCAGAGGCTTTACTAGTGATTGTGGTCCGTGGGGTGTGAGACAAATGCAGCCATTCTAAAATCAGAACCTGTGTCTGATGAGATTGCATAATGACAGCTGTGGGTCTCTGAACAGTATTTAGTAAAGCAATTGATAAAGGGCAATTCTCTATAGCTCGATCCACCCATCGAGTAGCCAGTAAATGGGAAATGTCTTTTAATGCCTGCAACTGCTCTTTATTTAGAATGATAACATCGGACGGGGCTTTACCTTGTGTAAGGGCATTAAAAAGAGGAGCTAATGTAGCTGTGGTCAAACCCAAATAAGGACGTGCCCAATTTAAGTTTCCCAGGAACTGTTGTAAGATCATGAGTGTGGGTTTCGGGGGAAGTGTTGGGAGGGGAAGGGAAGGAACAGCAGCTGAAGCAAGTAACTTGTGACCTAAATAGGAAAAGGGAGGTTTTGATTGTATTTTTTCTGGGGCTATAGTGAGCCCTGCTTTACCTAAAATGGAGGTCAGGCACGGCAGAGTTTTTAATACCGTGCCCTTTGGGCCAGGTGCAGATACCAATATATCATCCATGTAATGATAGATTAAAAAATGAGGATATTTGTCCCTGTATGGTTGCAAGGCTAAATCCACAAAAAATTGACACATAGTTGGACTGTTTAACATGCCTTGTGGTTAGACTTTCCATTGATATCGTTTGGTAGGTCTTTGATTATTTAAGGTTGGTACTGTAAAAGCGAATAATTTTCTATCTAACTGGTGTAATGGAATGGAAAAAAAGCAGTCTTTTAAATCGATAATGACAAGATCATACTCTTGAGGAATTATGTTAGGATTCGGAAGACCACATTGCAGGGGTCCCATTGGAAGGAGGACTGCATTCACAGCCCTTAAATCCTGAAGGAGGCGCCAAGCGCCGTTTTTCTTTTTGATGACAAAAACTGGGGTATTATATGGACTCAATGAGGGTTCTAGATGACCTCTATCTAATTGTTCTTGAACAAGAGAATGTAAGGCTTCAAGCTTTATAGAAGGGAGAGGCCACTGATCAATCCACACAGGGTAATTGTTAGTCAAATACAAGCGAAGCATGGTTAATGGAGGGTAAGTTGCTCATTAAACTGTGACATAAGGTCTCTTCCCCACAAATTAGTATACAGAGGAATTACAGCTGGTTTAATATAAGCAACACATTGAGACTCAAGGGAATGGGCTTTTACCCAGTTTCTGCTAATGCGAGTCTCCTGGAGTCCCCCCACTCCTCTCACCGCTGGTGCCACATCAGCAGGCCAGGTGTCCGGCCACTCAGCGGTTCGGATGACGGAAATATCCGCTCCAGTATCTAAAAGACCAAGAAAGGATCGACCGTTCAATAAGAATGTTACTGTAGGTTTTGGTTGACTAATTGGTCTTTCAATTGCATAGAGTTGCTCTTGTTGTTGGTCTAAGAGCACAATCATTTTTGCCACAACATCCCCCTCATTTATAGTAACTTCTGTATTAGCTAGTACAGACAGGCAGACATCAGACAATACAGTGGGGTCATGCAGAAAAGGAGAGGCAAGAATACCTTGTTCAGCTAAGTCCCGTACAGGAAAGACTAGCACTGGAATATCGGGGGGCATGTGAAAAGGCTGAACAGGGTGCACAAAGAGAAAGTCAGCGATACCAGGGAGATAAGTAACAGTTTCATTAGCAACAAGATCGTAAGCAAAAGAAGAAAAATTGCAAGTTTCAGCAGCCTTTGTTGTGGGGCTAGCTGCCTGCCCCGTTTCTAGTTTCCCTGATTCAAATAGGGGCTTTGAATGATTGTAGGGTTACTCTGCTGTTCATTCTTTTGGACTCTGCACTGATTAGCCCAGCGATAGCCCTTTTTGCATCGAGGGCATGGCGTCTTTGGGTGAACTACCTGGTTTCTTGACATATTTGCTCCCCTGCCCGGGGCTCTGCATTGACTCTTAAAGTGGCCTGGCTTGCCGCAATTAAAACAATTATCCATTTTACGAGTATTTTGTTGGGAAAAGGGAAGAAGAGAGCCCATGTTCTGCTGCATGCCTTCCGTAATGGCTGTAGCCAGAGTAGACATGGAATGGGATGTGGTTCCTATGATCTGGCAGGCTGCAAGATAATCCGCCAAGGTAACATTTGTCTTGTTAATTGATGGTTGCAAAACCTTCTGACAATCAGCGTTTGCGTTTTCATAGGCTAGTTTTAAACCTAATTCATTACAAGCCTCCTCATTATCAATTTGTCTCTCCAAGGCTTCTGTGAGACGGTTTACAAAGGAGGAAAAAGGCTCAGAAGGTCCTTGGATAATCTTAGAGAAAGATTTGGGCACGCATCCCGCATTATCAATTTTTCGAGCCGCGGCCAAAGCACAATCCTGTAATATAGGGAAAGCAGCTGCGTCTGTGGCAGTCTGCTGGGCAATGGTAAGCATGGTGCCGGTACCGTTAAGCATATCTAAAGTAACATTAGCTGGCAAGCCTCTAGCGGCTGCGGCTGCGGTACGCTTATGGAATTCGGATTCCCAGACCATAAATTGTGAAGGAGTGAGGATCATGGCAAATAATGTGCGCCAATCAGCATTTATCCAGTCAGCGCCTGGTTGGCTTATTGACCCCAAAAGACCCTGTACATAGCGGGATTGAATACCATTTTCCTTGCAGGCTGCTTTCAAATCCTTAATTATTTTGTATGGTATTGGGGTATACTGAGGAGCTGGGGGATTGCCGGCTTGTATGACCGGATAGAGGGAAGCAGCTGCAAGGGTGTCCTCATCCATTTCCCCTTCATAAAAGGCTTGTTGAATGGCTTTTACAACACCCCCCCACCTCAGGAGGGTGGTGGAGGACACGTGGGCTCTACATTTGTGGAAGTGGATTGAATGGAGGGAGGCTCCCGTAAAGATTCATGACCATCGGGAGCGGAGGGTTGAAGGACAGAAAAGTTATCATAACTTGGCGGGGGAGATTCAAATACACTCCCCGTTTCTATTTTATGATGGACCATTAAAGCCTCCATAATTTTCCTCCAAGTAACCAAAATGCCAATAGGTGCACAAGGAGGATTATGGAGATGTTCACCAATTTTTTGCCAAGTGGAAATTTTTAAGGACCCTTTCTCTGAATAATTGGGACAATGTTGCCACACATAAGCCAATAATGTAGCAATAGGTTTCATTTTTACAGGCGAGCCCTTTAAATTAGCAGAATATTTAGAAGAAGAAGCGACTAACTCCCTCAATTCCTTCAGATGCTGCATCTGTTGTTGAGAAAAGTTTCCACCCCTACTTACGAAAGTCGAGACTGTGTTTCAGATCCGATGATGTGCAATTCGCTTCAGGCCTGGCGATGCACAGCTCCCATCGAGCGGATAAGATATGGGCGCGTCGCAACGTATCCCCCTTAGGGAATCACGTCGGGGTCACCAGAATGCAGTATCTGCTATCCCGCATCAGATGGGCGGCTCATGATAGGGAGCGAAGGAGAGAGAAACGACAGGAGACGAAGTTCCTCAGGATGAGCGCACCCCAAATGTCTTGGCACACGCTCTTTTATTGTGCTTCTTCACAAGAAAATGATTTAATCAAAGATCAAGTCAAACAGGATACACATGTTTTACAAAGCTTAAGTCCATCAGGATGTGCATGTTTACAAAGCTGCATACCAGACAAATCATTCACAATGTGGATAAGCTTATTGACAGCTGTCTAGCTCCTTGTCCCTTGTACGTGCCTTGCAAAGGTCACTGAAGAGACAGAAGTTAATGATGACACATGAATGATACATAGTTGCAACACTCTTCTATTTTTTTGGATTCTCTCATCGTGTTTCACCATCATTTGTTGAAAATTTTCAAATTTCTCATCCATCTTTCCAATTCTTTGGTCAATACTCTCCATTCTTTGTTCCATACTCATTTTAAGATCTTGTATTCCTTGCATAACCATCGTTAAATCCACTTGCGCTTTGTCTTGCTTCACCATTGTTGAGAGTCGTCCTCCAGATGACGGGGAGACAGGAGGAGAAGTTGAGATGCCCGAAGGTAAAATTTTCTTACTCATTTCGATAACTCAGGGTCTTCCGGGTCTTTTAATCCAATTAGTGAGGTAGTCAATTATAATCCAATTTAGAAAAAGGAAAACACCATAAAAAATGAAAAACAAAACCAGTAATAAGTAAAAAGCCCAAAATTAAAAAGAAAAAATTCTTCAGGTTCTTCAAGACCTTAATCCAATTGTGAAATATGCAAATATAATTCAAAAGTAAAAATTAAAAAATGAAGAGAAAAAAAGAAGCAAAATAAAGCCCAATAATATCAAAAAGTAATAAGCAAAGAAAAAGGAAAAGAAAAAAAAAGAAAAAGAGAGTTCTTCAAGTTCTTCCCAATTGAAAAACCTCAGAAAATGAAAAAAAGCCATAAAAATAAGTCAAAAATAGAAATCAAAAGGCAGACATCGCCATGAAAAAAAGCAAAAAAAGCAAAAAAAGATTATTCTGAGGCTTCCCCTTTAAAAAAAAATAAAAATGAGATATAATAAAAAATAAAAATAAAAAAATGAATATTACAAAATAGTGTGGGGTTGGAGGGGAGGGATGAAACAATTAATAAGGAGTTTAAAAAAAAAGACACACACTGACTTTTATTTATCCAAGGCTCTTATCTGACTTCTCCACAAATTTCAAAGCCAAACTTCAGATATTCATTTAATAATAGAAGTTCCAAAGAGCACCTGTGTAAACATCCTCCAGTACTCTTCCCTCTATCTTATCATTTCCAGTAGCCTTGAGAAAAGTTTTTCAAACAAAAGTTTTTCAACTTCAAACAGAATATTTTTCAACTTCAAACAGAATATTTTCAGGCCTCTGGTTGGCAGTGTTACAAAGTTTCTTCTATCCACTCCCCCTTCTTCCCCCCTGAAAAAAGCCTAAAAAGAGAAAAAAGTATATATGTATATTTATGTATATTAAAAAAAATATTAAAGGGGGCCTCTATTTTAAAAAATATAAACAGTCAGAAAGGCGAAGAGAAAGCAAGCAAACATAAAAATGTAAAAGAAAAAAAACCAGTCTGTTTAACTAGATCGCTATAGAAATTCAGTAAAGAAAAAAAAAAGTAAAAATAACTTAAAATGGACACAATTAAACATAAAATGGATCAAGCAGAGAAAGAAGAACTGGCACAAAAAATTAGAAGTGCTAAACAGAACTATTTTGAAGATGCAAATAGGCTAGGTAGATGGTTAGCATATAAGTTGAGAAAAGAGAAAGAATCAAGGAAAATATCACAGTTAATAGATGATCATGGTCAAATTTGTTATGGTAATAAGGAGAAAAAGGCAACCATTCGAGAATTTTATGGACAATTATACAAACAAGAGGATCTTGATGAGGAAAAAATTAAACAGTATTTACAAAATGCAAACCTACCTAAGATACCTGATGAAACTCGGAAAATGTTAAAAAGTGCTATTACAATGACGGAATTAACCGAAGCACTCAACAGAGAGAACAATGGAAAAGCACCAGGACCAGATGGTTTCCTGGCAGAATTTTATAAAACATTACAAGAATCGTTGAGCATTCCACTGTAAGAAGTCATGAATGAAGTTATGACAAATAAGAAAATACCTGAAACATGGTCAGAAGCTTATATTACACTTATTCCAAAAGAAGGGGTTGACCCATTACAAATTAAGAACTATAGACCTATTTCCATGAGGTCTCATTAATTGAGTTTCAAGAGGAACAACTGGAGACTGAAAAAGAGAAAGGAGCTGTAGGTGGACAGGTGGACAGTAAAGAACAGCGTGAAGTGAGATCCACGAGAGCTGTTAGACCTAAATATAAAGCATAATCATGGAAGAAAGAAAACTGATTACAATGAATATAAATGGACTTAATTCAGCTGTTAAAAGAAGGAAAACTTTTCATAAATTAGAGAAATTAAAATTTGATATAATTTGTCTACAAGAAGTTCATATTAAAAAACAACATGAACAATTGTTAGTGCAGCCAAAATTGGGGAAAATATTTACTTCTTTGACTCAATGTAAGAAAAGAGGAGTGGTTCTATACATTAAAGAGGCTATCTCAGCAAAACTGATCTACACTGATGAAGATAGAAGAGTATTAATGGTGGAAATAATGGACAATAATATAAAAATACTCTTGATTGCAATTTATGCTCCGAATGAAAAACAAGAAGAGTTTTATAAAAAGCTACACATGAAAATAACTGGACTGGACTATGTTAATATAATTATGATGGGAGATTTAAATGGAATTGTGGACAATAAATTGGACTATATAGCAACAACAAGCAAGCAAAATAGAAAGGCTCTCCCTAAATCTTTTTTTAAAATGACAGACGAACTATCTTTAAAAGATATTTGGAGAGAAAGAAATGTTAAAGCTAAACAATATACTTTTTATTCAAATAGACATTTATCATGGTCCAGATTAGATATGATTTGGACATCAACAGAATTAATATCCAATTTTCAAGAAACAAATATTGAAACAAGTACTTGGGCAGATCATAGCCCAATGACAATTAAATGGAAGGGACAAAAAAAAAAGATCGAGATGGACATTAAATAATACTATTTTAAAGGAAAAAGATTTTATACAATGGATGGAGAAGGAATTGGTTTTTTTTTTCAGAGAAAATAAAAAAGAAGATACTTCAACGCAGAATGTTTGGGATACAATGAAGGCATATGCTAGAGGTTTGATAATAGATTATACAAGGAAAAAGAATATTAGGAAAAGGCAAGCTTCTAAGGCCTTGGAAGATGAGTATAAAAGATTTGAAAAAGAATTACAGAAAATGCCACAGAAAAAAGATATTAAATTGAAGCTGGATTTAATTAAACATAAAATGGAATTAATAGAGAAAGAAGAATTGGCAAAGAAAATCAGAAATTCTAAACAGAATTACTTTGAAGATGCGAATAAACCAGGTAGATGGCGAGCATACAAATTGAGAAAGGAGAAGGAATCAAGAAAAATATTCAACTTAATAGATGATCAAGGCCAAGTTTGTTATGGTAATAAGGAGAAAAAGGAAATTATTTGAGATTTTTATGGGCAACAATATAAACAAGAAAATATTGATGAGGAAAAAGTCAAACAATATTTACAGAATGCTAATTTACCGAAGATACCTAAAGAGACTGAAGAAATGCTAGAAAGCAATATAACAATGATGGAATTAAATGAAGCATTTAAGAGACAAAACAATGGGAAAGCACCGGGACCAGATGGGCTTCCAGCAGAATTCTATAAAACATTTCAAGAATCATTGAGTATCCCATTGTTAGAAGTCATGAATGAAGTTATCTTAAAGAAGATGATACCCAAAACATGGTCAGAGGCTTATATCACACTTATTCCAAAAGAAGAGGCTGACCCACTGCAAATTAAGAACTACAGACCCATCTCCTTATTGAATGCAGACTATAAAATCTTTGCTTCAATTTTAGCAGAAAGACTTAAAAAATATTTAAATAATTTTATTCACCCAGATCAAAATGGATTTCTGCCAAAGAGACAAATCAGAGACAATATGAGAGTAATCTTGGATACTTTGGAATACTATGAGGCTCATCCTGAAAAGCAAATGGCTTTGATATTTTTAGATGCTCAAAAGGCATTTGACAACGTGAACTGGAGATTTATGTTATTACTATTGGAACAGATGGGTTTTGCCAGAAAATTTATTCAAGCAATCGAAGCCATATATAATAAACAGACAGCAAAGGTAATGATGGAGGGGGAACTTACAGATTTTATTAATATAAGAAAAGGCACAAGACAAGGGTGTCCCCTATCTCCTTTGCTATTTGTGTTGACCTTGGAAGTGTTGAATAGAAATATTAGGGATGATAAAAGCATAAAAGGAATGAAAATTAAGAAAGAAGAATTTAAACTACAAGCTTTTGCTGATGATTTAGCTTTTATTCTGGAAGACCCGTTAGAAACAGCTCCAAAGTTATTGGAAAAGATAGAGACATATGGTGAGATGGCTGGTTTGAAAATAAATAAAGATAAAACAAAGATTTTGACAAAGAACATGCTATTGAGACAAAGAGAACAACTGGCAGATCTTTTGAAAATCCAAATTACAAACAAGGTTAAGTATCTGGGGATATATTTGACAGCAAAATGTAGCACATTAAAAGAGAATAATTATATTAAACTCAAACAACAGATAGCTACAGATTTGAAGAAGTGGGAAAACTTGCAATTGTCATTAATAGGGAGAATTTCAACAATCAAGATGAATATTTTACCTAGAATTTTATTTTTGTTCCAAACAATACCAATTAGGCTTGGAAAAGACTATTTTGAAGATTTAAATAAAATCATGTCGAAGTTTATATGGCAAGTTAAAAAAGCGAGAATAAAGCTAAAGCTTTTGCAAGACTCTAGAATTAGAGGAGGTTTTGGCCTGCCTAATTGGGAATTGTATTATCAAGCTGCAAATTTGATGTGGGTCAAAGAATGGATAACATTAAGGAAGCATAGGTTGTTGACATTGGAAGGGCATGATTTGCTGTTGGGCTGGCATGCTTTTTTATGGTATAAGGGAACTAAAACACAGGGTTATTTTAGAAGACATTATATGCGGGAGTCTTTGTGGTTAAACTGGGAGAAGATAAAAAGACAATGTTATTTGAAAATTCCAGTTTGGTTGTCGACTATTGAAGCATTTTCCTATCCTATAATTTATAAGAAGGAACAAACAGTTAGATATGGGGAACTCTTGGATGAAAAGGGTGAACTTAAATCGATCCAAAACTTAGAGGAACAAGGTATAAGGATGAATTGGTTTTCATATGCGCAAATACATTCAAGGTATGATGAAGATTCTAAAACGGAGGGATTCTGTGATGAGCAGACTGATTTAGATAAGATCTTGATGGGTACTGATGAGAAGGTGATTAAAAAATTATATGGTTATTTACTGGGAATGAAATTAGAGGAAGAACAAGTCAAAGAAACTATGATTGTTTGGGGGAAGAATTTTGGATATGGGATTGAGCTCGAGAAATGGCAGAAATTGTGGTCTCAAAATTATAAAATGACAATGTCAACAGCATATAAAGAAAACTTGTATAAGATGTTTTACAGGTGGCACTTTCCCCCAACAAGAATAGCAAGAATGTTTAAGAACAAATCTGAAAAATGCTGGAAATGTCATCAGATACCCGGCTCGTATTACCATATGTGGTGGACTTGTGAGGACGCCAGAAAATATTGGACTATAATTTGCATGTGGTTGGAAAAAATGACAAAGAAACACATAGACTTGAAACCAGAGATCTTCTTATTGGGAATTTTACCTGATATATATAGTAAAGATTTGAAGTACCTGATTGTAAATGTATTAACAGCGGCTAGGATTGTATTTGCTAAAAATTGGAAGAATGAGAAAATACCATTACAGGAAGAAATTATTAAGAAAATATTGGAATGTGCTGAGATGAGTAGATTGACATTTGAAATTAGAGAGCAAGAGGATAAACAATTTTATGAAATTTGGGGTCTTTTTTATCAATGGCTAGATGATAAAATACGATAATAGAATATTTAGAATGCTAGATAGTAAGGAATATCTTTATTTTGCTATTTTGCTATTATTTTGTTATTTGATATTATATTTATAAAGGGTTTTTTAGGATTGATTTGATATGATTATATGATTTGTTATAGAGTAAACTGGTTTAAAGTATTGTTAGCTCATAAAGCATGAATGATTAAAAATATAGTCAAAAACTTCTTTTTTTCGTGATATTAGGATATATAAGTTTGGATTGACAATATGAGTTGTTATGTAACATAATTGTAATTGAGACTACAGAATGAATGCACAAAAATGATGAACCAACTGACACACTGGATGTACATATGAGAGTTGATGTTTTTATGTTTTGTTTGTCTTGTTTGTTTGTAGAAAATTAATAAAATCTTTTTCAAAAAAAAAAAGAACTATAGACCTATTTCCTTATTGGATGCAGACTATAAAATCTTTGCTTCAATCTTGGCAGAAAGGCTTAAAAAATACCTAAATAACTTGATGATAAATTGACTGATTTAGACAGGATTTTGACACTTACTGATGAAAAAGTGATTAAAAAACTATATAGTTATTTGTTGGAAATTAAATTAGAGGTAGAACAAGTTAAAGAAACAATGATTGCTTGGGGGAAGAATTTTGGATATGGGATTGATTTAGAGAAATGGCAAAAATTGTGATCTCAAAATTATAAAATGACAATGTCAACAGCATATAAAGAAAATTTGTATAAGATGTTTTACAGGTGGCACTTTCCCCCGACAAGAATAGCAAGAATGTTCAAGAATAAATCTGAAAAGTGCTGGAAATGTTTTCAGATACCTGGCTCATATTACCATATGTGGTGGACTTGTGAGGAGGCCAGGAAATACTGGACTAGAATTCGCATATGGCTGGAAAAAATGACAAAGAAACACACAGATTTGAAACCAGAGATTTTTTTATTGGGAATCGTACCTGATATATATAATAAAAATTTAAAGTATTTGATTGTAAATGTATTAACAGCGGCTAGGATTGTATTTGCTAAACATTGGAAGAGTGAGAAAATACCATTAGAGGAAGAAATTATTTAGAAAATATTGGAATGTGCTGAAATGAGTAGATTGACATTTGAAATTAGAGAACAAGAAGATAAACAATTTTATGAAGTTTGGGATCTCTTTTATCAATGGTTAGATAATACAAAATAATAATAGAATATTTTGAAATTTAGGAAATAATTATTTTGATGACTATGAAATGGATGCACAAAAGGGAGTGGTAAACCAACCGATACACTGTAAATTTATGAAGAATGATATTTTTTTTATGTTATGTTTTATGTCTTGTATGTTTTTTGTTTGTTGTTAAAATCAATAAAACTTTTATAAAAAAAAAAGGATTTTGGATGTGTCTTTCTATTTTTTTATTAGGTTTCTATGTTGTATCGTCCAATTTTGGGTCAACTATCACCTTGAAGTCTCCCATCATGCATATATTATCATATTCCAATTCTATGATTTTCTTATGTAATTTTCTATAAAATTTTTCTTGTTTTTCTTTCTTTTTTTTTGCCAAATAATTTTTATTGTTTTTCCACCAGTACAAATCATACTTACATTTTCAACAGCATTTTGACATTGGCATACAGTGTTATCTTATGTTTTCTATCATCCATTCCTGTACATCACCAATAACTATTATTCTTATTTATACCTGTTATTAATCTCTATCTTTATCTATTTTACATATCTACACACCATTCTCTTAAGGTTTCTTCTATGTAATCTTCACTTTTCATTCCTTATCTCTATTTTCTAACCATTTGTACCATCTATGCCAAATTGAATAATAATCGGATTCCTCTTTTACTTTCATTTTTAGTGTAACCATGTCTGTTTCTGCACAATCTGTTATTTTTTGTAAGACAAAGTCTTCTGTTGGAACATTGGGCCCTTTCCACATTTGCGCATAAGCTATTCTGGCTGCTGTTAGAATATGTAAAGTTATGTATTTTATCTTTTTTGGGTATTGGTCTTTAATTATTCCCAATAGATAGAGTTCAGGTTTGGGTTCAATTCAGTGTCCTGTGATTTCTTGTATCCAATCTTCAATTTTGGTCCAATAAATCTTGGCCTTGGGGCATAGCCACCACATGTGGTAGAAGGTACCATCGACTTGTTGGCATTTCCAACATTTTGGGCTGGTATATTTTGGCTAATCTTGCTGGGGCTAAGTGCCATTGATAAAACATTTTGTATAAACTTTCTTTATATGTCGAGGCTGTTGTTAACTTATAATTTGTGCTCCATAATTTTTCCCATTCTTCTAAATCTATATTGTGTCTGAAATTCTGCACCCATGCTATCATAGTATTCTTTACTGTTTCTTCTTCATTTTAAAGTCTAACAGGTATCTATATGTTTTGGATATGAATTTTTGTTCCGGTCCAGTTAAAATTTTATCTAATTGATTTTGCCCCTTATCAAATCCAAATTCTTCTGAGTCTATTTTATATCTGTTTTGAATTTGAAGATATGGCCACCAATCGATTGTAATTCCCTATTCTTTAAGTTCTTGATTTTAGTTTCCCTTGGGTGTCTATTAATTCATTATAGTTTATCATTTTCCCTAAGTCCAATCTATTCAGGTGTATCATGGCCTTCATGGTTGACAACCAACATGGTACTTTCACATAATGCTTGTTCTGAATTTTCCTCCATGTCTGTATGAGTGAGTGTCTTATTAAGTGACGATTAAAGTATGCATGTGCCTTGCCTTTTTTCTTGCACAAGTATGCGTGCCAACCTTCCTGGAGGTCATGACCTTCTAATGTTAATATTCTCTTATCTTTCAACTTAACCCAATCCTTAACCCAATTTAATACTGCTGCCTGATAATAAAGCTCCTATTCTGGTAGCCCAAAACCACCTCTGCTTTTACTATCCTGCATCAGTTTTAATTTAATGCGTGGTTTCTTGCCCAGCCAGACAAATTTGGTTGTTATTTTATTTAATTCAATAAAAAAGGGTTTTCCTAATTTTATCGGGAACTTCTGAAAGAGATACATCATTTTTGGTAGGGTATTCATTTTTAACACTGCAATTCTGCCTTGTATTAATAATTGTAGTCTTCCCCATAATTCCAATTCTTTCCTAATTTGTTCAATTAATTTAGTATAATTGTCCTCTTTAACTGATGAACACCTAGTGGATAGCCATATTCCCAAATATTTTTTTTCACTCTGTAATCCCATTTTTTTTTCTAGTTCTATTTTCTGTTTTGCAGTGCCATTTTTGGCTATCATTTTAGGTTTGTTTTTATTTATTTTCAATCCTGCAACTTCTCTGAATTTTTCTATTTCTTTTTTTTTTTGAAAAGAATTTTATTGATTTTCTACAAACAAACAAGACAAACAAAACATTAAAACATCAACTCTCATATGTACATCCAGCGTGTTGGTTGGTTCATCATTTTTGTGCATTCATTTTGTAGTCTCAATAACAATTATGTTACATAACAACTCATATTGTCAATCCAAACTTATATATCCTAATATCACGAAAAAAAGAAGTTTTTGACTATATTTTTAATCATTCATGCTTTATGAGCTAACAATACTTTAAACCAGTTTACTCTATAACAAATCATATAATCATATCAAATCAATCCTAAAAAACCCTTAAAAATATAATGTCGAATAACAAAATAATAGCAAAATAGCAAAATAAAGATATTCCTTACTGTCTAGCATTCTAAATATTCTATTATCGTATTTTATCATCTAGCCATTGATAAAAAAGACCCCAAATTTCATAAAATTGTTTATCCTCTTGCTCTCTAATTTCAAATGTCAACCAACTCATCTCAGCACATTCCAATATTTTCTTAATAATTTCTTCCTGTAATGGTATTTTCTCATTCTTCCAATTTTTAGCAAATACAATCCTAGCCACAGTTAATACATTTACAATCAGGTATTTCAAATCTTTACCATATGTGTCAGGTAAGATTCCCAATAAAAAGATCTCTGGTTTCAAGTCTATGTGTTTCTTTGTCATTTTTTCCAACCACATGCGAATTTTAGTCCAATATTTTCTAGCGTCCTCACAAGTCCACCACATATGGTAATATGAGCCAGGTATCTGATGACATTTCCGGCATTTTTCAGATTTGTTCTAAAACATTCTTGCTATTCTTGTTGGGGGAAAGTGCCACCTGAAAAACATCTTATACAAGTTCCCTCCGTTTTAGAATCTTCATCATACCTTGAATGTATTTGCGCATATGAAAACCAATTCATCCTTATACCTTGTTCCTCTAAGTTTTGAATCGATTTAAGTTCACCCTTTTCATCCAATAGTTCCCCATATCTAACTGTTTGTTCCTTCTTATAAATTATAAGATAGGAAAATGCTTCAATAGTCGATAACCAAACTGGAATGTTCAAATAACATTGTCTTTTTATCTTCTCCCAGTTTAACCACAAAGACTCCCGTATATAATGTCTTCTAAAATAACCCTGTGTTTTAGTTCCCTTATACCATAAAAAAAGCATGCCAGCCCAACAGCAAACCATGCCCTTCTAATGTCAACAACCTATGCTTTCTTAATGTTATCCATTCTTTGACCCACATCAAATTTGCAGCTTGGTAATACAATTCCCAATTAGGCAGGCCAAAACCTCCTCTAATTCTAGCGTCTTGCAAAAGCTTTAGCTTTATTCTCGCTTTTTTACCTTGCCATATAAACTTCAACATGATTTTATTTAAATCTTCAAAATAGTCTTTTCCAAGCCAAATTGGTATTGTTTGAAACAGAAATAGAATTCTGGGTAAAATATTCATCTTAATTGTTGAAATTCTCCCTATTAATGACAATTGCAAGTTTTCCCATTTCTTCAAGTCTGTAGCTATCTGTTGTTTAAGTTTAATATAATTATTCTGTTTTAATGTGCTACATCTTGCTGTCAAATATATCCCCAGATACTTAACCTTATTCGTAACTTGGATTTTCAAAAGGTCTGCCAGTTCTTCTCTTTGTCTCAGTAGCATTTTCTTTGTCAAAATCTTTGTTTTATCTTTATTTATTTTCAAACCAGCCATCTCACCATATATCTCTAACTTTTCCAATAACTTTGGAGCTGTTTCTAGTGGATCTTCCAGAATAAAAGCTAAGTCATCAGCAAAAGCTTGTAGTTTGAATTCTTCCTTTTTAATTTTCATTCCTTTTATGCTTTTATCATCCCTAATATTTCTATTCAACACTTCCAAAGTCAACACAAATAGCAAAGGAGATAGGGGACACCCTTGTCTTGTGCCTTTTCTTATATTAATAAAATCTGTAAGTTCTCCCTCCATCATTACCTTTGCTGTCTGTTTATTGTATATGGCTTCTATTGCTTGAATAAATTTTCTGGCAAAACCCATCTGTTCCAATAGTAATAACATAAATCTCCAGTTCACGTTATCAAATGCCTTTTGAGCATCTAGGAATATCAAAGCCATTAGCTTTTCAGGATGAGCCTCATAGTATTCCAAAGTATCCAAGATTACTCTCATATTGTCTTTGATTTGTCTCTTTGGCAGAAATCCATTTTGATCTGGGTGGATAAAATTATTTAAACATTTTTTAAGTCTTTCTGCTAAAATTGAAGCAAAAATTTTATAGTCTGCATTCAATAAGGAAATAGGTCTATAGTTCTTAATTTGCATTGGGTCAGCCTCTTCTTTTAGAATAAGTGTAATATAAGCCTCTGACCATGTTTTGGGTATCATCTTCTTTGACATAACTTCATTCATAACTTCTAACAATGGGATGCTCAATGATTCTTGAAATGTTTTATAGAATTCTGCCGGAAGCCCATCTGGACCTGGTGCTTTCCCATTATTTTGTCTCTTAAATGCTTCATTTAATTCCATCATTGTTATATTGCTTTCTCGCATTTCTTCAGTCTCTTTAGGTATCTTCGGTAAGTTAGCATTCTGTAGATACTGTTTGACTTTTTCCTCATCAATATTCTCTTGTTTATGTAGTTGCCCATAAAAATCTCGAATAATTTCCTTTTTCTCCTTATTACCATAACAAACTTGGCCTTGATCATCTATTAGCTTCAATATTTTTCTTGATTCCCTCTCCTTTCTCAATTTATATGCTAGCCATCTACCTGGTTTATTCACATCTTCAAAGTAATTCTGTTTAGAATTTCTAATTTTCTGTGCCAGTTCTTCTTTCTCTATTAATTCCATTTTATGTTTAATTACATCCAGCTTCAATTTAATATCTTTTTTCTGTGGCATTTTCTGTAATTCTTTTTCAAGTCTTTTATACTCATCTTCCAAGGCCTTAGAATCTTGCCTTTTCCTAATATTCCTTTTTCTTGTATAATCTATTATCAAACCTCTAGCATATGCCTTCATTGTATCCCAAACATTCTGCATTGAAGTATCTTTTTTTTATTTTCTCTGAAGAAAAAAGCCAATTCCTTCTCCATCCGTTGTATAAAATCTTTTTCCTTTAAGATAGTATTATTTAATGTCCATCTCAATCTTTTTTTTGTCCCTTCCATTTAATTGTCATTGGGCTATGATCTGCCCAAGTACTTGTTTCGATATTTGTTTCTTGAATATTGGATATTAATTCTGTTGAGATCCAAATCATATCTAATCTGGACCATGATAAATGTCTATTTGAATAAAAAGTATATTGTTTAACTTTAAGATTTCTTTCTCTCCAAATATCTTTTAAAGTTACTTCGTCTGTCATTTTAAAAAAAGATTTAGGGAGAGTCTTTCTATTTTGCTTTGTTGTTGTTGCTATATAGTCCAGTTTATTGTCCACAATTCCATTAAAGTCTCCCATCATAATTATATTAACATAGTCCAGTCCAATTATTTTCATGTGTAGTTTTTTTTATAAAACTCCTCTTGTTTATCATTCGGAGCATAAACTGCAATCAACAGTATTTTTATGTTATTGTCCATTATTTCCACCATTAATACTCTTCCGTCTTCATCCATGTAGATCAGTTTTGCTGGGATAGCCTCTTTAATGTATAGAACCACTCCTCTTTTCTTACATTGAGTCAAAGAAGTAAATATTTTCCCTAGTTCTGGCTGTACTAACAATTGTTCATGTTGTTTTTCAATATGAACTTCTTGTAAACAAATTATATCGAATTTTAATTTCTCTAATTTATGAAAGGTTTTCCTTCTTTTAACAGCTGAATTTAGTCCATTTATATTCATTGCAATCAGTTTTTTTTCTTCCATGATTATGCTTTATATTTAGGTCTAACAGCTCTCGTGGATCTCACTTCACGGTGTTCTTTACCATCCACCTGTCCACCTACTGCACCTTTCTCTTTTTCAGTCTCCAGTTGTTCCTCTTGAAACTCAATTAATGAGACCTCTTTCTCTGCCTCCTCTTCTCTTCTTCCAAGAAATTCTGCATGAAAAAGTTCTGCTTTCTCAGTTGAGTCAATTCTATGTCTCTGCTCTTGCCACGTAAACATTAATCCTTCTGGAATCAGCCATCTATAATTCACTTCGTTTTCCAGTAGCATTTTGGCCAGAAATCGATATTCTCTTCTCATCTCTCTCACACTTCTGGGTATTTGTTTTAAAACCACAATCTCTTTGCCTTTGTATTTCAATGTCTTCTCTCTTACCACTTGTAGTATTTGTGTTTTAATGGATTTTTTGGTAAATCTAATATGGACTTCCTTTGGTAATTTATTTCTCATCGCGTATCTTGTATAAACTCGATATACCTCATCTACTCCATCCATCATCTTTTCCTCTGTAATTTCCAAAGCATCCGCCAAAATTTCTATCATTATCGCAGCCAAATTTTGTCCTTTTTCTTCTTCTATATTTTGAAATCTGAGATAAAATTCTGACCTTTCCATTTCCCACCTCAACACCCCACTTTTATCTTGTTCAACCACTGTTAATCTACTGTCAATATTTCCAATCTTCTCCTCTCTTTGTTTACCTTCTTCCTCAATTTTTTGGAATCTCTCCTCATACTTCACCATCATTTGTTTAATATTTTCCACTTTTTCATCAGTCTTCTCTATTCTTTGTTCAATGGTGTCTGATTTTGTCTTGAGATCTTGAATTCCTTGCATAATCATCTGTAAAGTTACTTTTTCTTGTTCTTTATCTTGCTTCAACATTGTCTGAATTAAACGTTGTCCTCCAGCTGGTGGGGATGCAGAGGTAGAAGTAGAAACACCAGATGATATTGGTTTCCTGCTCATTTTAATGCTTCCAAATCTTCAAATTCTTTTTAACTTTTAATCCAACTGGTAGAATAGCCAATTATAATCCAAAATGGAAAAATCCAATAGTAAAAGGCCCAAAACCAAAGAAGAAAAAGGAAAAAAGGAAGAAGAAAGATCTTCAGGTTCTTCTAGACCCTAATCCAATTACGAAGTCGTCCACCATATAAAATGAAAAATAGAAAGAAAAAAACCCCCCAAAATAATAATATTGATTAAGAAAAAAAAAGAACAAAAAGAAAAGAAGAAATTCCTTCAGGTTCTTCACACCTTAATCCAGTTGAGAAGTCTCAATAATCAAAAAGAAAAAACAGAGTGGTCCAAAAACATGGATAGAAAAAGCAAAAGGATCCCAGGAAAAATGAGGAGAAAAAAAGAAAAATAAAGAAAAAGCTCTGAGGCTTTCCCTTTGAAATAAAAAGCAAAAATAAGAATATTACTAGAATTGGAATTTGCAAAGAGGCTGGTGAGAAGGGATATCACAAGTAAAAAAAATATATAAGAAAGCACACTGCACTTTATTTAGTTATCCAAGGCTCTTATTATGACTCTCTTCTCCACCAGCTTCAAAGCCAAGCCTCAAGTGTTGAAATATTGATAAGAGTCCAGGAGAACACCTGTAATAATATTTTGCTGTGCTCTCCCTCTAGCTTATCACATTAAAATGTCCTTTTTTTTTTCGTAAAAGTTTTATTGATTTTAACGACAGACAAAAAACATATAAGACATAAAACATAACAAAAACAAATTATATCATTCTTCATAAATTTACAGTGTATCGGTTGGTTTACCACTCCCTTTTGTGCATCCATTTCATAGTCATCAAAATAATTATATTACATAATAACTCACATTATCCATCATCAATAAAATATCCCAATATCATTATTGAACAATCATTTGACTATAATTTTACTAATTCATACTTAAGCGAGATAACTATTATTCAATTAAATTATTTTATAACAAATCATAGAATCATACCAAATCTATCTTTATAAAATATTCTTAAAAATTATCAAAACCAAGAAAAATTATATATTCATTATTTCCTAAATTTCAAAATATTATATTATTTTGTATTATCTAACCATTGATAAAAGAGATCCCAAACTTCATAAATTTGTTTATCTTCTTGTTCTCTAATTTCAAATGTCAATCTACTCATTTCAGCACATTCCAATATTTTCTAAATAATTTCTTCCTCTAATGGTATTTTCTCACTCTTCCAATGTTTAGCAAATACAATCCTAGCCGCTGTTAATACATTTACAATCAAATACTTTAAATTTTTATTATATATATCAGGTACAATTCCCAATAAAAAAATCTCTGGTTTCAAATCTGTGTGTTTCTTTGTCATTTTTTCCAGCCATATGTGAATTCTAGTTGAGTATTTCCTGGCCTCCTCACAAGTCCACCACATATGGTAATATGAGCCAGGTATCTGATGACATTTCCAGCACTTTTCAGATTTATTCTTGAACATTCTTGCTATTCTTGTCGGGGGAAAGTGCCACCTCTAAAACATCTTATACAAATTTTCTTTATATGCTGTTGACATTGTCATTTTATAATTTTGAGACCACAATTGTTGCCATTTCTCTAAATCAATCCCATATCCAAAATTCTTCCCCCAAGCAATCATTGTTTCTTTAACTTGTTCTACCTCTATTTTAATTTCCAACAAATAACTATATAGTTTTTTAATCACTTTTTCATCAGTACCTGTCAAAATCCTGTCAAAATCAGTCAATTTATCATAAAATCCTTCTATTTTAGAATCTTTAAGATACCTTGCATGTATTTGCGCATATGAAAACCAATTCATCTTTATACCTTGTTCTTCTAAATTTTGCATCATTTTAAGTTCACCCTTTTCATCCAATATTTCCCCATATCTAACTGTTTGTTCCTTCTTATAAGTTATAGGATACGAAAAAGCTTCAATAGTTGATAACCAAACTGGAATTTTCAAATAACATTGTTTCTTAATTTTCTCCCAATTCAACCATAACGATTCCCGTATATAATGCCTTCTAAAATAACCCTGTGATTTAGTTCCCTTATACCATAAAAAAGCATGCCAACCCAATAATAAATCATGACCTTCTAATGCCAACAATCTAGTCTTTCTTAACGTTATCCATTCTTTAACCCACATTAAGTTTGCAGCTTGATAATACAACTCCCAATTAGGAAGGCCAAATCCTCCTCTAATTCTAGCATCCTGTCAAAGTTTTAATTTTATTCTCGCTTTCTTGCCTTGCCATATATACTTCAACACAATTTTATTTAATTCTTCAAAGTAATCCTTACTTAACCTAACTGGTATTGTTTGGAACAAATACAAAATTCTGGGTAAAATTTTCATCTTAATTGTTGAAATTCTACCTATCAATGACAATTGTAGGTTTTCCCATTTTTTCAGGTCGGATGCTATCTGCTGTTTAAGTTTAATATAGTTATTCTCTTTCAGTGTAGTACATCTTGACGTCAAATATATCCCCAAATATTTAACTTTGTTCGTAACTTGAATTTTCAATAAATCTGCCAGCTCTTCTCTTTGTCTTAATAACATGTTCTTTGTCAGAATCTTTGTTTTGTCTTTATTTATTTTTAAACCAGCCATTTCACCATACGTCTCTATCTTTTCCAATAGTTTTAAAGCTGTCTCTAAAGGGTCTTCCAAAATAAAGACCAAGTCATCCGCAAAGGCTTGCAATTTGAATTCCTCCTTTTTGACTTTCATTCCTTTTATATTTATATCCTCTCTAATATTTCTATTTAAGACTTCCAAGGTCAATACAAATAACAAAGGAGATAATGGGCATCCTTGTCTTGTACCTTTTTCAATATTGATAGAGTCTGTGAATTCTCCAGATCTCCTTACTTTTGCCATTTGCTTATAATATACGGCTTCTATTGCTTGGATAAATTTTCTAGCAAAGCCCATCTGTTCCAATAGTAATAACATAAATCTCCAGTTCACATTATCAAATGCCTTTTGGGCATCTAAGAATCTCAAAGCCATTTGTTTTTCTGGGTGCGCCTCATAATATTCTAATGTGTCCAGGATTACTCTCATATTGTCTTTAATCTGTCTCTTTGGTAAAAATCCATTCTGATCAGAGTGAATAAAGTTATTTAGATATTTTTTAAGCCTTTCTGCCAAGATTGAAGCAAAGATTTTATAGTCTGCATTCAATAAGGAAATAGGTCTATAGTTCTTAATTTGTAATGGGTCAACCCCTTCTTTTGGAATCGGTGTAATATAAGCTTCTGACCATGTTTCAGGTATTTTCTTATTTATCATAACTTCATTCATGACTTCTAACAGTGGAATGCTCAACGATTCTTGTAGTGTTTTATAAAATTCTGCCGGGAAACCATCTGGTCCTGGTGCTTTTCCATTGTTCTGTCTGTTGAGTGCTTCGGTTAATTCCATCATTGCTATAGCACTTTCTAAAATTTTCCGAGTTTCATCAGGTATATTAGGTAGGTTAGCATTTTGTAAATACTGTTTAATTTTTTCCTCATCAAGATCCTCCTGTTTATATAATTGTCCATAAAATTCTCGAATAATTGCCTTTTTCTCCTTATTACCATAACAAATTTGACCATGATCATCTATTAACTGTGATATTTTCCTTGACTCTTTCTGTTTTCTCAACTTATATGCTAACCATCTACCTGGCCTATTTGCATCTTCAAAATAGTTCTGTTTAGCACTTCTAATTTTTTGTGCCAGTTCTTCTTTCTCTGCTTGATCCAAACATTCTATATTGAAGTATCTTCTTTTTTGTTTTCATTGAAGAAGAAGGCCAATTCTTTGTCCATCCATTGTATAAAATCTTTTTCCTTTAAAATAGTATTGTTTAATGTCCATCTAGATCTTCTTTTTTGTCCTTTCCATTTAATTGCCATTGGATTATGGTCTGCCCATGTACTTGTTTCAATATTTATTTCTTGAATATTAGATAGTAATTCTGTTGATGTCCAAATCATATATCTATTCTGGACCATGATAAATGCCTGTTTGAATAAAAAGCATATTGTTGAGTTTTAGCATTTCTTTCTCTCCATATATCTTTTAAATTTAGTTCATCTGTCATTTTAAAAAAGGATTTAGGAAGAGTTTTCCTATTTTGTCGTGTTGTTTTTGCTGTATAGTCAAGTTTATTGTCTACAATTCCATTAAAGTCCCACATCATAAGTATGTTAACATAGTCCAGTTCAATTATTTTCATATGTAATTTTTTATAAAATTCTTCTTGTTTATCATTTGGGGCATAAATTGCAACCAAGAGCGTTTTTATATTATTATCCACTATTTCAGCTATTAATACTCTTCCGTCTTCATCCGTATAAATCAATTTGGCTGGAGTGGTTTCTTTGACTTACAAAACCACTCCTCTTTTCTTACAATGAGTCAGAGAAGTAAATATTTTCCCTAACTTTGGTCATATCAATTATTGTTCATGTTGTTTTTTAATGTGTACTTCTTGTAATCAAATTATATCAAATTTTAGCTTCTCCAATTTTTAAAAAGTTTTCCTTCTTTTGATAGCTGAGTTCAGTCCATTTATATCATGGAAATCAGTTTTTTTCCCCCATGGTTATGCTTTATATTTAGGTCTAACAGCTCTCATGGATCTTATTTCACGTTGTTCTTTGATATCCATTTGTCCACCTATTGCGCCTTCTTCTTTTTCCATCTCCATTTGGTCCTCTTCAAATTCAGTTAAAATCTTTTCTTTTTCTCTCTCCATTTCTCTTCTTTCGAAAAATTCCTTATAAAACATTTCTGCTTTCAATGGAGAAGGCGGAGCTTCGTCGCCGCGATACAGTTGCGATCTTGGGGCTCCGAGATCACAGCTGATATCTTCGCCCCTGGTCAGTCCCAACAGACCTAAACCGTCTCGTAGTGACGGTGACACTAAGGGGCGCATTCTGTAGATTCTGGAGACATCGCAAGTCCCTGGTCGATCCAGAAGAAGCCCCTTTGCCAATGGCGGAGAGGCAGCCATTTGGCTGCTGAAGCTGGGACAGCTCCGGAAGAATGGGATGGAAAGAAGTGTATCGGCTGGTGAGGATCTTTTTTTTTTTTTTTTGCTTGGGACTCAAGAACACTCTAATATGAGAAGAAATCTGTAAACTTATTGACAGAATTTGATTTAGCAGCGATTTTTTTTTTTAGTAATGTCAAAGTGAGGCTTGGCTTTTTATTTTTACTTTTTTTTCTTTGCTGAATTTCTATTGCGATCTAGTTTACCAGACTGGCTTTTTTCTTTTATATTTTTATATTTACTTGTTTTCTCTTTGCTTTTCTGACTGTATTTTTTAAAATAGAGGCCCCCTTTAATATCTTTTTTTAATATACATAAATATACATACATATTTTTTTTTCTCTTTTTAGGCTTTTTTCTGGGGGGAAGAAGGGGGAGAGGATTGAAGAAACTTTGTAACACTGCCAACTAGAGGCTTGGAAATATTCTGTTTGAAGTTGAAAAACTTTTGTTTGAAAAACTTTTCTCAAGGCTACTGGAAATGATAAGATAGAGGGAAGAGTACTGGAGGATGTTTATACAGGTGCTCTTTGGAACTTCTATTATTAAATGAATATTTGAAGTTTGGCTTTGAAACTTGTGGAGAAGTCAAATAAGAGCCTTGGATAAATAAAAGGCAGTGTGTGTCTTTTTTTTTTCAACTCCTTATTAATTGTTTCATCCCTCCCCTCCAACCCCACACTATTTTGTAATATTGATATATTTATTTTTTATCTTTTATTATATTTCATTTTTATTTATTTATTTTTAAAGGGGAAGCCTCAGAAAACCCTTTTTTTTTTTTGCTTCTTTTCTCTTTTTTATAGGGATGTCTGCCTTTTTGATTTCTATTTTTGACTTATTTTTATGGCTTTTTTTCATTTTCTGAGGTTTTTCAATTGGATTAAGGTGGGAAGAATTTGAAGAACTCTCTTTTTCTTTTTTCTTTTTTTTCCTTTTTCTTTGCTTATTATTTTTTGATATTATTGGGCTTTATTTTGCTTCTTTTTTTCTCTTCATCTTTTAATTTTTACTTTTGAATTATATTTGCGTATGCTACAATTGGATTAAGGTATTGAAGAACCTGAAGAATCTTTTTCTTTTTAATTTTGGGCTTTTTACTTATTACTGGTTTTGTTTTTGTTTTTTGTGGTGTTTTCCTTTTTTTAAAATTGGATTATAATTGGCTACCTCACTAATTGGATTAAAAGACCCGGAAGACCCTGAGTTATCGAAATGAGAAAGAAAATTTTACCTTCGGGCATCTCAACTTCTGCTCCTGTTTCCCCGTCATCTGGAGGACGACTCTCAACAATGGTGAAGCAAGACAAAGCGCAAGTGGATTTAACGATGGTTATGCAAGGAATACAAGATCTTAAAATGAGTATGGAACAAAGAATGGAGAGTATTGACCAAAGAATTGGAAAGATGGATGAGAAATTTGAAAATTTTCAACAAATGATGGTGAAACATGATGAGAGAATCCAAAAAATAGAAGAGAAAGACAAGCAGAGATGATACAATTGGGAATATTGATAACAGATTAACAATGGTCGAACAAGAAAAAAGTGGGATGTTGAAGTGGGAGATGGACAGGTCAGAATTTTATCTTAGATTCCAAAATATTGAGGAAGAAAAAGGATAAAACTTGGCGGCAGTAATGATTGAAATTTTGGCTGGAGTCTTGGAAATAACAGAGGAAAAGATGATGAATGGAGTAGATGAGATATATCGAGTCTTCACAAGATATGCGACGAGGAACCAATTACCAAGAGAGGTCCATGTTAGATTCACTAAAAAAACTATTAAAAACCAAATATTACAAGTGGTAAGAGAGAAGGGGTTGAAATATAAAGGCAAAGAGATTCTGGTCTTAAAACAAGTACCTAGAAAAATGAGAGAGATTAGAAGAGAGTATCGATTTTTGACCAAAATGCTATTGAAAAAAGAGGTGAACTATAGATGGCTGATTCCAGAAGGATGAATGTTTATATGGCAAGAACAGAGATACAGAATTGATTCAATTGCAAAAGCAGAAATGTTTTACAAGGAATTTTTCGAAAGAAGAGAAATGGAGACAGAAAAAGAAAAGATTTCAACTGAATTTGAAGAGGACCAAATGGAGATGAAAAAAGAAGAAGGCACAATAGGTGGACAAATGGAGATCAAAGAACAATGTGAAATAAGATCCATGAGAGCTGTTAGACCTAAATATAAAGCATAACTATGGGGGAGAAAAAACTGATTTCCATGGATATAAATGGACTGAACTCAGCTATCAAAAGAAGGAAAACTTTTTATAAATTAGAGAAGCTAAAATTTGATATAATTTGATTACAAGAAGTACACATTAAAAAACAACATGAACAATTATTGATATGACCAAAGTTAGGGAAAATATTTACTTCTCTGACTCATTGTAAGAAAGGAGGAGTGGTTTTGTACGTTAAAGAAACCACTCCAGCCAAATTGATTTATACGGATGAAGATGGAAGAGTATTAATAGTTGAAATAGTAGATAATAATGTAAAAACTCTCTTGGTTGCAATTTATGCCCCAAATGATAAGCAAGAAGATTTTTATAAAAAATTACATATGAAAATGATTGAACTGGACGATGTTAACATACTTATGATGGGGGATTTTAATGGAATTGTAGACAATAAACTTGACTATACAGCAAAAACAACACGACAAAATAGGAAAACTCTCCCTAAATCCTTTTTTAAAATGACAGATGAACTAAATTTAAAAGATATATGGAGAGAAAGAAATGCTAAAACTCAACAATATACTTTTTATTCAAACAGGCATTTATCGTGGTCCAGAATAGATATGATTTGGACATCAACAGAATTATTATCTAATATTCAAGAAATGAATATTGAAACAAGTACGTGGGCAGACCATAATCCAATGACAATGAAATGGAAAGGACAAAAAAGAAGATCTAGATGGACATTAAACAATACTATTCTAAAGGAAAAAGATTTTACACAATGGATGGACAAAGAATTGGCCTTCTTCTTCAATGAAAACAAAAAAGAAGATACTTCAATACAGAATGTTTGGGATACAATGAAGGCATATGCAAGAGGATTAATAATTGACTATATAAAGAAAAAGAACATTAGGAAGAGGCAAATGATTAAAGCTCTAGAAGATGACCATAAAAAACTGGAAAAAGAATTCCAGAAGATGCCACAGAAAAAAGATATCAAATTTAAAATGGACATAATTAAACATAAAATGGATCAAGCAGAGAAAGAAGAATTGGCACAAAAAATTAGAAGTGCTAAACAGAACTATTTTGAAGATGCAAATAGGCCAGGTAGATGGTTAGCATATAAACTGAGAAAAGAGAAAGAATCAAGGAAAATATCACAGTTAATAAATGATCATGGTCAAATTTGTTATGGTAATAAGGAGAAAAAGGCAATTTTGACAGGTACTGATGAAAAAGTGATTAAAAAATTATATAGTTATTTGTTGGAAATTAAATTAGAGGAAGAACAAGTTAAAGAAACAATGATTGCTTGGGGGAAGAATTTTGGATATGGGATTGATTTAGAGAAATGGCAAAAACTGTGGTCTCAAAATTATAAAATGACAATGTCAACAGCATATAAAGAAAATTTGTATAAGATGTTTTACAGGTGGCACTTTCCCCCGACAAGAAAAGCAAGAATGTTCAAGAATAAATCTGAAAAGTGCTGGAAATGTCATCAGATACCTGGCTCATATTACCATATGTGGTGGACTTGTGAGGAGGCCAGGAAATATTGAACTAGAATTCGCATATGGCTGGAAAAAATGATAAAGAAACACATAGATTTGAAACCAGAGATTTTTTTTGTTGGGAATCGTACCTGATACATATAATAAAAATTTAAAGTATCTGATTGTAAATGTCTTAACAGCAGCTAGGATTGTATTTGCTAAACATTGGAAGAGTGAGAAAATACCATTAGAGGAAGAAATTATTAAGAAAATATTGGAATGTGCTGAAATGAGTAGATTGACATTTGAAATTAGAGAACAAGAAGATAAACAATTTTATGAAGTTTGGGATCTTTTTTATCAATGGTTAGATAATACAATATGATAATAGAATATTTAGAAATTTAGGAAATAATGAATATATAATTTTTCTTGGTTTTGATAATTTTTTTGGAATATTTTATTAAGATAGATTTGGTATGATTCTATGATTTGTTATAAAATAATTTAATTTAATTATAGTTATCTCGCTTAAGTATGAATTAGTAAAATTATAGTCAAATGATTGTTCAATAATGATATTGGGATATTTTATTGATGATGGATAATGTGAGTTATTATGTAATATAATTATTCTGATGACTATGACATGGATGCACAAAAGGGAGTGGTAAACCAACCGATACACTGTAAATTTATGAAGAATGTTATATATATATATTTTTTATGTCATGTTTTATGTCTTTTATGTTTTTTGTCTGTTGTTAAAATCAATAAAAGTTTTATCAAAAAAAAGAAAAGAAAAGAAAAGAGCAACCAGGATGATTAGGGGACTGGAGAGTAAAACATATGAAGAACGGTTACGGGAACTGGGCTTGTCTTGTCTAGTGAAGAGAAGGACTAGGGGAGACATGATAGTAGTCTTCCAATATTTGAGGGTCTGCCACAGAGAGGAAGGGGTCAAGCTGTTTTCTAAAGCATCTGTAGGCCAGACAAGGAATTGAACAAGGAGAGATTTAACCTGGAAATTAGGAGAAACTTTCTGACACTGAGAACAATCAACCAATGGAACAGCTTGCCCTCGGTAGTTGTGGAAGCACCATCAGTTGAGACTTTCAAGAAGAGATTGGACTGCCATTTGTCAGAAATGGTGTAGGGTCTCCCGCTTGGGTGGGGGGTTGGACTAGTTGACCTACAAAGTCCCTTCCAACTCTGATTGTCTGTTAACCCTGCTTTTGCTTAGTAGCTCACTTCATTTTTACAAGGCCTTGCAACCTTTAGAATGGAATGCCAGAACAAATGAGGCACCTGTCATACCTGATCTGTTAAGTTTTGAGCATGGGTGAGAAAGAATGGAGACAAGCCTCTGAACGGTGAACTTCAGCTCTTTATTTACATTGTGACTTCTCATTCTAACAGCAGTTAAACCCGCCTTATATAGGCAAACCCTGTAACTTTTAACCAATAATGAGCTAGGAACGCTAGCTCTTATAACCAATAGGAACTCTCTGTTAAGGGCCAATCGGATTCCCTGGAACGTGCCAATCCGGTCCGGCCGCTTAACAGCCAATCAGAAGTGCAGGGCCAGAACCCTGCACTTACTCCAAGCTCACACTTTATTAATCTTATTGCATACACAACACCCCTTCCCCCTGGCTTCTTATTTGCAGGGCGCAGTTACATAGTCCCTTAGGTAGGACGGTTGTCTTATTAGTCTCTTTGATTTCCGTTGTATCAGCTGGCTGCAATCACGCTGAGGTAGATCATTGTTTGGCAGTGGGGCTGTTTCTGGTTCAGAGTTCACTTCTACGTCGTTGCCCACATTCTCTGCAATTCCCTGAGGTGCAACCATTTCTCCCTCCGGCTCCACTTCCTGAGTTTCCATTACGTTTCCTTCGAATGGGTTTCCTAGGAATTCATCTTCTTCCATACCTCCCCCCCCCTCAGTTTGGTCATAGGGAAGTTGCGGACTGGCCGCTGGAAGCCGCGATCGTAATTGATCGATATGCCGTTTCCAAAGTTTATCGTCAAGGCATTGCACAAGGTAGGATCTGGGGCCGGTTACACATACTACTGTCGCTTCCACCCACAACGAGTCGCCCGATAGGTTTTTAGCATAAACCAGGTCTCCTACCTGGAAGGTACGACAGCGGCCGCTGGATCCTAGTGGTTTCTCCGGTTCATAAGCTGGGTGCAACCGGTCGAGGTGGGAGTGGAGCTTCCGTCACATTAGCAGTTCGGCGGGAGTTTTGTTGGTGACGCTATGTGAGGTGATGTGTTGCAAGAAGAGGATTTGATTGACCTTATTGTCAATGTTGTCATAGTCTACCTTTTGCAAGGTTTTCTTCACAAATTGGACCATGCGTTCTGCTTTGCCATTGGTCGCAGGGTGCGCAGGCGAGGTGAGCGCATGGCGGATGCCGTGGTCAGCGAGGTACTGCTCGAAAGCTAGTGCGGTAAATTGAGGGCTATTATCAGATACCAGGACGTCTGGTAATCCGTGGGTTGCAAAGAGTCTGTTTAAGATTTTGATAACCGCCTCGGAGGTCGTAGTCGTCATGCGATGGATTTCGAGCCAATTCGAGTAGGCGTCGACGGTAAGCAGGAAGGTGTGGCCTTTGGTTGGCCCCACGAAATCCAGGTGAATTCGGGACCAGGGTCCACGTGGTGTCTCCCATTCAGTAGGCATGGCTTTTGGTGGGGCGTTGCTGACTTCTTGGCATTTGGGACAAGCTTTAACCCACTGTTCGATTTGCTTGTCAATGCCCAGCCACCATGTGTAGCTTCGTGCAAGGGCTTTCATTCGCACGATGACGGGGTGGCCATTGTGCAAGGTTCTCAGCAGTGCTTTCTGGAGTCGTTCTGGGATAACGACTCTATCGCCCCAGATGACACAGCCTTTCTGGGAGAAGAGCTCGGTTTGTCGAGTCTTGAATGGTGTGAAGTCATCTGATAACTGGTCCAATGGCCATCCGCGTTCTACCCAGCCTAGGACTCGTGCTAGGGTGTGGTCGCGTTTGGTTTCTCTCGCGATATCTCGGGCAGTTAGTGGCGGCGAGTTGAGTGCCTCGATTTGCAACGTGGTTACCATTGGTGCAGGATCGTTGAGAGTCTCTGGAAGTGGTGCTCGGCTCAATGCGTCGGCGTGGGGAATGGCTTTCCCTGGGCGGTATTGCAGCCGATAGTTATAAGCAGCTAAGAATTCTGACCATCGGGTCATCCTAGGGGATAATATGTAGGGAGTCGGCTTATCTCCGGCTATTATCCCCAATAAAGGTTTGTGGTCAGTCACAATAGTAAAAGCCCGGCCATAAACGTATTCGTGGAATCTTTTCACAGCTGAGACAATTGCGAGGGCTTCTTTATCAATTTGTCCATAGTTCCGCTCAGTCTTTGAAAGAGTCTTTGAAAAATATGCAACAGGGGCTTCGTTCCCATTAGGCAGTACGTGGCTCAAAATGGCGCCCACCCCGAAAGGCGATGCATCACAGGTTATAACTAACGGCAAAGTCTCGTTATACTGCATGAATACAGAGTCAGAAGTGAGCAGTTTTTTAACGTTTCGGAACGCCTGTTCTTCACAGTAACCCCATAGCCAATTTGCTTTTTTATCAAACAACCGGTGTAACAGTTCAGCGACAGTTGCTTTGTGCGGCAAAAATACATTATAAAAATTGATGAGGCCTAGGAACGCCTGGAGATTGGCCTTGTTTCGTGGCCTGGGAGTGTTTTTGATCGCTTTTAATTTACTTTCGGTAGGGTGAATGCCCTGGCTATCAATCAGGTACCCTAAAAACTCAACACTGTCAGTACACAATTTACATTTGTTTTTTTTAACCTTAAGACCGGCCTCTTGGAAATTTTTCAGGACTAATTTTAACCAGTCCTGTAAGATTTTTTTTTGTAGGGGCTGCAATTAATACATCGTCAAAATAGGGGACCACGCCCTTAATTCCTTGCAATAACCTTTCCATAAGGCTCTGAAAAATCCCCGGGGCTACACTAACTCTGAATTGCAGCCGGGTACATTTAAAGGCACCTCGGTGCCTCACAATAGTTTGGGCCTGTGCCATTTTTTCATCTACTGGTAATTGCTGATATGCCTGAGCTAAATCTAATTTAGCGAAAACTTTCCCGCCCCCCAGGGAATGGAGGAGATGCTGCACCACCAGAACTGGATACGCGTTCTGTGCAGGGCGTGGTTCAAAGTGGCCCGGTAGTCCCCACAAATTCGGATTGACCCGTCTGGCTTAATGGATGTTACAATAGAGGTTTCCCAAGGGGAGTGATCGATGGGCTCTAACACCCCCTGAGCTATCAGTTTGTCGAGTTGTTTGTCGATTTTCGATTTTAAGGCAAACGGAATTCGACGGGGCTTTAGGCGAATGGGAGCTATTTTTGGATCAAGGCTGAATGAAATCGGGGCCCCCTTGTACTCACCTAAGCTGTCCGCGAAGACGTCCCTGAACTCATAGATAAGGTCTTCCTCCCAGTCACAGCCACTGACTCGGTTTACGCCGG